>CM051025.1:22631898-22951898 GCA_027627225.1 Congeria kusceri
ATCAATAGCTCACCTTTTAATTTTATGATAATGGTTCCAAGCAATTGCAAAACAAATTACCATAACCGACTCGAAACACATTATCACGATCGAACATGGTTTGGTTACTTAACATAACTTACATATACGTAAAGTGAAGTTTCATTTTTTCCAAACATTTCAAGTAGTAAAATCTGTCCTATAGATGTTCGACCAACTGTTATGTAAAATGAAATTATGTTTACGTTTGCGTTTTGTAATGAAGAAATGTTGCGGCAATTGCCATATTTGACATCGGAATTTATTAACATTGAGAGAGATATTTAATGTCGACTCCTTAAATGTTCTCAATGCGATAATCTACATACGCTATGTTAGACATCTCAAAACCATTCTACTTATTTAAAACAAATCTTAAAGAAGACCAGTTTCGTTGTGAAAAACGTGCGCAAATGGTACAAACAAACGACTCCAAATTAAAACAAATAGAAGCATCTATGCTGTAAACAGAATTGATATGGTGATGCATTCAGAATATTTTAATGACGCCCACAATTCCACAATTGGATGAACAAATAATATTTGTGAGATAAACTGAACCATTTTGCACTCGATGTTACGAAACCAAACAGTAATTAAAAAAGATATATCTATTACTGGTAACTATTTTATCGCTTTGTTTAGTTTCCGTTTAATATTTTGTCAACATGTTTTGTAATATCTGAAAATAGTTTTATGCATATTTAATCATCAACAGAGATAGTGTCAATAAGACAGTATACGTTAATATATATTTTAACCTAGCCTACCGTTTTCAGAACGCAAATGTTAAGCACAAATAAACCAGATGTCTGCCACTTTTTCGACCTCTACTTGATTTGCGCTTTATTTCAGTGTATGAAAGTCGCTCTGTTGTGAGACATAATAGCGGAAATGCCATTTGAGAAACATTTTCCAGATATATCTTAAATTGTTTGAGTGACAAAGGTAACCCGAAATCTTTATTTATATAAGAACCATACTATTAATAGAAAAACAGCAACAACATTGTTGCACTGGTTAACAACTTAGGGGGAGGGGGATTTCTTGTATGATGGATAATTCCGCCGTACATTCAAACCCATGAGATACAGACAATATGTCTTTATCAATTTAGTATTTATAAATCTCCGGAGTAATAGAAACACATCTGACAGTTAAGTCAAAATACATCGTATACACACGTATTGTCATTAGTTCAATTGTCAAATTATAATCAATAATATTTGTTTATGCTGATCCATATATGATTTTTATAATATTTTATGCGCCTGTAATCGACAATACAATACAAACTACACCCATGTATATATACGTGTTTCTATATACTATATATTTCATCTGACGTTCAATCATGTTTTCAATATATCTCATTTTTCCGGACAATACCAATCGCATTGCAACATTGCAAAACCGTTGTACTCTATTACAATTTCTCGCATCGACAGCACGTTTGGGAATTCAGTTGACATATCAGAAGGAAAATGGTTTTCTAAGTCTGTCTGCGGTAATACGATACTCGTTCGCAAAATGTTAATATGTAGGGACGCAGACAAAATATATTGCATTAAATATCATACTTCTTTACCACGATAGCTTATATAAAATAGTTTTGGTTACCATTTATCCTTTGATATTTTTCATTAACATGGCTCAAGTAGGTACCTACAATACATTTCTTGATATCACAGGACCGTTTCTGATTGATTGTACGCTGTCAGATATATTAAGGTTTTTTCACCTACCAGTATTAGTATAAAGATGACTGTAAGACTAGTATGTAATAAATACATCTGATATTCGTGCATATATGGTGTTGCCTTAATGGTGTAATTTCCGATAACAACGATACACACGTAGTCATATATTTGCCGAATTTAATGCAAATAAGCATCATATTAAGCCAAAAGTAATAATATGTGTTCATATATCTGTGTGTATATATGAATACAAATATTTTACCTAAAATGTGTATTTGAAGGAGCGGTAATATGTAAAATTCTCAACAATAACCGCTGACATGTAACCGTTGACATGTAACCGGTTAAAGTAACTGCCGACAGCTTCTCGGTTTTACTTGGTCCATCAACACACATTTAGCAGTTTCATAAACAAACGCAAAGCTGTAATTTGTTTTAACCTAAACCGAAAAAATACTAGAAATGTATGAAAGAAGTTTGTGTTGGACGGTATTATGGGTTCGAAAATATGTATTAAGCTTAGTATACCATTTTAATAGCAGAATATAGTATATATTATACGAAACGAAGGGTGCTCATTTTTGGTAATGGACTACCTTATATGTGTTATCTTTTTGTTAGATACCAGTAAATCATTTTGTATCCATCCGTGATCCCAAAAGTAGTGCCTATTACTAAAGAGTTCCTCTTTTCTTCTGGCATAAAAGCCAGTAAGCAATATCAGACATACCTTTTGTGGTTATTTCTTATATTCTATGCGTGTCTGCAACATTTTGGTGCATTTCATTGGAGGCTAACTTGAAAGGTGAACTTTTTGGGTGTGTTAACTGTGGTATGGGGCTTTTGACGAACTATGACTGCAGAAACCCTGTTTTCTACCGGTGCCTGCATTCAAGTGAGATGCATTTTCTTAAAGGTAACATAATATCTTTTTTATTGCGAAATTTGAAAGAGGACGGATTGATCTTTAAATTGATACCAGGCTTGCACAATCTGAAATAAAGGAAATGCTAAAAAAATGCTTGGGAACTTTGCTGTTTTATAATGGGACCCAATGGGAATTGGAATTACTGGTATTTAACCTTTTGCATCGATGTTAACCGTCTTGTTATGCCAAGCATAATTTTAAACTGATTTCTATGACTTTTGAATACACCTTAATCACATCACGATTCCATAGTGAAGGCGTTTCCAAAAGAAATTGTTTGCAATGTGCAACACATGTCAGTGCCCTTAGGAAGTTCTCGTATTTCAACTTGCTAATGATTAATTGTCAATAAAACCATTATATGGAACACATTTTTGCAATAAAGAAAACATCAGATAACTTTAATTGAAAATCAGATATCACGTTTCCAATTTATACTTCTAGAGAACGGTTGTATGATGGATATACAAAGACGGGAAATCGATTTTTCTGTTCTCCAAAATATCGATTACATTTATGTTTAGGATAATAATCGTCAAAAACATGACAAAAGATTAATGTATATTTTGTTGTAAACTATCAAACAAAAACGAAAGAAAGTATTTTAGATAGAGTTTAACTTACAAGAGGATAAATCACAGGTAAATGTTTTTTATAAGACGATAATAATTGATTCGCCATTGATAAATCATAATATGTCTTGTAATTTGATAACGGAATCCTCCGTTCGTATGAAAAGGTAAATATTTAATGACAAGCACAATAATTCTGGGGATTCTGTATGCGGGTATGATCACTAGCCGGTACAGTAAACCGTGATCTTTAGAATAATACAAGAAATAGCTGGAACGGAAAAGTATTTGTACATGCCAATAATGATTATGTCAGGAATGTCATAGATCTGGACACTTGATGGGTAAATCCTTCGTTACAAATTGGTTCCACATTTCCTATGTCAAAATGTGTACAATGCCAGGAGAGCTCCTAAATATCAACCGTTGCTGAAAGATATCTCAACCTAAGTATAGTATGTAAAATAAATATTTTTCAATTATCGCTCACGTCTTCCAGTTGTTTAAACATTTTGTAACAACGATGCGTATTTTAATATGTTCAACACGTCGTTGATTAATTAGTTTGTTCCTTTATTGTAATTTTTCTGGTACACGAGGTTCGACACCCAGTTTGAACATCAATGATGTATTCCTAACAATACGAACGGTGTCTTCAGTTTTGCTACAAGTGTGGTGTCGATTTTTGAAATATTAATAATTCAGAATTTAAAATGATAAAAATGTGCGTTATTCATAAAAAAACAACAACAATAAAAAAACAATAAAAAAGTGTTAAGGTAGTAAGCATTTATTTAAATAAAATTATGAAGTACGTATTCAACGGTTTGCTATGACAAATGTTATGTATTTGAATTAAGTATGATATTTAACGATTCGAGGTTAATAAGGTAATATTTATCATTTGATTACAAAACCAACGCAAATTATAAATCGGCATTTGTTTCATCGCATTACCGTTTTACCGGGCTTTTGCGTTATATAGCATGCAAAAAGACTTTATTTCATTTATCTTTTTTGTTTCAGAAAGTTGCCTATTTACTCGTGTGCTCGTACATCTGTACTTCTGTTACTTAAAAATGTTAGAACACAATCAACACATGTGTCGAATCGTTGAGGACATGTTTCATATCTTTATATCAACGAACCGGTTGATCACGGTTTTCAACCACAATTATCTCACAAATGGCCAGATAGACTAACTGTCACAATGGATAGGCGACAAGAGGCATAAAGTGCTTAATATTTCATACGGTTTTTTAGTATAACCCTCATTATTAGGGTATCTGGAGACGAAGTTAAGTTCTGAGTGATTAATGTAAACTTATATTAGATATTTTTGTTAGAGTTCAACTAAAAGACTTAACTTTTAACAGCTGATAATTATTAAACCTTGTTTTAGTGGAACATTTGACCTGAGTCTTAATTATAACAAACGTAATGAACACGCAGTCAAATTGTAGATAATATTATTCATTGATAATTAATCGGATCTGAATTGAAATATCATTAAACTTCTTCAGTAGTATTGTTTACACTTACATACACTTTGCTAGATTCTACCTAATATTTAAAAAAACAAATGAGTAAACGTCCGCAACAAAACAAAGATATTTAATATATTTACTTTTGCATATAACAGAAACATAGGATTCCAATTGCTGATTTTTTGTTGGGGTATTTTTTTAACATGTGTACTGTTTAAAAGCGTTCAGTTTATAGCTTATATAGCGGTGATATTTATCGAATATTTGACAGACTCTAACAATTCCTCAGTTTTTTAATTACAACAACTTAGTCCAAGATAAATAATGTTATGTAACGAAACAAAACTTTATTTAAAATGAAAATTTGCGCAGTGCTGAGTTATGTTAATAATTAAGTACAACTGATCATTGAATCACTTTGCCTAATAACCGTTTACAATTGTGTCAACATGTGTCGTATATATATATATATATCTGAAAAGAGTAGTTTATATTAAAAAAAAAAAACGAGTGACAGTTTTGCATTTAATTGTTTTTAAACATGGCAAAACACAACCGTTCCCATTTGGTTATATCGGGATTTCATGTAATTTGTACATTCACTCGCGGAAAGTCTTGCTACGATTGGTACTATCAATAGCCATTGTTGTTACTCAATACTATAAATATCAATGAAGTATGAAGTAGCGAAACAAAGGACACATTCAGCGAGATGTATTGAAACATTAATTGATATTGATCAGTTTTGGATTAATATGAAGTATTATGCATTTTAAATATGATATATAAAATGACTTGCAAATGACAGTACATCAAATTGGTAGTATATGCTGTTGATAATTGCTATAATGTTCATTTAGACCATTAAGCCTTTGTAGTTCTTTAAATGATTCAAGATATGACCCCGTCAGGGGCTTTGTATCTTTGCATCAGTGAAACCAATAGTTCCTTACGAGAGCTTTGTAAGGATCCGGTCATTTTATAGATTGAGAAGTACCGCAGTAAATACACATGGAGAGAAATGCATAGAAACTAACGTTGTTATTGACATTGAATCGTTACCGGTACTGTTGGCTCTGGGTTACCAAAGAATAGCATGTAACTAAAATAACTTAAGATAGATTCTTTGATTATTTGATTATTTATTTATAAACTGCGATGCATATTTGTAGTAAAATGCACAACATGTAGATACTGTGCCATGCGCAGTTTCAGCGAATTGAAACGATTGCAAATGTTATATTTGTAACGCAAACTTAAACTATATTATTATATTATTAATTTATATTATAATGTATAATTATATTTGTGCTGTATGCATGCTTCATAACGTCAGAGATCCATGTTTTTCTAGACAAATGTACAAACTCTACTGTTGTATATTGATCTCACCTGGCTAAGTTGAAACGGCGTGGGTGTGGATGTCCGCTACAGTAACATTGATCAACAATCTACATGAGCGTATTTCCGCCATGGGATTGGTAGGAAAACAGACAAAAATACTAACGTTTGTCAGTCAGTATATTTACCGGGTTGAAATGTAAAGCAACACACTTCACTTATTAAACAATACAGAATACATGTTAGTAAAATAGTTGAGTCGACAAGCACAGTATTATTTTTGATAAACTGGTGTACCAGTCTCACGCATACACGGTGTTTCCGATATTTCTTTTTGTCATAATAATACGAGACTTTACCTATACTTTTTCGACGTGCGAAAGCTTTGATATGCATATTTCATATTGCTTTAAACATAAGTTTGAATATTTCCTGAAACACGCTATACATACCGGATTAACATTGTTATTGATTGTTCGTGGAAGTTTTTTAACCAAATTTTGGTTATTAGATTGGGGTATGTCGTTGGGGGGTCGCGTGGGGTGGCGGCGTCAACTTTTCGTTTTCGCTCTCTAACTCGAGAACTGATTGAGCTATTGTAATGAAACTTCATACATAGATACCTTATATTGAGACCTCGCTTGGGATTGCATATGGGATGGGTTGGGTAAAGGTCAAGGTCACCATTACTAAAAATAAAATAAAACGGTTTCCACACAGTAACTTGAGACCGAATTTAGATTGTTAATGAAACTTCATATGTATATATTGCAGCCTCACTTTGGATTGCAAGGTCAAGGTCACTATTTCCTAACCATAGGTGTATAACCTTCACCTTGCACACAGAACTTTCTTACATTACTGTGCTGAATTGTATGCATCTCGTTCGAAAAATTTGGTTTTCGATGAATGTTCACGTTTCTTGTTTATAATTAGTTTTATGTAACTTTTATATAATAGTATAATATAGGCCTGGTATTGTGTCAAACTATTTCCATAATCAAAGCATTCGTTGGGAATTAGTTACCAACTTACTAATTACATATGTGAATAACATATAGCACGTGCGAATAAGTCCAGCACTTCCAGATGCATTTCCCGAGGACCACGCGGTGCTTCGAAGCATGATTCCATATTGCAATGTGATGTCATTACATCGTCACGAACACACATTTGTTTCTGCAAAATGTAGCACAATGTAACAAAATTGCAGTTCCGAAAAGCAGAGTTAATCTCAAGATGATTATAGCCTTCGTTTGTGGTCGCCAGGCGTATTACTAATGTTAATACATCCATACAACTAAAATATATTACTAAGTATACAAATAATAAATTACTTTAATAATATTTACAATTTACAAAACTATGGCCTGATTTGTAACACCATAATTTGCGTGTGAAACTATCAGTTTTGTTTTCTTTAAAACGTTACAATGATTACAGTTTTTACTTTACTTGCACATATAGTGTCAGAGATGTACGGAATGCATATTATAAGCTGTGAACGAATGAATTGGTACATGCAGCGTATATCTAGTCTTAAAACGATGTTCGTACCATTTACTTTGATATATCGACGGAATAACATAAGACATTTTAGATGTTTGTCCCATGCGGTAATGCACAGATTTTTTATTTTATTTCATTTTATAGACGTGTCGCTAAACACTTTCAAAATATTTGAAGACAGTAAATATCGACCGGTTACTTTGAACGATAATGGGTAATGAAGCAATTTTGAACAGCGCCCGCCATATGTTTGAATATGTAAACTATTGTCTAACGTAGAATGTGAATTAAATAAGCTTAGTGTTGAAAGTTACTGATTAGTGATAGTGATTACTGCGTATCTACGAGGCAACTAACGTAATATTGGAAGGTGCGTCGGTAGTAATTGTCATGAATGAAAAGCCTTATTTGTACCCTCAAATAAACATGATATTGGACGGGACGTAAAACTATCCGAGCTACAGTTAACTCGTAGGAGGACCATCTTTGGGCAAATGAATGTCTAAATATTTGATAAGCTTCTCAGGAACAACACTACCGTAAAGCTGCGGGCTTTTCCCAGTGGGACACATCCGTCACGACCCAACACATGTATCATGAACTTTGAACTAATGGAGTAGCTCGCGTCTATCTGAATACCTTGAAAAAGATACATCGATGTAGACCGCAATATGTCAAAAGGATTATCAACTACCTAAAGACTGTCATGTACACACGTTCAAACAGTTACTTTTTTGGCTTTAAACAATATGAATAATTTGTCTATATAAATACAACACAAATGCTGTTTTTAGCTTTGAATAGGATTTCAAAATGGTTTTTAATTGAGATCTAAACCTACTTTTCTAAAAAAAATGTAAATCCTTATCGACCTAAAAGAGTGTTTGTCCAGTTAGTTGTGCTTGGTTATTCCATATCTCACTGTTATTAAAAAGATAGTTACACATAAAACGCACTTCTAATCCACACGACCAGACATTGACGGGAAATTAATCAACTGACTTTGTCCTTTCAAAAAATAGCAACGAAATATCTATAAATGGTAACTGATGTTTTATTCATGCTTCTGTTTAATAGTGTTTTCATTAATTATGAGGAACAAAATGCGTAGCTTATTATAAATAAATAGATTTTTCATTCTTTCACAATGAATCATAATAAACCCGTGAAAATACTATTTGTTCTTGATTAATGTTTAATTAAAATGTATTACATTTGTAAATGACCCACCAGTATAACTGCATTGTACACATTTTCTATTTATTGAATAGCACTATTCAAATATTCGATTGAATATATATAACACGCCATTCGAATATTCGCAAATTTGTATTGCTTTCAAAACATGATCATAAAAAGTATTTGTCTTTCAACATAAAACGTACTTTACTAATAGATACCTGAAGTTATACCGTGTTTTCAAAAGAATGGTCCCTTGTCATGTGTCAGGTAAGAGATATTGAATATACCGGTAAGTGTCAGCGGCCACTCGTATAGTACACCTGTAACGTACACCTTCATCAGACAACGTGAAGCTACAACGGTTAATTAGAAATTACACTTTAAACCTGTGACACAAATTAATTACAGAAATGCGATCACACATTTAGCAGTCATTATATAAGCTGAGAAATATTGCTCAAATTAAAAGTGTGCAAATTGACAGGCACGTGTCCAAATAGATTACAACTATGTGAATATTTGATTGAATGAAAATGCGAATATACGAATACCGATTTTGCTATTCGATGCCATCCCTATATAACACAACATAATGCAGTTATACTTTTTAATAATTATTTCAAAATCATAGTACGCGCTTAAGACAGCAAATTGAAATGCAACATTGTATTTTTTCGCCTGTCCATGTATGCATTTTTTTTCCTTTTTAAGTGGGACGTCTACAGTAATAAATGTATTTACACGTGGTATCTTTCTTCGAAAACATTCCTGATGCAGTCGTTTCTGTGAGCTTAATAACAATTCTTTTTTTAATTAAGTTGTCGTTGACTTCCTAACATTTTCTATAATGAAACAGTTATAGGATAGTAAAAGGCGTTAGTATTGTATTATCCCCTTTGTTTCCAAAGACCAGACAATTAAACCGTAATTGGACGGAATGGCCGGTGTAACTGTCTGCGCATGATGACTTCTGTTACATGTTGGGCTTCACGGTTTCAAGTTTCAAGTTTTTTTATTGGAACATCGGCAAAACGCCTTTGACCATTAACATACAAGTAAACAACATATAGTCAAAGTGCATCAGTACAATACAAATACAATCATGTTAATAGACATAGACATAAACTACAGTGAAGAGTGTTCAAACATCGTGTACAAAAGTGTATGTATTAAAACAACGAAGTGAGAACAAACAAGTAATAAATAGACAATATATTTAGTGTTTCATACAATATTTATTAAGAAGCAGCAAATAGTTGTAATTTTTCCTCACGGAGTTTCATAGCATCGGTAATGAATCTGGCAACATTGTTAATGACTGTAGTATTTTGACAAGAGAGAATGTTTTTAAATTTTACTAAATTTGGCCAGTTGGATCGAATACAATATTTTGTTCGAAGATCTTTGTAGATTGAACAAGTTAGAAAGAAATGATATTCGGATTCAACAGTGTTTGCATTACATAGTTTACATTTGCGTTCATCTCTAGGTATGTTATTATATCTACCAGTCTCAATTTCCAATGTATGGGCGCTAAGTCTAAATCTTGATAGCTGATGTTTTTGATTTTTATTATTAATGCAATCTAGATATTTTTCATACACGAATTCCGTCTTAAACATTCTATAGTACTCTAGTTTCGGTTGGTTATTAATTGTAACGTGCCAATTTTGGATAAACTGATCTTTTATTCTCTGGTTAATTTCATTAGAATAATTAAAATTGTCGTTTAAGTTATTGAAATACATTCCGTGTCCTAGTTGTTCTAATGCTTGTTTAACAAATACACACCACAGAGTATTGTTATTGTTATTATCCCTAATAGAATCATTGTAGAGATTACATTGTTCGTTGTAAACAATGTGCATCAAAGTTTCGGGGTTTTGCTTAATTTTAACCCAATACCTAAGGGCACGTTGCTTGCATATAATAGAGAGAGGAAATCTGCCTAATTCACCTAAAACAGCGGCATTAGAAGTCTGTGAGCGTACACCTAGAATAGTTTTACAAAATTTAAAATGAAGTTTATCTACTTCTTTAATGTTGTAAATTCCCCATATTTCAGATGCATATAGAATAATTGGAACAACTAGGGAGTCAAAAAGAGAAAGTTTTGTTTTAGTACTTAGCTGCACTTTACTAAAAATAGACAATAAATGATTATAAGCTTTTAAGGCTTGTTCATTAAGTGCCTTTATTGCTCTTGATATATTACCAGTAAAGTGTAGTTTTAGGCCAAGGTAACAAAATTCATCAACAATTTCAATAGCCTGTTGGTTAATACTCCACCTAGACGAACAATTACTTTTCCTTTTTTCAAATATGCACATTTTAGTTTTGTTTACATTTATTTTTAATCCCCATTTACATGAATATTGATATATAGAATTTAATTGCAATTGCAAACTTTCTGGATTTGTAGTA
Organism: Congeria kusceri; assembly: GCA_027627225.1. Classification (NCBI taxonomy): domain Eukaryota; kingdom Metazoa; phylum Mollusca; class Bivalvia; order Myida; family Dreissenidae; genus Congeria; species Congeria kusceri. The sequence goes on from CM051025.1 coordinate 22,643,060, forward strand.
AATAATGCAATATCATCTGCAAATAACAACATAAATATAGATAATAAACGTATACCTTTTTCGGTTAAATTATTAACATCAATACAATCATTAATGTCATTTATGAATAAAATAAATAATAAAGGTGATAAAGGCTCACCCTGTTTTACACCTAACGTAACATCAAAAAGCTCCGAATAAGACATATCTTTATGATTTTTAACACATGATTTAACATTCTGATAGATTGACTTGATCATGTTTAACATTTTACAACTTATTCCTGTTTGTACTAATTTAATCCACAGTGCTTCATGTATTACAGTATCAAATGCTTTTTCATAATCAATAAAAATGCAATAAAGTTTTGATTTATTATTAATAATATTCTGGATTATAGTGTGCAATATAAAAATGCAATCAATCGTACTACGATTATCTCTAAATCCGAATTGCGATGTGTTAAATATATTATCATTCTCGCACCAAGAATTTATTCGGTTGCGCAATGTAAGTGAAAAATTTTTAGCTATAATATTTACTAATGTAATACCTCGATAGTTAGAAGCAACATTTTTGTCTCCTTTTTTGAAAATAGGGACAATAGCACCATTACACCATATTTCAGGATATATACCTTTCTCGAATATGTAATTAAAAATTTTAACTAAATACAGAGAAATAAACTCGTTAGAGTCAATAAAAAAGTCTGCAACATTGTTAGACATATCAGCGCTTTTATGACGTTTGAGCTTTGATATTGTTTTTTGTATTTCTAAAATTGTAAATGGGCGATCTAACTACTCAATATGTAGTGTTTCATGTCTTGATACGTTTTCATCAACATTGAACGAGTTGTGATGAGGTGTGTTAGATAGATGTTTAAAATGATTTATTAAATCATCAATATTTACGTCATTAGTACCAGACGTTTTTTTATGAAGCTTATATTTGTTTATGTATTTCCAAAATTTCTTTGGGTTGGATTTACTTAAAGTTGACAATGTTTTACTTTCTTTGTTATAAAATTTATTTTTAGCAGTACGTTTTGTTGTACAGTATGTCGATCTCGCTTGTAAAAATGACGTTCTGTTCGCAAATGATGGATCGTTTTTGTACATACGTTTACTGTTGTAGAAAGCTTGTTTGTGCCTCTTGCAATTTTGGTCGAACCATAAAGATTTGCGTATATTTCGTGGTTTTGTACTATCTAAATTTAAAATACGTCCATGTACTTGAAAAGATACATCATATATAAGTTCACATAACTGATTAATGCATGTGTTAAAATTTTCATTTTCCAGTATTAAATTATTAGTAATATTTTCAAAAATATGAGTTTTACTATTCAGCAGGATATTTAAATCTGCGGATTTACCATCCTCCCAAGATAACTTATTAAATACCACATTAGTAGCATTAGGTTCTCGATACCTACATGTAAAAATAAAATCAATAGGGCAGTGGTCTGAAAATTCAGTTAAGTCATTCACTTTAAAACTAGAGATACATGGCAATAGATTAAAATTAACTATTACATAATCCACAACACTGGCTCCCAAAGAACTTCAAGCACAGTTGAAACATGTAAAATGACCCGGCTCTAATCTACCATTCACAATTAATAAGCTATTTTCTTTACAAAGTGACAACAACTTGTTACCAAATTGGTTAACATGACTATCAAACGATGAGCGAGCCGGTACTATTTCGAGCGGAACATCATAAACAGGCATGTGAACATAACGGTCAAGATTTATATTTTTAATAATGTCCGGCCGCTCGCCCACTCTCGAATTTAGGTCACCAACTAACATGATATCTCCTTGCTGACTGTAGATAAGTACATCAGACGCTATCTGTTCAAAAAAATCAAATTCAAATAACGGCGAGTTTACATTTGAATAAACATGTGATTCACATGGTGGTATATAGCATGCACATACAAAAATGTCATTTTCTAAACATAATGATTGCTTTTTCAGTTTAAGCCAAAGTATACCGTTAGTGTTAAGTTTAATTAGTTCTACTGCATTTGAATATGGCTTCTTAAAATATACTACAACACCGCCACTTTCCCGCTTTGCTTTTTTGTTACATTTTGGACGGGGGCATGAAAAACAATTAAAATTATCAATATTAATATTTGCTAATCTAGAATTCCAAGTTTCCGTGAGAATAAGAATGTCACATGTATTAATAAAATTTAGAAAGTCACTGTCATTTAATTTCGATAATAAACCATGAACGTTCCACGAGCAAACACGTAGCTGCCTCTGGTCGACTTCCTAACTGGTACGCGTTTGAGTAGTACCGTGACTTCCGGTGTCGCGACGAAGGTTGTTCAGAGGTCCATGGTGCGGCATTTCCGGTATAGGCCCTGTTGGGGGGTGATCATGCGTGTACTTAACACGGTCGACGTAGAGCGCGTCGTACGAAAGCGACGCCTGCTTACCGTCCTTCCGGGCTTGTATCAAGTATGGCACAAGTTTTCGTCGGCGCTCTTGGATAGCCTTCGGAAACTGGTCGCTCACACGGTAATGACTGTCAGGAAGAAGTTCGTGAATTTTATTTTTAATTTCGAGTTTGTCACCGTAAAAATTGAATTTAACCACTATAGGTCGTTTTTTACCTTGTTCAAATTGACCGACCCGATGTGCGCGATCGATTTTGATTTTGTTTACTGGGTCATCTATGTGCAATTGCTGTTCGCAAAATTGATGTATTTTGCTCGTACAGTTTTCTGATTTTCTGGTTTCAAAAGACTTCTCTTCTTCAAAATTGAAAAAGAGCAAATTGTCGCGCATAGATCGCGCTTGAAGGTCTATCAGATTTTCGGACAACTGCGAATTTTCACTCTGCAGAGTTTTTATGCTGTTGAGTAGATCTTGGTGCTTAGCCCGGACATCGTCATACATTTCACTGTCAAATGATCGGCTATCTTCAAGATCAGATAGTTTTTTGTCGGTACTGGTTAGCTTTGTTTCAAGTGTTATAACTTTTGCTTCCACTTGAGTGACTTTACAGGAGATGGTTTGTACGTCACATTCGATTTTATCGAGTTTATTTAATTTTAATTGAATGTTTCTTTGTCCTTCTTCAATTGAATGTAATGAAACAAGTATGGCATTAATCATGTTTGCATCAATGTGGGACGGTACCTGATTCTGTTGGTTACACACCGGTGAGTATGTAGATCCGCCGCTCTTGGGCGTAGAAGGTGGTGGGCTTAGGTACTGGCTACTTTGTACCGGTATCAACTGGCTTGCGAGAAATTGTAAGTGTGGAGGAAAATAAGGACCCGTTCCAGAAGATGTATCATGCGATGCTGGTGTTGAAGGGGCGGACGTATTGGATGCCATTTTGTGTAATTTGTCAGGTTGTCCACTCACACTGTCCGGAGACGCTTCTTCCTTGGTCCGATTTTTTCTGGTCATATCACCGTACACGGCCAATAAATAATTGTTTATGTACAGCTTATATTGATTGTATTGATTGTTAGCAAATTTTGTTACTGTTATCCACCATAACCACACCAGCATAAGGTATAGCAGCGCTCGAGATAATTGGCCGATAATTATTCGAATTGGAGAAGGCGTAATCCGATTGTATATCCGATTGTATATGCACTGTCACAATCACGCTCAATCATGCACTGACAAGAGTTCACGAAAAAAAAAAAAATAGCCAGACTGTCAAGCTGAAATCAACATCGCGAAAATAGACGAATAATTAGTTAAATAATCAATATCTTCGTCGATTTTAACACTTAAAATGTACTTTTTGTGGCACCTTCCTTCTATACAATATGTTCATGCCTCACTCAATTTTCAGGAACGTAGCTATATTATTTATTAAATTAATTCCATGAATATAGGAGCACAAAAGAACACGTCCACTGTTCACACACAACAATATCGTTCTTCGGTGTTAGTTCTTCGTGCAGCAATGTAAACACATGACATGATAAATAGTGAAATGACATTGAATGAACGATATGGACGCAACCAGTCCGTATCCTTACTGTATCGTTGAATGCAAATAATCGGGAGGTTCTGTGTAATGCGCGTAAAATATAAAATATTGGTTAGCGACGTTACACAACTAGAACGTCGTGTTAAATCATAATGTCTACTCGTTGATTTATTAGAGTAAGATGCATTTTCAAGAAAATCAACATGTGAACGTCGTCTGTAGTTACGTATTGCCCTTTCCAAGCAAACTTTATAAATTGCAGTTGCTCTGTTGTTAACCTTAATAGCGAAACTGGCATTGAAACAAACATTTTCAGAATATTTCCTGAAAACAATTTGAACCGCGATCATTTTGAAATACGGGGAAACCTGTTCAAATATCCATAATTGTAAAATACCAGCAGCAACATTGCTGCACTGGTTTCTTGCATACGATATATTGTTCCGCCCATACGCAAATACATTTGATAGGGACAATATGTCAGATACGAAAAACATGAAAGTCAATTAAGTATTAATTAGTCTCCATAGTAACAGAAACACAATTGATCGTCTGCGTCAATATACATCAAATACATGAACGTATAGTACATTTTCATGCTGCCCTTTATAAGATTTTTGTATCGTAGTTTATGCACATGGCATCGATAATACATAATACATACAAGTTTCTACTTTGCTCTATATTTCCTCGAATGTTCAAGAAGGTGTTCAAGATATCTAAAGTATTCAGACATTACATAATCACTTTGCAATATCTCAAAAGCATACTTAATTTCCAGCATCGACAGCACATTTGGGAATTCAGTTGACAAAGCAGACGGAAACTGGTATTTTCCCAGTCCGTTGGCAGTAACCCGAGCCTATGTATGTACAGAGCCGATACAATAAATTACTTTAATGCCATGCTATACTACTTGGCTAGCTTTAGCTGTAGACCTTGTTATTGCTTCTTTGATCCGTTCGATTTACTAATATCACATGACCGTTGACGATTGATCTTTAACTGTCAGATATGTCGAAGTTTTGCAACCTGCCAGTATTGGTATACATATTTGTATGACAATTATACTTGTATATAATGTTTCATCGTATATTAGTTCAAATATCGTTATTGACCTTTATTTTGCAATTTCCGATAAGCACGATATACACTTCTTTATTTTCATTTGCTGTCATTATTGCAACTAAGAACTAAACTATATAAATAACACATTTACTTCTGTGTGAATGGTTTAGTGATAACTCCAGTGGTAATGAAGGACGTGAAAACTTTTACACAAAGTGCCGAGTGTTCATGGTCTCCAAAGAATATACGTGTAATTATTAATTGATTTTATTATATTAAACGAGAATTAGAATCTGGTAAGTTTGTTCGCTTGATACAATGTAAATCTCACCAATAAATTTTAAAACTCGGCCTATACGGAAAAAAACCACGGCCAATATGGAAACACGCGGCTAATACGAGATTAAGCCAATCAGGATAAGCTCGGCCTTATACGAGACGTCAAGTTTTTTGACGCCATTTTGAAAACGCTCAGCATAATAAACTTTGCGCTTTGTATTTTTTACTTAAAGTTTCTACATGTAGCACTCCCACAAAATAAAGTGAGCTTTGGCAACATTCGTACTTTTTAATGTATTGGACCGAGTCTACCGAGTGGCGAATCATGAAATCCTGACGACGTCGACCACAAAAACACAGATTTACATTCCTTGAAGTATTCTTCAATTAAGCGTTTGTTTATATAAACATAATGAAATTATTTATTAATATTTGGATTAAAATTTGATTGAATGCACCTCAGAAAGGGAAGGGAATCGGCGAGTTAGCTGATCGTTTGCTCTGTCAACTCGCCGACATCTTCACAATGACAAGAGAGGATTCTGCTGAAAAGAGGCTGGTGGAAGGCTAAACGTAAGGAATTTGAAATTTTTCTTAGTAAATTATTCATTTAATTTCACATCTAGTTGTCGTCTTCAGCTTTTCAAGAATGTCTTACGCAAACGCTGGAAAATACTTGGACTTTTTAAGAATATTCTTAAACAAAATGCTTTGGTGAATTAGACTTTTAAAAGTAGATATCCATTTTCTGGAGTCAGAGTCTCTTCTTTAATCTTAAGTCAAAGAATGGTTAAAGAATGTGTTGGTGAATACTGACAGGTTTGCCAAGACTCGGTCGGATAACAGTGCATATCGATTGGTGGTGTTACACCTTTTGCGACTTTCTTGACAAAAAAAAGCATTTATTTTATGTACTGTATGGTTGTTATAATTTCACAATACACAGTTAAAAGAATAAAAACATTATTAATAATTTATGCTGGTGTTGTTACATTCTGTTTATATCGAAACAATAGTTGTGATAGATTTAACTTGTACTATTATAACTGAAAGATGCTGCATACTATTTCTATTTATATCGAAACAATAGTTTTGATACTATTAAAAACGAAATATTCTGCATAATATTATAGAGTTCATTAATAAACTTGTCATTAATTAGTTGAATTCATATTGGGCTCGTTATTGGGCTTACGGCTGTCTTCAGCCCTAGGCCAATATGAACTCAACTAATTCATAACATTATATTTTTTTTTTTCAAAGAAACTGTCTATAAGTTGCCAACTAAACCTAAAATCTTAGTAGATTATGTCTTGTGTGGTGAAAGATATTGTGGGCCACACTGATAAGTTTATCTGATTCTATGATATAAATAAGCCGCATGTTGTTTTACAGGAAACGAAGGATGGTCGTGTTTGCCAAAACACTTTATATGGTTTATTGTTTAAGTCAATATTAGCTGTCTAGTAATGCAAAATATTATCTCATGCTACATTCAATGTTATTAAGACACGTTCATAATATAACGTTTCCAACTTGAACATGTTCAAACCTCTTCTTATAACGCACAACACAACTCAGTGCCCTGAGGACTTTCTAATATTTTGCCTTGCTAATGATGAATTGTCAGCCGTTAGATTGCAACACATGTTTGCAATAAACAAAACATCATATAGATTTGATTAAAAATAAATATCACATTTCTCTTGTAAACCTCTAGTAAAAGGGTGTATGATGGATATTCGAAGACAGGAAATGGATTTTTCTCACATTTATGTTGGACTAGTAAACGCCAAAAGCACTGAATGTTGATTTGGTATTTGTGTTGTAAGCTACTCTTAAAATAACGAAGCAAAACCGATGCGTTGTGCAAATATTCTGATGAATGTAATAAAAACTGTATGATTTCATACGAAGTTATGCCTAGTTATGTTATCATGAAAACATCCGTTCGTAAGAGCCTTCTACAGGCATGACAACAAGCATACTTGTATACTAAAACCTAATATTTAGAATTACACAAAAAGTATATGTAATAGCAGGAAATGAAACTTGTATGGATATTCCAGTTACGATTATGTCAGGAATGTAATACGTGACATATCTGGCCATGTGAATAGTCACATTGGATGTATATTAAGCTCACCGAGGACAAGATTATAGCATATTTGTCCGTAATGTGAACGTAGATTACGCACCTTATTTTATAAATAAATTTAAATAAACGACAATACTTATAATAATGTTGTTTATCCGATTTCAATATTCATTGCATTGACTTCTTCAACATTATTGAAAAATGAGGTTTAGCATATTTAATGATCTAGTGTAAATAGGTAATAGTCTTAAAAGGTATTTAATTGTCAGGGATATTGGGTCGAGTGCAATTGCGCCTGCATAAATATATGCATAATATCCTTAACTTGTCAGCATAACATATATAACATAACATATATACAAGATGAAATTCGATAAAACCGTCCACATGAAAACGGAATATGCTTGACAATATTAAACTCCTAGGTAACACATTAGTAGCACATTTTGACTTTGTTGAAATGTATCCAGTGTCAAGAGACTTCCTGTTTGTCTGTCGTTGCGGAAAGGTATTTCACGCTAGTGTGTAAAACCTACTTTTCCAAATATGCAGTCGATCCACCTAAAGCTAAATCGCACACCTTGACCAGTTGTCACAACATTTGGTAACAAAGATAAATACGTTAAAGCTATAATGCCGAGTTCTGGTAATATCTATATATTTATACCAAAATGCATTACGTAATATATACTGTAGAATGCTTTAAATTCGCGAGAATGAATTTTCGCGTGTTTGTCCCAAAATGATCCTTTTTCTTAATTCGCGTGTTCTTGAATTCGCGTCATCGTCATGACGCAAAAAAGAATGGGGTATACTGCTTACGTTATTGTACCAAGCGGTTACTAGTGGTAGCGTGTCAGTTGCCAGTAAGTCGATAATTGCTTTTATGATAGTGTTGTGGTTACAACTAATTGTAAAAACGACAACGAACAGTAACAATAGGCTGTTTTCACGCATTTCCCAACATATGCCGTTGACATAAATTGCTTATAAGAACATAATTGGACTTAATACCATATGGTACATTACGAGGTGAAAGTAGCATATTTTTGGATTCTTAACATTCGGACGTACACCTTTATTCGCGTTGGTGTTGAATAAAATCTACGCGAATAAAACCAGTTCTACAGTAGTTTACGACAAAGCTTGTTCAGGAGACTGCCACGTGTGCAACAATTGTTTATCATACCAAATTGATAAAGAGTGCGTTTTGTTTCAGTGAGTGAATGTAGAAAGTAGAATTGATAAAGTAGCTCAAAGGCGTTTTCTCCTGTCACATTTGCTTCAGCACTTCATTGATAACCACAGTTTTATAAATTGATGTCCTTAACAATTAATATGAGAAGATTTATATACTCATTTGAATCAAAATATGTTGTCCATTAATTGTTGTTTATTCTAGTACTAATGAACCGACGTTCTGACGCGTTCAAACCGTACAGTGTGTGCATGTTTGGTATAAGCCATGTGTCTATTGTTTAAAAAATAAATGTTTCAGATTGTAAAATGATAAAATTTTGGGCAAATAAAGAAACCCATCAATATAACCACAACAACACAAAAAGACAAAAATATGTAAAGTTATAAAAATATGTTAAGGTAAAGTATACATTGTGGGTTATGCATTAATTTTCATTTACATAGAAGTATATTTGCTGACCAGATCTGTTGGGATTTGACAGTAGCTTAGTTTGACCAAGTTGACACGAATAAGAGAATATGAGACATACTGCAGATAGCAATAATTAATTAGCGACATGAGATCACAGTTCCTTAAAAACGTTTTCAGTGGTATTGTCTACATGCACTTTGTTAGACATTTTGAACCTTTCTACATGTTCAAAGCCTCCAAATCCTCATTGTGCATAAAAGTATCTTTGTATAATGTAAATAAAATGTTACTCATTGCAACGCGTTTACATTCTACAATAAATTTAACAATATTTCTTAATGCGAAAAAAATATCAACACATAGTCTGTTTACATATCTGAATATAGTATTAAACCATTATGAAGTGTCCGAATTGGAAAACACGTGTATTACGTATTGTGATTTTACATCATGTTAATGCGTATCATGCCTACTGACTCTAAAAAGCAACATCTGTCAACTCAATCGATGTTTGAATTATGCATCAAGGTCAATCACAATATCAACATATACATTTTTAAAAAACGTAAACTACGTATAAAAATTATTTATAGTATGGTAAGGCATGGGATATTCATTTTTTTGTCAATAAACTTCATTTCTCATATCTATTATTTTCAGAATTAATGAATCAAAGCGGACGCTGTGCCTTTAAAGTAACTTTAAGACAAAAGAGGACAAATGTGCGTAAATATTTCCCTTGGTACACCTATATGACACAAAATAAAAAATAAATGGAAACAATAAATAAAGTTGATGAGTAAAAAGAAATTAGCATGTATTGCTCTTGGATATAAAATAAACACGTTTACGCCTTTAATTGCTGATTTAGTTCGTTGAGGCACTTATTGACATGTGCTATTTTCAAAGGCGTTTACAGTTCAGTCTGAATACGCTTATACTGTGGAGACATTTAAAGACTATTTCCAAACACCAATCCTTCCACTATAAAATTACATTATTTTAAAACAAGTAGACCCAACGGTATATTTTATGTGACGAAACAAAACTGCAGTTAAAGAACGATTTGTTCTGTGTAAAATTACAAAACAAGTGACTATTAGGCATTTAAAGTGTTTATCACGATAACGCGCAATCGTCTCTGAATTTTTTAGCTGGTGATTTCATAATTTTCTATATGTACTCGCTGAAGGTCGCATTGGTGTAATTGATATGGTGTGTGCCTTGCAATCTTGAGTTCGATCCCTACTCGTTGAGCGTTCGAATAATCTTTCTCAAAAGACAGCAAGTACTGGTTTTTCCCATGAATCGGAACTGGAAGTGTCTCAATAAGCCTCGATACACACGAACTTAAATAAATATGTTTCAACTAAACTATGTACTTGCGAAGCGACCTTCTACGATTGGAACAATTGAGAATCATCGTTGACTCTCCGTGCAATAAATACCAGTGCGGTATGAAGTAGCGCATATAAGACCATAAAGCGCGATGTACAGAAACATTAAATGCCATTGATTGGTACGTGATGGATTTAGGCTTAATATTAAATAGTAGGCATATTAAATATTATTTATTAGAGGACTTGCGTATTACAGAACAACAAGAGGTGGCGATATAAAGGCACATACACCTTGCCTGACGTTTCACATGCAATTAAGAAACGTAGGCGTATACGTATATTTGGTCGAACATTCCTTTATATGCTACTATGTGCGTTGTTTCCTAAACAAACGCTAATGTAATGAATTTGTAACGTTGATGCAACATTCAAATAGTTTATTATACGGCGTAAAAGCTATCAAACAAACACGCGCAAGTGCAATATATATGTATATTATAAAGTTATCAACGATTGCGGCTTTTATTGCAAATGCTGGGCATTCATTATAATGTTTTAGTGAATAAAGTACACTAACACAGAGTAGACGAAGACATGGCTACACTATTAATCTATTACATGGTTTTGATTATTTATTTCATAACACATTAAATTACATAATATATTTTGATAAAGAAGATGTATTCAACACATAAGATGAGATAATGTAAAGACAGCAACTGATGCAAAATCACCAGTAGTTTCTCAGTGTGCTCAGTGTATAAGTATAGTAGACAATTATTAATTGCGAGGCGTAATGAGTATTGTCAAACTTATATAGGAATAATGGAACTCCAGAGACATCATCAGGAGAGAAACCCTTATTACCATCCGCTGGTCCGTTATTTGAGGCAAGTGATCAATGACCTAAGCTTTAATGAAAGTATGGCGTTGTGCATTAATGGATAGAATATATGTATTTCTTAAGTATTAGCATTGACATGAGTATTTGTAAATTATTTTATCAATTTAGTGTTAGTAGCCTTAAATAACAGGTCCTTTAATATTTGCTAACACGTTGATTCCTTTAGCCTTAGTAGCTTTTTAAATGGTGTAACATGTGATCTTGTAAGTGCTTTGTATCAGCTTTGCATCAATAACAGCTATTGCCTTATTCAGGAATTTGCAATGCTTGAGTTATTTAATGTAACAAGAATACATCCACATAGAGAGAAATGCTTAGAAACGGTAATTAATATTGAATGGATACTGTTACGCTTTCCTCGGGGTTAACATGGAATATCATGCATATTAAATAACATATGATAGATAATGTGATTATGTCAATATAAACTATCATGAGGGTTCGTCGCAAGTGCATTTTATTTATATAACATTACATGCACAATTTCAACGAATTGAAGGAAAGTGCGAATTAAGTATCTGCACAATAATGAAATGCGCGCCCCTAAAGGTAAACATGTACTTAGTAAGCTTAACTGGACATTATTCATTTTTCTTAACAAATGCACCAACTCTACGCGCATTGTTTTCACCTTGACGTGAATTAGTTGAAACTGTGTGCACGTGGATGTCCGCTACATTAACATTTTTATGAACTGTCTACGTGAGCGTATTTTCGCCTTGGGATTGGTACGAAAATAGAAAACGACGAATGTCAGTCGGGACGAAACCAATATTTGCGTATGTGTAATGCCCATTCATCTAAGACTGAATGCACTGAATTTGTTACAAACATGCGATATGTTCTAAATATTATTTTTATATTCTGATGTTCCAACAGGAGGCAAGACATGTATTCTGTATTTAAATTGAATGTTTAAATACGGTCATAACGTTTTGTGATATGACCATTTCTACCAAAAATGTACAAGTGTAATACCAATTGTCTTTCAATCTGTATGCCTTTCAACTTATCAATATTTGTATATGAGAGCAAAAATTTAATGGCAGCAGCATTTAGTTGCGATGCTTCAACCAACACGTTAAGTTATGTTTAACATTCAGTTGATAAAACAATTATTAAAGCTGTCTCGAAACCTGAATTATGTTGTACTGTTAATGAAACATGAAATAAAATTATATTTAAAAAGTTATATTTCAAGCCATCCACAGCGCATTTGACGTTTGATATTATTAAGTTTAATAAATCTCATTTATCATTTATTTTCTACTAAATGTATGAATGTACTTTTATTGATTTTGAGAATGTTTCAGTGTCTACATTTTAAAAAGCTTTGACACACGTTGTTGTTTAATGAAACATACCTATGGGACATTTTAGCTTTGCAATTTTACAGTTGATGGAAGTATTCACATGTTTTTAAATACCATTGGAAATTTAAGGTAAAGTCAATTTATTTACTGTAATATGTTACACAATAAGGTTTGATGCCTGTTTATCTCTAGAACTGGCCTAAATTCAAAAGCTCATGCGTAATGAATTACCCACATTACTAACCTAGGTTTAGAACCGTGTTAGGCAAATAGTATACACGTGCGAATGCATCTGGCGCTTCCGAAGGCAACACATTGCAAGGAAGCTAGAGGATGAATGTGTAATTAAAATGTGTTATCAGAGCACAAACGAAGGTACTAACTATTTTAACATATTTATTGTCTGTAGAATATAGTACATTATGACTCTATTGTTGTTCCCGAAATAATTATTATATATGAGCTGACAACTGTCAAATGCGGCCAAGCACTACATACGTGATAAGTATACATCACACAACAATAAAATTGTAAACAAACATTTGACTGTTGTGTGCGAAACTATAGCTGTTACATATTTTAAATTAAAATCAGTTAAGTGACATTGGCTTCAGTTTTTAGACTGTTAGCGCAAGCCAACGGGATTTGTAGGTGTATTCAGAAATTGGTCTTGAGGGAACTACTTATTTATCTGTGTGTGCTGTTGACTGGTTAACTGCGTATTACATATTGCATAAGTTTAACAACACTGTATTGAGTCAGTGCATGTAGAGAACCACTCGATTGACGATTTATTGTTTTTGACGTATGCATAAGAATTATGGAACAGCATTATACTTCTAAAGAGAGTTTTGAATGTATTTTACTTCATTTTACTAATTAAACTTATTTTTATTAAAATTGGTATTTACCGAACATAGCGCTTGTGATAAAAAGCACTGAATATTGATTCGAACTTATACGGTTTATCGACGATATTTTGCCGTTGTAGATTTACTTGTATGCATATAACTCTGTTTGCTTTTTAAATAGATTGCACACAAATATTTTCCTTTCCACGAATTACAAAAAAAATGACGAGAATGTCGTAGATAAATAGCATTGAATTCGAAGCGCGCTATATAAGTTTTCATTTGCCAAAAAAACAACAGTGGCCTTGATCTTCATCTTCAATTAGGTCAAATTCCAGCTTATACCAATTTATTTTGAGTAGAGTGTATAGTTATGAGTTTCGAGATTTTTTTTGGTAGAAATGATATAACAGACAGATGACTTACTTCAATAAATGTTCCTTATGATAAAAAATATTCTGATAATTCATTTGCTCTTAGTTTCTTTTCTCACCAACAGTCTTTCTACGCTGTCAGCGTTTTGATTTCTTAGTTTGCACATAGACGGAGAATTTATTGACGGCATTATGCTGATATTTATCAGATATGCGTTATTTGATGTTATTCAATATTAAGTTTATTTACTGGTTATTTACTGGTTACTAAAATAAACAAATGAATACAAAAATATCAACTGGTCATTGTATACAACTAGACAGTGGGAAAAGTATGTCTAAAGGCCTAGGTTAAGGAATGATTGGCCTCTCCATAGGATATTCCACTCTGTGTATTAGTCCACCATAAAATCTCTCATCATTATCCGCAATCTTTTTTCTATGCTGACTGAGCTATGGCTCAGTGCACTGTTTCCTCTGTAGCAGCGTATTGATAAGGGTCCCCACACTGTGCCCACACGGTGACCACAGCAGGGTGCCAATACACAGGGGTACAATACCTTGTGTGTGTGTGGGGGGGGGGGGGGAGGGTTCAAATAAAGAAGTATTAAACTAGGCCTTTAAGTGATCAACTGTGGTAGCGAACCCACAACTTATAACTTAAAATGGTTGCACATTGTCATGGTCCATTAAATTCCTACAAACAGTATTCAAGTCATACAATCGTTTACAATATTAATGGTATTGTATTATAAATAAACTGTATTAAAAGTCACATACTCAAGTAATGTATCACCCGCGTTGTTAAATAAAACAGTGTAATCATATACATAAATGCTTATAAATGCAAACAGAACAAAACACCCCGAAACGGAAAACTCGCACTTTTCCATTTAAATGTTTTTCAGAAAAGCAACATTTTTAATGTCCAATGGTTTACAACATTAATAAGGAGGTATCTACGAAACAATGATAAAAGTAACCAATTCAATTCATTACAAATACAAACTTGTTAAAGTGTAAAGTGTAATTGTTATAGCAAAAATGCAGTATAGTTAATAATAACTGTACATAGAAAATGATTTTATGCAGTAAACGGTGTCCAGGACAGCGTAAAACCTGTCACCAGAAAAGAAACATATAAATAATGTCATTAATTAACTTGCTTTAATTGCCCTCTTTTTAAAGACCTTACATTTCTAAACTGTTTGTTTCGGTCTTCTCCGTGCAAATACAGTAATTTAAGATTATTTTTATATTCATTCCGCTTAAAAATATTTTGTTGTCATAGTGTATTTTGTGTATTTAATGTAATTACAAGCACTTACAACAAGTTATTTGAGGAAAATTGTTGTCTTGTTTACTGGCACAAGTGTGTTTCATGCACAATTTTGCTCGGTTCGCGTGCGTCAATGTGTTATTTTTATTAATGGCTTTTATGTTTTGTTCTTCCCAAGACGTTTCCTGCAACAGAGACTTCACACCATACTTAACTAAGATAAATCGACATCAAATGCGTTGCATGCAAACACATATAATTAAGATTTAAATGAATTGTTTTATTTTAAGAATGCGGTTGTCTTTAGATAATTGCAGTGTCATTCAACGTTTGTGTCTTGAAATAATAATACTAAAGTGAACGAATGTGAAATTCAAAATGTATTTCAAACAAGATTAATGTTTTTTTAATAAAAATTCATTTGTATTGCATCAGGCTCTGACATGTGCACAAATGACACAGCAAAGTTAGATTTTAAAAGCTCTATTTATTTCAAACTCGGCTCGCATTAAAAATATGATAAGTTATAAACAGGGCAAACTTCAGCTCATTATAAATATGGCTATTTCCCAAGTTGCACTATGAGAAGCTTGTCACCAGTAATTTGTGTTGTTTTATTGACAAGAAAAGCAATTGCCTTAACAATTTTCCGAAGACAATTCCGATGTTGTGTTTCCATGCTTGCGTGTTGTAAAAAGCAACTTCACTATTATAATATTGATCCAACACGTCGCGTCGAGTCTATAAGAGATATAAAAATTGTGGTTATAAAACAAATCTTTCGCCACACTGCCATTTTAATACCTCCTTTGAGATATAGTATTATAGGCTTCAGACAAATTTATCAGTTTTTAAAATATCCAGCAAATGTCTAGGTCAAAACAATGATTTAAGGCCATGAATTTGGTACAAATTTAACTACGTATTTATACAGCTTACTCAGTAAGAAGCGCTGATGGAACATATTTATTAAGTCGATAAATACTAATATTTTTCGTGATTAACGTTATAAGCGACATATAACGAGCAAACATAATGCTTTTCAGCTGATATATCCGAACAGATCACCACCATACCACCAGTTGTGTTACATGTGTTTTCATTTCTACTTAAAATATTAGATATATATTGCAAAGACTACTTTAGATATCCATGTGCAAAGTATATTATATTGCTCACATTAAAACGCATGAACATGTAACAGTTTTATGCTCGGGAGTACTTCAGATAAATGGTTTTTGGTTCAGATTGATTGTGACGTAGACACCCAATATATTTTATTACACAATTATTAAAGCAAAACGAACTTTCCTTACTTTGGGGTGAATCCTGTTTCAGTTCAAACATTAGCAAATATTTAATATCATTATCAATAACTAGGTGTGTTCTGGTAAAAGTACGAATGAGGCGTGTCTTGTGACACACGGGTTTAATGCATGTGAGTCGTCCCGGATTAGCCTGTGCAGTCCAGGTCGACACTTTCTGCCTACAGTGGATTTATGTTTAAATACTTCATTGAAACATAAAATAGTTTAACCGCTAAACACGTGATTTCCAAGTTCCATTATTGGATAACATTGTAGATTCATTTGACTATGATTGGCATTTGTGGAAGCGTCTATTGTGAACTAACTAAACCGCGTTGTTTAGTTGTTGCTTTTTTAAAGAAGTAAGTACTGGCCCTGCGACTACAAGTATTCTCAATCTCAAACTTAATCTCAACTTAACATAGTGACCAATGAAAACGCTTGTTAAATACGGGCTTTGATTTTCATTGGCGAATATTTAAGAATTAAGACCAATGAAAACGCTTGTTAAATACGGCTTTGATTTTCATTGGTTAATATTTAAGAATTAAGACCAATGAAAACGCTTGTTAAATACGGGCTTTGATTTTCATTGGTTAATAGTTAAGAATTAAGACCAATGAAAACGCTTGTTAAATACGGGCTTTGATTTTCATTTGCTAATAGTTAACAATTCAGACTACGGTTAGGTTTACGAATGCTCGTAGTCGTGGAGCCAGATCGTTTCAAATATGCAACTGTAAGTATTACATTAAACATTTAAACATGAGGAACTAAAGGCCTGGTGTCCAAATTATCATTGTCTTTTATTAACGATATGATATATTCAAATCTATGTATGATACAAATCCTATAATTAACCTAGAAAACATATCTATTAAATCTATTTATGGTACAACTCCTACAATTAACCGAAAAAATGTGCACTTATTTGCTAATACAAACCACTTTGTTGAATTACTGTTTAATATTTTTTCCAACATGTGTCGTATCTGAACATAGTCGTATGCTTATTATCATCGACAAAGCTAGTGACTTCAAAAAAGCGAGTTAATTTTATTTTGTCTTTCATGTAGCATAACATACCACAATCCTTTCCGATTTTATTCACGGACATTCCAACATGTCTCTCTACAACAGGAATCTTAGAGAAACATCGTTCACTATCGGAGCCATTAAAAGCAATGTAGTATGTCTTGCCACAATAATGACACTAGCCCGATGAATTTAACACTTAATTGCAATTGATTGGTGTCTATTGGCTTGAGGTTAATATCGTATAGTATGCATATTGAATATTATTCGATAAATTCGACTGCCTTACACTAAACGACTATGATATAAGGCCAGGTTCACAGTTTCACAGGTTCACAGTTCGCGTTTGCTAACGCAAATTTCCTTAACTTTGTTCCTTTAAGAAGGTATTTCTAAGAAACATGCTCATAAGCCTCCCTCTACAACTGAAACGGCTGGCTTTCCGTTTTCATAACAAATGTCCCAACTCAACGCCTATTGATTTCACATTGACGTGACTTTGGTGAAACGGCGTGGGTGTGGATGTCCGTTTTAATAATAGTTTTATCAACAATTGAGTGTGAGTGTATGTCCCCTTGGGATTGGTACAAATTTGAAAATTCTGAATGTCATTAATAAAACAAATGAAGCGCGTCGTGAGAAAACAGGTCTTAATGCATGTGCATAAAGTGTCGTCCTGGATTAGCCTGTGCAGTACGCACATGACTTTATGACCGGTTTTCCAACAACACGCCTCGTTAATATTTTCTTCATGTATGTTGTAACACTATAGGAAGAAGACTGAAAGCACTGATAGATATGATTCAAACGCGAGGTATTTCTTATGTTCCATATTTTATTTCATACTACGATGTTCAAATAGGACATGTGGTATACATTTTCAAAATATCCCTTTGTTTATAATGAAATAATCGCATCTTAAAAGAATACATTTTAACTGATATTTATGTACAAATTATGCACAATAAATAATTATCGACTGCGTTTGGAAACACTTGTGAAATATTATTGACAAAAATATGCGAGGTAATTATTTGATCTACATTGTTATCATTAATGCAAGAATTTTTAAATCTATTTATTTCGTTGTGACATTTTTCTTCTGTTAAGTTTTGAAAGTACAACCTGAAAGAACAATAAAACAATGTCTGCAGGATATCAAACAAATATGCTATGGAATGAATTTGTATGAGCCAGGACAAAATCACCATCATACATACAGAACTTGAAGAAAGTTCCAATAATATAGTATCCCTCTATCTGCATTTCTGTCCTTCTTTCCCATATAATGTTGTGCTGCTATGTAAATTATGCAACGTGTACTAACTGCTTTTAGAATTTTAAGAGGATATTACATTTAATAAAATGAATATACGTTTACATGAGCCTTTACAACATACATAGAACAAGATACATTATAATATACATAGAACACTAGCCTACAGAACAGAACACAGAGCACACAACCAAAAAAACAACGAAATATACGCGTATAACATACAAAACGGTTAAAATACCCGAATGTACATTGACAGTATTAGATTTTCAGCGTTAGTGTATGTAGTTTATTAATTTTTTTTGTTGTTTATATACTCTTTGTGCGATAATTTTGCAGACAATATTATTTACCTAATACCAAACACGTCTTTCAAGTGTCTAAACAAAGATTTTTTATTTGTAACCATCGAGCAACTGTGTGGAACTTAAGATATTCAATAAATACCACTTAGTCATTGTGTAATCATAGCATACCGGCTTGTGATATGAGCATTTTTACAGCAAATGTACGAGTTCGATTCCATTTGTATTTCCATCTAAAAGCCTTTCAATTAATCAGTAGTTGTTTTTATATCAGAACATAGCAGTAATTGCCGTTTCGATTAGTTGAGATGCTTCAGCAAACACGTTTAGTGATGTCAAACTCGTTTACATACAGTTGATGAAACAAACATTGCAACTGTGTGAAACCATATTCTGAAATGTCGATAAATATGGCAGCATGCGGAATGTACGGCTTGGAATGTTTAATCACCGTTTATTGTACAAGGCACATAGTACTATCAATCTGTCAATATCATTTTTTTTTTTTTAGTTTTCTTGTAACTACATACTACATGTGTATTAAGTTCGCGAGGTTAACCACGTGTTGGATATTTTAAATAGCTTTAATATATGTGTATTGTTTAATGAAACACGTTGGACGTCTCCGTTATCATTGTTTTTGATAGTTGATGGAAGTACGCGGTATTGTTTCATAAATACTTGGGCCATTAATGTACATTCCT
Organism: Congeria kusceri; assembly: GCA_027627225.1. Classification (NCBI taxonomy): domain Eukaryota; kingdom Metazoa; phylum Mollusca; class Bivalvia; order Myida; family Dreissenidae; genus Congeria; species Congeria kusceri. The sequence continues at coordinate 22,662,759 of CM051025.1, forward strand.
TGTAGCATGCGACGCAATAACTTAGGATGCCCGTTTGTGTCTTTACAAATGGTATGAACTCAAACGCTCTCGTGTAATGGAATTACCAGTTGCACGTGTGAATACATCTGGCACTTCGAATTGTATTCTCTTACGGCAACACTTTGCAAGGAACTAGATGATAAATAGAAATGTATTGTCAGAGCATAAACACGAAGATATCAACGAATGTGCCACATTTATTGTTTACAAAATATTAATAGTACAATATGACACAACAGCTGTTCTCAGAATAATAATAGATCTGAAGTTGATTTCGTTGTTGTGGGATCACATAGAATATCCAACAACAACAAAACACGTAGTAAATCAGTAAAATAACTAACGAAGTTTTGCTTTTGTTCGAAATTTAAAGGGGGTTTAAAGGGAGACTGTACGATTTTGTACGAAAATTATATTGCAAAACCATCCATTAATTCTAATGATGTCAGTATATTTTTTAAATAATATTGTAATAAATGCTGATAATAACCTATGTTCAGAAATGCGCATTAATAGAGAAATTTAAAACTAACTATTATATACATGTATACACAGCGTCTAGACGAGTCAAATTGGTCGATGACGCATGCGCAGTTCTTATTTTCTCCTTCATAACCGAATGTAGCCGAATATTTATCGACAGAAAATATATGAATTTTTCGATAGGATAAACAGTTTTTGTTGATGTTGACGTTTATATGTGTTATATAATACGGTTTTTAAACTGTTGGCCAACGGCCTTTTGAGATGGGTAATTTCCAGAACAGGTATGGCGGAAAGGTTTTTATTTTCTTTGCAGGCTACGAGTCAGTAAATCCAAACCAGAAAGGGTCCTTCTTCAAAACAGCAAAACTTTACGAACGTTTTCTTACATATTTATTATTTAAGATAATGTAGGTCATGTTTATTATAATGTGTATATCCTGTGATTTATTACAATAGCAGTTTCTAAGAAGTCAATTTATTAAAAATGTTATTAATGAATTAATGACACCCCTATTATCGCTATTTACTTGATGATACCAAAATATTTGCATGGGTGTCCTGGAATAAGACCACTAAATTAATGCGCTACATTGGTTATTTTTGACTCGTTGAAGAAGTGTTATTTCTTGTTACCGATTCTTATTCTAATTACTTTGATGAATACATTACTGCATTTATTATAATTCAAACCAATGTTTCATTTTTAGCAACGATGTGTACATAATTCACATATTTCTATTTTCTTTTGTCGCCAACAGTCTTTCTACGCTTTAATAAATCTATACAGTCAGACAGTCCCTTTTTGAATTAAATTTAAGTGACATCGGTTTAAGTGTTTGCTTTTGCGGTCACGTGATAACGCGGGAAGCGGTTGTGTTTTTTTCTTTGCAGCCAAATTGCCATAAAAAAAGTGTTTTTCTCTAAATTGTCACATCTTGTTTGTGTGGAATTATGTGTGGAATTATGTGGAATAATATTTAGTGGCTGATCCGATGGGAGGTAAAGGAAATAAGAAAAGAAAGGAAAGGAATAGTAGTGAAAATGATACTGTGACACCTAGTAATACAAAAATACCAAAACAAAGGGGCCCGTCCGGTGAAGTTCAGGATTTGGACAAAACACTTGAAGTAAGTGATTTACTAAATTTAACAAATTCTGTGTTGTACGGTGATGGAGATGATGGTGAAGTGACGAGTAACAGTGTATTTATAAGCAACCGCGAGAGCAGTCTTCCATCTGAGGCTAGCACCATGGCGGAAGCGCAGCCTACACTTAAAGATGTCATGAGTTGTTTGCAAAATATAAGTGGGCGTTTAACAGCTGTTGAAAATAAATTACAGACACTAGACAAGTTGGAACAGCGTATGGTGGCATTCGAAAAGGACATAAAAAGTCTTTGGCTGGCTCTCGACGATCGCGTCAAAAAGGTTGACGCTCGCGTCTCTAGACTCGAACATGCCACTGAGGAGTCTGATGTAGCGGCGGCACAGATTGTAGGCAGGGTAGACGACCTTGAGCGTGAACGCAACAGCCTTCGCGATGATCTAACATATCTCAAATCACAAAGTATGAGGAATAACTTAATATTCACTGGGGTACCGGAAGTGGTGAACGAGTCGTTGGAGACCACGGAGCGCATATTGCGCACACATCTACATGAGGCACTGAAAATTGCCAAGGAAACGGCGGACTCTATCAAGTTTGAAAGAGTTCATCGCTCGTCGGGTGAATATACGCTAGGAAAAGCTCGCTCGATCGTGGCGAAGTTTACATACTTTAAAGACAGAGAGCAAGTGAGGCGCCAGTGGAAAAACTTGAACGGAACGAATTTCAACGTATTCGAGCAGTTCCCGCCGGAAGTAGTGTCAAAGCGACGCAAGCTTGTCCCAAAGATGAAGGAAGCGAAGAACCAGGGCAAGAGGGCGTGGATCTCATATGATTCGCTGTATATTGAGGGGAAACCCGTCCGGGACTAGGGGCACGACGGCGGCCATATTTCCGTTCTATCTTGGAACGTCAACGGACTTGTAAATAGTAAGAAAGAAAACCCATTGTTCTTAGAAAGTTTGACTCGTTACGACATTTGTTTTTTATTCGAGTCTTGGACAAAATCGTCTAGTAATATTTCGATTAACGGATATGTTTCACACAACTTTTTTAGAAAGTTTCAAAATAAAAAGTCTCGTAGATGCAGTGGTGGATTAGTACTATACTATAGAGAATGTCTGAAGGATGGTATAAGCACAATTAGAAATCATCACGACTCAATCATTTGGATCAAACTTGATCATAACTATTTTTGCATGAAAGAGGATATTTACTTATGTGGATCCTATATTTGGTGTGAAGATTCACCTTGCTATAACATTGTTAATGTAGATTTTTTCGAAATGCTTGAACATGATATATCCCATTATGACAATTTAGGCAAAGTACTAATTTTCGGTGATTTTAATAGCAGAGTAGGACATAAACTTGATTTTATTATCAATGATAAATGTACATTTACTGATGATATAGATTACGACCCAGATACATACTCTGTCAGGGCCTCAGTCGACAACAGCCATAATGCTCATGGTGTAAAACTATTAGACCAATGTAAGTCCACAGGTTATCGCATTGCTAACGGTAGATTAGGTGATACTAATAAACACACGTTTTATTCACATAACGGCTTATCTACGATCGATTATTTGTTGTGCCATGAGCGTAATTTCCCAATTATAAAGGATTTTTCTATTGATAGTTTCAATGAATTCAGTGACCATGCCCCGCTAATATTTTCATTGTATTGTAAAAGCGATATACCCGAGACTGTATTCCTTACTGAAACCAAATATAAGTCGGACTCATTACGTGATAAATTTCGCTCAGGTATTATCTCGAAATTGCCGGAGTTTAATAACATTTTAAGCAATATTGATTGTTCAAATAGAGATTCTGTAAATAACACGTTGCATGATTTTACAAATACTCTGCGTTCAATTGCTGACCCTTTGTTCACGAACACACGCTGTATATCAAATGCACCGCAATTTGATGATTGCTGTCCAGCGAACACTGTAGAGTGGTTTGATAGCGAATGCGCTGCTATGCGGTCTCGTTATTTACACATGCTACGTTTGTTTAATTGTGATAAAACTGATGTCAATCGCGTTCAATTACTTACATGTAAAAAAGAATATAAATCGTTTATAAATAGGAGAAAGAGACAACATTTTAGTAAAAAAATGAACGAGATAGAAAATTTGAGAAAACAAAAGCCTAAACATTTTTGGAATTACTTCAAATCGCACAAAAGTAATAAACATAACACTATTTCATTGTCAGATTTTCGCGATTATTTCTCTAATATAAGTAGTGGAGTTATTGATTGTAAAAATGACGAAGCGGAAACATTCTGTGGCTCGCAAAACTTTGATGCAGAAAATGTCCGATTTCCAGAATTAGATAAGCCTTTCACTCTCGACGAGGTAAAAATAGCTGTTAAATCGTTGAAGCGAAATAAAGCTTATGGGAGCGATTGTATTCTGAATGAATATATTATTGAATGCATCGATATTATTGGGTTACACATCACCGATTTGTTTAATTGTATTCTTAGCTCTGGCTATTACCCCGAGCAATGGACAGAGGGCATTATTATTCCATTACACACAAAAGGAAGTCTATCTGATGTAAATAATTATAGAGGGATAACACTTTTAAGTTGTTTGAGTAAATTATTTACTACTGTAGTTAATAAACGTATCGAAACATTTTGCAATGATAATAATATTATTTCGGACGCTCAATTCGGATTCCGAAAAGGTCGCTCTACAGTGGACGCTATTTTTATACATATGTCATTAGTTCAAAAATACTTAAATGAGAATAAAAGACTGTATATTATATATGTGGATATGATGAAATGCTTTGATACTATTTATAGAAATGGTTTGTGGTTGAAAATATTTAAATGTGGAATTGAAGGTAAATTACTTAGAATTATTAAGGCCATGTATGAGAATGTTAAATCGTGTGTTAAGCACTGTTCTACATACACGGAGTATTTTAATTATGCTGTTGGTTTAAGACAGGGGGAGGTAATGTCTCCGTTATTATTTTCCTTGTTTATTGAAGATTTGGAATTGTATTTGCAAGATAGCTCGTTGTCTGGATTGGACTTTGATGATATTGCACTTATTTTATTACTATTTGCTGATGATATGGCTATTGTAGGTAAGTCACCTCAGGAGGTCCAGAATCATTTAGATGTTCTCTTTAACTATTGTAATTCATGGGGATTGAAAGTCAACATTGATAAAACAAAGAGTATGATATTCCGTAAACGCAGTAGACCTCGTGCAAATGAACATTGGACCTTTAACGGACAATCTATTGAAGTTGTTGATAGTTTTAATTACCTAGGGACTGTTTTCAATTATAATGGGAATTTCAATCTTAACCAAGAATATTTAGTTGGTAAGGCTCTTAAAGCCATGAATTTATTGAATTGTAAAATCAAAGAACTTGATATTAAACCCAAAATTCTTTGCCAACTTTTCGATGCCTTTGTTGGTTCTATTTTGAATTATGCAGGTGAGGTTTGGGGGTTTAGTAAATGTAATGAAATAGAAAGGGTTCATTTGAAATTTTGTAAAAGAATATTAAATGTCAAACAAAATACATGTAATGCGTCGATTTATGGGGAACTGGGAAGATATCCAATGTACATAAATCGTTATGTGAAAATGATTAAATATTGGTTAAAAGTAAAGTCTAGTGAAAATATTATTTTAAAATCTGTGTATACGCAAGCATTACACGATTGCAGCAATGGAAAAAATAATTGGATTTCTAGTGTTAAACATATATTAGATTCGCATGGCCTTTCGCATATATTTTTTGCTGGTAATGCAATAAATGCTCAAAGTTTTATAAACGAATTTAAATGTAGGCTACTTGACAATTATAAGCAAGAGTGGCAAACATCCGCCCAGAATAGTCCAGTTCGTGACATGTATTGTATATTTAAACAATCGTTTGGATACGAGAATTATTTAGATAAACTTCCTAAAACATGTAGATATTTTATTAGCAAACTTAGGTTATCAGTTTTACCTTTAAGAATACAAACAGGAAGGTACAGAGGCCAAAGTCTTCCACGGGAAGAACGTTACTGCATATGTTGCAACCAAACAGACATCGAAGATGAATACCATTTTATCTGTATTTGTCCTTGTTTTGGAAATATTAGAAAGAAGTACATTAATAAATACTACTATAATAGGCCATCGGTTTTTAAATACCACTTACTTCTAAAATCAAATAATAGAATGGAATTAATTAAACTTTCTAAATATGTCAAGGATGCTTTAGGCATCCGTGCACATATCTTAAATAATATAGATAATATGATATAAACCGCCGTATAATATAATTAGGATTATATCATACCAGATGCTATAGAATGTATAAAGCTATAATAGAATATGTGTATAAAATTAACCGTTTCCATGCTTAATGTCTTTACATGCTATAGAATGTATAAAGCTATAATAGAATATGTGTATAAAATTAACCGTTTCCATGCTTAATGTCTTTACATGTTGTTACTTGACCTTATTGTATTAAAATATGCATGTTTGTGTTAAGACAATGTACATTGTATACGTCTAAATAAATATTCTTGTCTTTTACTTGCTTATAGTGAGAATTACACATTTTATATTGTCAACAAATGAAGGGGTTACATAATATCTTGTGAAAACTGAATTTCGTATCCATTAGATGGTTGATTGCCCGCATTATGTAGAGAGATTTCATGGGTTTTCATAAGATGTAATGCTCAGTTTCATTTAAACTTATATGAACGTTATCGTCTGATCACGTTGAAAACATTAAAATATTGACTGGCAACTTGTAACGACTATAGACGACTAAGCAAGTTGAAACAGTTAAACTGTTGTTAGTTATAACGTTAAAATATTATCGTTGCTACTAAAATATTTCAATTTCAATGTTTTACAACATCACTGGAAAGCAATAGTGTGATAATTCTATTGTAAGCGGACATTTGCTTTTCTGAAATATACACTAAAACATGGTGAGCTTACATAACTGCTTAATGTGGTACTGTTTCCAAAAAAAAAACACAAAAAAACCACTACAAAAACGTCCGCTCAAACAAAAACACTATCATGTTATTAATTATCTTGTCTATTAAGTACTGGTAACCTTCCTAATATAAAATAATATTTCAATACTCTTAATTGGTCATTTTTTAGCCCCAACATACATCAATCGTACGCCATCTTTATTGTTCATTACGCTTAAATTTACGTTGTTGCCATGATGAATGCCGAATATTAAACATAATTATAACACTCAATTTAACTGTGAAGAACATTGGTTGTCTTATAAAGACACTACTGTTTCATGCAAAATTTGGCTCGGTTCGCGTGAGTCAATGTGGTTTTTATTAACGTATTTTATTGGTTTGTTCTTCCCAAGACGTTTCGTGCAATTTAAGACTTCACGCCATACTATACTGCAATTATAGTAAATCGACATCACATGTGTTGCATGCAAACACAGACAAATACGATTTTAAGATTTATTTTGACTTGAGAAAACGCATTTGTCTTTAGAGAATTGAAGTATCATTCAACGTCTGTGTCTTGAAATAAGGCAAAAGCTACACATGTAATCGAATGAAAAAAAATATCAAAATTCAAGTGCATTTTGTGATTCAATAAAAACAGTAGTTGCACAGCATGAATCTTTGAAAAAGGCAAGCATGACAGAACAAATTTACATGTAATCATAGAATCATAATTGATTCTATTTCACTTAACCGTCTTTTCTGACACGACGAAAACAAATTTTAATCTATTTATTTCAAAAGTATGCTGGACTTCAAAAACTGTGGTAAATAAACAACGCAACTATTTCACTATATGGGATTTCTTTGTCAGTCATCAGTAATTTCAGTTGTTACAAGCTATGTCCTTAACGATTTTCCAGATAAATGCAAATTCGATGTTCTTCTTCCATGTGTGTGCGTCTGTTCAAGGCAATTTAATTATAAAAATATCAACCCAACACGTTATGTCTAGTCCCTAAGAGGCATAAACTGTATCCTTTTGGTTATTGAACAAATCCATCGCTAGACTGCCATGTAAACATTTCCATTTATATATATGAATATAGCCTGCAGACAGACGTCAACTTTTAGATTCTGTAAACAAACGCTTCAGTCAAAATTATTATTATTATTAATCATGAGTTAGTTATTTCAATAACATAATCATAATGTGAAGCGTCAAAATATATTAAACAAGGATATCAGTTAAACTGATTGATTCTCCCCAATGCGCTTTGTCAAGTAATATAAATGCAATTAGAAGGGTAAATATATAAAAGTCAATAGAAATGCATAATGTGTACTATATTTAATAAACTTTCAAAGTCCCATAACTCTCAGAAAAATCATTGAAGTGGAACATCCTGCTTATATGCACACCTCCTCTTGGCAATTAAGCTTCCCATGAAATTTCATTGAAATCAGGCAAGTAGTTGCTGAGAAATAGCCTGGACAAGAATTGTGCACTATCTACTATATTTCAGTAATTTTCACAGTTCCATAACTCCAAGAAAAATGATCATCCTGCTAATATACGAACCTCCTATTGGAAATGAAGCTTCCCATAAAAGTTTATTGAAATCAGGCCAGTAGTTGCTGAGAAATATCCCGGACAATAATTTATGCAGTCAATACTAGTTTCAGAAATTTTCAAAGGCTCATAACTTTGAGAACAATAATTGAAGTGGAATGTCCTGGTAATATGCAAACCTACTCTTGGTAATGAAGCTTCCCATAGTGTTTTGTAGAATTCCAGCCAGTACATGTAGAAATAGCACAGACAAGAAAGTCAAGAAATAGTGCACTATATACTGATTTCAGAAATCTTCAAGTCCCATAACTCTAAAAACAATCATTGAAGTGGAACGTCTTAAAAGTTTGCACACCTCCCCTTCGTAATGAAGCTTCCCATGAAGTTTTGTTGAATTCCAGCAATTAGCTGCTGAGAAATAGCCCGGATAAGAAAGTCAAGAATTGTGCACTATATTCTAATTTCAGAAATCTTCAAAGTCCCATAACGCTGAGAAAAATCATTGAAGCGGAACATCCTGGTAGTATGCACAACGCCTCTTGGTAAAGAAACTTCCCATAAAGTTTTTTTGAATTCCGGATAGTAGTTTCTGATTAATAGCCCGGACAAGAAAGTCAAGAATTTTGCACTATGTACTAATTTTAGAAATATTCAAAGTCCCATAACTCTGAGAAAAATCACTGAAACGGAACGACCTTGTAACATGCATACTTTCTCTTAGTAATGAAGCTTCCCATGAAGTATCGTTGAATTCCGACCAGTAGTTGCTGAGAAATACTCCGGACAAGAAAGTGGGACGGAAGAACGGACGGAAGGTCGGACGGACGGAAGGACGGACGGACGGACGGAAGGACGGACGGACAAGGCGGCGACTATATGCTCCCCCGAAATTTTTCGGGGAGCATAATAAATTGCTTTCACAATAGGTCGTAATTTTTGCTACAAACTATATTGCCTGTAATAACCCAGAATCTTGATGTTCAAATAGTTGCTTTCAGCGAAATTCATGTTACGGTACCATACATAATTCAACAACTAGGACATGAATAGGTACAAAAACCAACACATATAATGTTTATTGCACGAACTGAATCCCAATCGAGCCATAAACCAGTCGAGTTGACCAACATGTGCTTCTCTGTTTCAAGGAATGATGAACCGCAGCTTGGGCTTTGAGTTTATATAATTGAAAGCAAATACGAATGCATCTGTGTAAAACTTGAAATAAAATGGGATTGTCGTTGATGTTTAATGTGCGTTGATGAAATAGATAAATAACTTGATAAATATGATAAAATGTCTGCAAAAAACTACAGTGATAGCGTTAGGCGTCGGAAGATTGTTAACGATACGTGTGATTGGCCATTGGCTGTCCTAATAATGCATGTACGATTATTTTTCTTTAAGATGAACATGTACATGTAGATACAACAACAACAAATAAAACTACAGCTAAAACAACAAAGTACAAGCATTGGTTATAAGTAATGTTTGAGTACCGACAAGCACGTTAATAACAAGTAAATTGGTATTTGCACGCTTTTGAAATAGATAATAATTTCATTTCTATATTATAATATTTTAAATGATACTCGTACACGCGATTACTGTCAATTAATAGTAAATATAGTATTACCATAATATATAAATGGAGCCAATATAAATGACTGTGCTATGTGTATATGATTCTGTGCATTACAGACTTCATTGTAATCACAACACGTAAATGCTGAATTTTAGTTTTAGTAAGCAAATAATCATTCATAATTCATTACCAATGATGGGGGCCTTGCCTTTAAATACCAACAGTCAAGCCAATCTGAATACGTAAGTCCTAAACTACTAATTAGAGACAACGTTAAGCGTGTGTGTCTGTGCTTGAAATTGCAAAATATTGGGCTCCAGTTAAATTGTTCATGTCATCATTGATACTTGGAGTGTAATGAAACTATCGAAACATTGTTATGGAATTGATTGTAAAATAATAACGTGGTCAAATAATATGCATAACCACATATCAGATACCTGCCGAAATCTGTCTTCTTAAAGCTGTATTCGATAGTGGTTATATGGATGGCATGTTTAATTTTTAATTTAAAATAAAAGATAATGATGCCATGCTGTGCTGAAATTGCTAGATCGCTGGTAGCGATAATTTTCCGATTGTCGTTTCGTATTAATGGAATTCATACCTCATGAATTTAGATCCAACTAAATTTGAACAAAAAGAAGACATACGGTCATTGTTTTCTAAGAATTCACTAAAGAGTACTCACTGTGTTGCCTGTTTTATTCTCATTACTTTAATCGAATTACAAAGACATCATAAGCCAATTGGAACGGATATTTGTACTACGATGTCAGAAAAAAATTACATTAGCCATCGTGATTTATGCAATCATGAGCGCTATTAACACTGAAGTTATTTTTAATCATCATTTATTTCAATATACAGGACTTATGTTAAGAAGAGAATTCGAATCTAATTTATTATTAAATTCAAAATATAATCCATTATTTAAGATTTTATCATCTTTCCATTCTTATTGCATATTATATCGGTATTAATTTAATAACAGTTGCTTTAAACATCAGGTCTAACAAAATTTGCAAAAAGCAAAACATCTTATCACAAAAATAGAAATATACACTACTCAAATCCTAGCGCATCACATATTCACTTGTCCTTTAAATACATAGGAAAACGCATTGAAAAAAACAAACAAACAAGAGTGGTCACCATTCTTTTGGACACGGTGACCACTTTTGTTCTTTCCATGCGTAGGAGGTGCTATGCGGTGCTGAATGCAACAGACATAACCGTTATTGACCTTATATTAAGGCGAGTCGTGGGAAAACCGGACTTAATGCATGTAAATTGTCGTCCCGGATTAGCCTGTGCAGTCCGCACAGGCTAATCCAGGACGGCACTTTCCGCCTACAGTGGATTTATGTTTAGAAGAAACTTCCTTGAAACTGAAAATACCATAAAAGTGGAAAGTGCCGTCCCGGATTAGCCTGTGCTGACTGCCTCACGACGCGCCCAATGAGGCGTGTCGTGGGAAAACCGGGCTTCATGCATGTGCGTAAAGTGTCGTTCCGGATTAGCCTATACGGGCACTTACGCATACAGTGGATTTATGTTTAGAAAAGATTTCCTTGAAACAGACAATACCATAAAAGCGGAAAGTGCGGTCGTGGATAAGCCTGTGTGGACTGCACAGGCTGATCCGGGACGATGCTTGACGCACACGCAATAAGCCCGATTTTCCCACGACACGCCTCATATTTAAAATGCTGGTTTAGTTTAGTATCCGTATTAAACTTCGTACATACTTTCATAACAGTACGTGCCTTCGAACAGGTACCCCTGTACTGATACACGAATATAACCCACTTGTATTTTCTTTAATACATAATTATTTCAATTAAACATCGGGACGTGGTTAATATAATTTGCACACCAATCATCCTTATAACATTACGTCAAATCATTTTGCCAGTTTTACAATGTCTTTTTTGTTTTCATTATGGTAATATCTCAACGTTTGGTCCTTTTATACCTGCAATAAATCCAGATTAAGTCTTTCATTACGACAATTTTTACATGAAATCGATATGATTAAACATATATAAATGCATCAGTGGAAGGACTTGACAGCAACATATTAAGGAAGTCTCAAATATAGTCAATACAATAATTGTGACAATGAATTTACACTGAACACAGGGGACATTCACGATAAACGAGTTACAAAAATACTACGCAAAATAATTTGATGGCTATTACGTTATATTCGTAATGGGAGCACAATCCACAGAGGAAACATTTTATTAGCACGAACAGTTAAAATGGTTTCCTCGAATTTGGCCAGAATGAATGTCAGAAGAATGTCAGAAGACTGTAAAAAGTAATAACATGTATTCGATTATAAATAACGTTGATAGTAAATTGCAACCTCGTATGCTATGTTCTTCAGGGTAGAATATATGTTTACTGTTTTTGCCAGCGTCATTGTAATCTCATCCCAAGCTTATGCTAAATAATTAATTTTCATTAATCTGGCTTCATAAACGCTTCACAGGCCTTTCTTTGTGTTAACTGGGAAACCCGTGAAATCAGAGTGCAAGGATTGGATAAATCACTACAATATTAATTTGTATTTTGATTGGTTTTTGTTAAAACGTCTATATATTTATAAATAACTGCATCTATTTAATTTGCACAATGGTTGTCATTGGTGACAACGGCTTTATATTTATAACCAATTGCGTTTAATATTTTTCCAGTCCAGTAGCCTTCAGGAGTATTGTCAGACAATGTATAGTCTCTGTGAGGTCCGCGTATATCCACCAGGACCACCGAGGGAGCCTGTTATCATGGGTCCTCCGGGACCACCTGGGCCAAAAGGGGATACGGGCCCACCGGGAGAAAGGGGTCCACCAGGGACTCTAGGGTTCGACGGCATTCCAGGTAAGTGTTAAATGATCGTTTACTGAGCAGAAATGTGTTGTGATTTGGGCATTTTGGGTTATTTCGTATTAGGAGACAGTAGGTCAAAAAATGGAAAATATTTTAAATGTATTTTTGATTTATCATAATTATATATCTAAATGTACACGTTCGATCTTTCATTGTTAAACATGTAACATTTTTCCAGCCCTAAAGGGCGTTAACTTTGAGGTGTAAATACTGGTCGTCTGGTAATAATGACATTTCCATATAGTTTTTCGTAAGGAATTTGTATTAGTGATCTCTATATATAGTCATTACACTCAGATATGACATTGTAAACTTAACCTAGTGTACACAAACCAAAAGTGCACGTGCAAACGCTTCTAAAGCATCTGCCAAAGCGATGAATGCACATTAATATTTTAACATCAGTTGAACAGGTTTCAAGGTAGTTGTGCAACACACGTGGAAGGTATATTGCAGTGTTACACCAAACATATGAGACGTGTCGTGGTTTAAACCCGAGTTCAATGCATGTGCGTAAACTGTCGTCCCGGATTAGCCCGTGCAGACACTTTCCGCTTTTATGGTATTTTCTGTTTCAAGGAGGTTTCTTCTAAGTCTCTTCTGCACAGGCTAATCTAGGAAGACACTTTACGCTCATGCATTAAGCCCGGGTTCCCCACGACACGCCTCATAATGCATGTACTTCTTTATTTGTGACAATATAAATGTTCTCAGGTTCACCGGGTGACAAAGGTGAGCCGGGTCAGAAGGGAGATAGAGGCTTACTGGGCTTTCAAGGACCTAAAGGCGAACCAGGTAGGCGTGCAACTGGCTTATCCGACAACATGCAATCTCCTCACACATTTGTCTGGATTTTTTAATGTATACAATAAGAATTAGCATATATAGCAAATCGTGGCTACGAAAGAGATGTTTAAATACCTAGCAGTAATGTCCTCGATTAGCTGTGGTCGGTCGTTATTTTAAATAAATATTGAATCACTCTAGGTTTGTTATGGTTTCTGATTACCACTTCTTGTTTGCCACAGGATTTCCCGGACCTAAAGGTGATCGTGGTATCCCTGGGTTGACAGGTGATATTGGGCCAGCTGGATATCCCGGTCCGTCTGGTACGTGCTCAGTATATGTGCATGTACAGTAGTAGTTAAAGAGTTTGATGGTTACATTACCTTATGTGCCATTATCCAAGTGTTGTACATCATGCTTAAACCTTAAGTAAGCTACTTGCAAAGCTTAGTGTTGCATGTGACATCGAACGGTTGCCATTTATATTCAGTTTTTTTTTCAACAACTTGTAATTTGTAATAGCGTCCAACACGCAGTTGTTCGTCATACGACGATTATGTGTACATTGTCATGTTCAGATGATTAAGTATTCGAATACATTACGTTATTTGGTGCGATTATCGAAATCAACGATATAATTTCTTAGGACCCATTGGCCCCGCCGGGCCTCAGGGACCAGAAGGGCCACGTGGGCAGAATGGTAAGGACGGCAGTGAGGGACCCAAAGGTAGCAAGGGGACGGACGGAATCCCCGGCGTTCCCGGTTTCAAGGGCGAGAAAGGAGAACTGGGTGAACGTGGTCCGCCGGGATATGGAATTAATTGCATATGTAAGTGTTTCTAATACTATACCAGCGGTTTATATTTATGTGTTCATTTGCAACATATATCTTCTTGTTTGATCTACTCAAAGGATCTTATGAAATACATTAAACGTCTATATTTTCAAAACATCATTTGTGATATAGTGTGGCAATATTAATATTGATTGTGAATATGATATTAATTCAATTAAGTTAAATTAAGTAGAATTGACTATTAATTTATATCTTGATAGGTGAAAAGGGCGGCAAAGGAGAAAATGGCCAACGGGGACTAATAGGATTCACAGGTTACAAAGGCGAAATAGGTGATTTTAACAGAATTATAACTTTTATTATTATTAGTATTAGTCACTTGAACATGGTCTTGCAAACAATTCACGTTTTACCGAAACTGTACTGAAAGTTAACGACCATTGCCTGTATATAATTTATTTCCTTAATTACATTGCGATGCTGTTATATGTGTATGTTCTTGTCAAAATATGCTGCGTTTGTTGTAAGCCGAAACAAAATGCCATTCTATGTTTTCCTAAAAGTTCTCATAATCAGTTTATATATTGTCAGATCAACAGTCTACAACCGGCGGGTTAACCGCGTTATCTGGATCAATGTGACAAATGCACCGGTGTCAATTATCTTTATGGATATCGGTTTTGCATTTTATAGTGAAGTTAAAATACTGGGAACACAATGGCCTAGATCCATACTTTTCTGGAGGTCGAAAACTCGACTTTCGGAATAGAATTACATCAACGAAAGTGGATTAAGACAACTTCATTTATCATCCCTACCAGAGTAAATTTTCGAGAAACAATTGTACTTCCTTGGCAAAACGCAGTAAACACTAGAACAAGCGTTCTCAAAGTTATTTTTTCTTATTAATTAATTGTATACACGCTTTTAGGGGAACCTGGACAGAAAGGAGAACGAGGTAACACATTGTTATATTATTTATTATAATGTTGTATAAATCATTAACAATGCAAATATGCCCATTAGAATCGATATGTTGAAATTAAAAATGTGTCGACGTCCTAACGTTAATATATAATTATTTCAGCCACAAAAGTGTACTTTCCAATGTATATGTATGCTATTTTTATTTAACAGTTCTCACCCGTTGGGATACATAGGCAATAACAACATGTATATTTCGTGTCAAACACAAACGCCGAAATAGCTTTTCAGCATGCACGTAGAAGACTGATAGAAAGGGTTTTGCATTTCAACGGACACTTATACTTAATGTCAAGTTACCATTTTACCAAATGGTATATGTATTTGTTCGAAATAAGAATGAACACTGTACTGTGCTTATCGGCAGGTTATGCAATTAATTGGGAGCCCGGGCCCAAGGGGCCGCCGGGACCTATCGGACCTCGGGGAGAGAAAGGAGACTGTGATCGTAAGTGAAACATATTAGTAGTTCTTGCTAAATAGGTAACATATGCGATACAAACGTTGAGGATAACAGACTGGTCTTTATTCATAGGTGGTACTGGAAATTTAGATTTCTTTTTGTCGTAAGACATAATCACATATAAATTACAATAATCAGTTTTTAAATGCAAATGTAACAGTTCATATTAAGCTCTATAAACTAATTGTAAGTCTTCAAATGAATCTGCAATCCGACCTACATGTATATACCAACGTCTAGCATGATGAATTATTAAAACAGGACAGGCACACAAATAATAAGAAACAAATTGTAAAAACGGGTCCCCTTTTTCTCTGCTTCACACCTCTCAATACGACCGGGAGCGTCGCTTTAATCAGTACAAAATTTCTTGGTCAACGCCTGTTCAGTATTTGCTGCTTTTGACGTATTACATGCCTAACATGGTTGTGATAATTGATTGTTCAAATGTTCTCCACGAACGCGTTTGTTTCCTAAATCTACTGAGAGTTTCTTTTTTTTGTCAGGAGAATCGCCAGCATGGCAACATATTTTATGAGATACATAAGTGATTATGAGTGAAATGTGGTGGACATACCCTTGAGAAAAATTGCCTTGAAAATAAGACCAGTTTTATGTCCCATGCAGTAATTTGTGTTCACAAATTGTTCTTTTAAAAGCTGTTTCTGCACTACATTTGTTTTAATATGTTAGGACGTGAACAAGGAATTATGAAGTATTTATGTGACTTCCGGTGGTATTAGGAGCAGCATCGACGCGACAATAACTACAATTATTACATAGTTATTACTGTTGTTGTGATTGCTGTTGTCATGCTTGATGTTTGTGTGGTTTTAGTCTGGCACCAAGAGAGACATAATCTGAGGGCTGTAAAAGTTCAACCTAGTGGTAAGGTTTAGTACGTTTTCTGCTTTATTCTTTCATCACCATGTAGATTCGAATAGCAACTATTTTCGCCATACAACTTAGTTCAACGAATTACAAAATGGAAGCAGTAATATAAGATTATTGAAGAATTGTAAGGGGCATATCGACGGTATTTCGCATAAATATAGTCAGATATTAAAA
This sequence comes from Congeria kusceri, assembly GCA_027627225.1. Taxonomy (NCBI): domain Eukaryota; kingdom Metazoa; phylum Mollusca; class Bivalvia; order Myida; family Dreissenidae; genus Congeria; species Congeria kusceri. Next base: position 22,679,507 of record CM051025.1, read on the forward strand.
CAAACACAATCCTATTTTTCTAGAATATAGTTTTCATGTAATGACATTATACTGACGGCATCGTTAAAATATATTTAAAGACATTCGAACTCAACGCCTACAAAATCGCGCAATTCGATGATAACTTCTATACGCCATTCAAAAATTATCAATGGTACACGTTACGGGACATCATGTACATTTCATTTGTATGGATTTTACTACTGCTCATCGGTGACCACTTTTTACAAAATAAAATAATATATGTTTGTCAATTATTTACAGAAACATAGCCGCAATATTTATCAATGCTTCAGTAAATGAACTTTATTTTTACAAATTATATTGTCGACCTACCGTCGATACTTCCCTTTAAATATATGTAAACATGTATATATTTAGACATCAAACGTTAAACTCGATACCGCTGCAAAATAGTTCAATTCCCATGATGCACTTGTTTTTTTTTTAACGTACCGTATTCACACGTGCTGTTAGATAATTACAATGAGGAAAATTAAATATTGATTCAAAAATTCACAGTATGTATGCAGATGTGTTTTAGCAAATAACACTTGTAAGGTTAAATGCGTGCACTAATATGTTTTCGATACTGATCGGCTCAGTCTGTTTGTTCCATTGAACACCTATTGAATTACTAAGTGAAAAATGTACAAGGTGACGGTTAAGTGTCTGGTATCCGGATTGTACGGTTTAAGTGCAACGGCATTGTTTAAATAAACCGAGCAATATTTGCGCTTCCATTACCAATATTGTATTCTCATAAAAGTATTTTTTGTAGATACCGGTATATGAAGGTTTTTTTTTTTTATTCGGTAAGAATATGGAGTCTTATTTATCTAATCATATAAAATGAACTTGGTGACTACATGTACACATTCCTTGGTGACTACATGTACACATTCCTTGGTGACTACATGTACACATTCCTTGGTGACTACATGTACACATTCCTTGGTGACTACATGTACACATTCCTTGGTGACTACATGTACACATTCCTTGGTGACTACATGTACACATTCCTTGGTGACTACATGTACACATTCCTTGGTGACTACATGTACACATTCCTCAAACGATTGTTTATGCCAAAAACGAACATTTTATACAACAAGAATTCGACAGAACCTTATATGTGCAAAACACCAGTGTAATGAATCCCAATTCCATTGTAGATCTTATTTACCTTGCATATTAAATGTTTCCCCATTACTTTTGAGGCGATGCGACTACCAGACTGGATTTCGAAATTTGTATTTACATATGATGATGTCATTGACAGTTGATAAGTCGGAACTGAGCTCAATACCGCAACAGGAGTACCAGGCGCCTAGAAACAAAGGAAGCAGCTCCGGGGGAAGGGGTAGTTATATAGCCATACTATAACATATCATATTATACCTCACTTCGTTTTCACAGTGTAAAATCCCATATACCCATCACTTAATAATTTTAATATGTCATGACGTTGGCAAGTAATATACACCAAGCGGGGTATAATTTTTAATATACACCGCGCGTGACTTAAATATACCCCGCGCGTGGGCCTAAAAATAGCAACTCGGGGTTTTCGAGAAATTCCTTATTAGATAATGATCAGTAGGCGCTTATTAAAATGTATTTTTTTTTAAATAATGTCGATGAGCGCTTGATTTTCCAACAATAAACTTTTAGTTTACAATGTACGATTCGTTTGTTCTTATAATATTTTTTGTTCGGTATAATACAAATATATCACAGGTATGCTGAGGGGTATAGTAAATATTGCACCCCGAGGAGAGTAATGTCAACCAAGGCCGATTCACTCTCCTCGGGGTGCAATTTTTACTATACCCCTCAACTGCCCATGATATTTATATAATATTACATACGAGTCGTGTTTGGGAAACCCGGGCGTAACGTATGTGCGTAAAGTGTCGTCCCGGATAAGCCTGTGCAGTCCGCACAGGCTAATCCGGGACGACACTATCCGCCTTAAGTGGATTTTTGTTTACACTAGACTAGCTCGAAAAAGAAAATACCATAAAAGCGGAAAGTGCCGTTCTGGATCCGGGATGACACTTTACGCTGATGCATTAAGCCCGGTTTTCAGGACACGCCTCATACATACTTGCTAATATATGACCTGTTCTGGTATTACAATCGCCATGTCGTGGTTTAAATATATTTGATTATTTTTTAACTTTTTCAGCAATAACGGTGTGCCACAACTACATGTACTTTGGAATTTGTAGTTACAGTAAAATATATAAGTTGCAAACATCATGGCCTGACATGAAGATATCAAGGCTAACGTATCCAACCAAATTCGCATGCGTCATTTATTGTATTACTATTTACATGAATACATAATAACCAGTTATACAGTAAGAGTATTTTCTTGAAGTGAATTCTTATGTTGAAAGCCTGTGAGCTTTTTGTGATTTTCTGTGATTTGTTTTTAAGTCCCCCTTTATATTTCCTTCTGACTTTGTTCTGAATTTGCCCATTTAGACGCTCGATCCAGCGGGACCAGCTCCGATAATCTGGCTACAACGACGTTGTCCTCCTGCATCCCACTTGTATTCATCCTCAAGCTTCACTGCTTCCTGTCCTACATGTAAGCCCATTCGCATCCTGTGTTTTATATTTGACAAATTAATATTTGCATATGTATATACATGTACATGCATATCATTTAGCACATGCTCTTCTGAAAATTGCCATGTTTTCATTGAATTACATATGATTATTTGTTAAATATTGAAATAATTGGTTTCGTTTGTTTCTATTTACTTATATGTGCCAGCCAAAGCATTTCTAAACGTCGCCTACATTATTCAATGTTATATTATTTGCCTGGTTTTTGTTTCAGACTTTAAAAGTGAACAAAGACTTTACACATAGGCAAAGATAATTGAACATTGTTTTCTGCTCAATTTTTTGAGGCATTTGGAAGTTGTTATTTGCACATCTAACACTTTGGCGGCAACAAGCATTTTGGACATTTGGTATTTTTTCCGGACTAACACCAAATGCACGTCATCAACTGTTGAGCCATTCGTTCATGAATTTTATGTATATCGTCTATTGCATTTATTTGCATAATTATGAAACATGATTAAATGGTATATCGAAAAAAACAACATACATATATATGTACAAGTATGCGTTATTGCTCAATAATGATATCATTGTAGAAAAAAACACCGTTGTTTATTTGTACTGCACGTTGAAATGGCTGAGATGTGCTTATCAAAATGTCTAAGTAACTGTTGATTGCTAGATAAATAGTAACAATATACAGTATAACTATACCTTAATCGAGTTTAAACAACTATTTAAATAAGTATATCAGCAAATGATATTTCGACAATCAAGCCTTTCATAATTGCGTATTCCCAGTTTAATATTGTTGATGAAACATTCGAATATTATACATATATTTTCAAGTGGTCCTTTCGTATCGTTGTTTCGTTTTATGCGATTCAATATAATACACTGGTATAATATTTTGAAGCACACTAGCTATCGCTGTTCATTTTACTTGTACGGTATATACGTTATGTACATTTTCATTTTTTTGCATCAAGAACATCGATTTATTACATCTCCGTCTTCGTTCGAAGCTTTATTTAATATTATTGTTACAATGTTGTTGTTTCTTATTTATTTGTTTTCTATAATTAAATGTGTTCGTTCAGCATTTCGAATACTATAAATATGTTACTGTAATATGCAACGATAACAAATGATGTGTGTTTGGCATGTCTTCTTTAAAATGGGCTGTGTGATTGTGCGTGTTTACAATTGTGTGAATATTTGCCATTACCATTAACATTGTTTAATAAAATAATACATAAAAACTCGGTTAATGTATCTGTTTACATTTATTTTATTTTATTAAATAGCTTAGGTACGAAATTTGTTCGCGCTCTGCCTTATTACATCATGCCGACTGACATTTTGCATTACTAATATACGAACACAACTGTTCTTACATACACCCCTTTATTAAATGTTATATAATAGGATATTAATACTTTTACACATGCATTAATTTTATTTAATTTAATAAATAGTGTAAATTAAACATAACATTGTAAGAAAAATAAAACGACATGCATGTAATATTTCTTCATATATAGGGCCTACAATACGTTGAATAGTTTCAATGGTTTCTATGTATATACTAAATCCCAGGTATGTTTATAACATCCAATGTAACAAGACGGCTACTCCTTGAGCCATCTGAAGACCTGAAACATATGGCAGACACGTTTAGTTAAATAATTATTAAGTAGTTATGTTGTAATAATCTATAACATATATATTTTGTATTATGTCGAGGGAGGCAATCTTTTACAAAAAAAAACGTACTTACTAAAATGGAGTGGCGCCCCTTGTCATGCCATATTAGAAATTGTGTACCAACCTCTTGTTTCAACTTAGTTTTGCTACACAAAATTCAATCATCTTGTGTGTTATGACATACGTACACGCTTCGAAGAAGGACTGTCTGCATTGTATCGCTTATATCAAACGGGTATCTATAGTCAATCGTTGAGGCACCGTTGTCCACACTGTATTGCATCCGAATATTTGGAAACTCGGTTTTCACCGTCACATTTTAGTATGTTTGCTCAATAGTTGCAACCTTTGCGAATAACGTGGATGGCATGTACAACTACAGTAGCTCAATGTTCAACTGTCCAACTGCAAAGTTAACCTATTTAAGCAGTCGGTTGATTATCATTTTAAAGATCCGAGCATTGCTAATCTATAAAAACTACAGTAACACAATGTTCAACTGTCCAACTCCAAAATTAACCTAATTAAAAAATACAGTATCTCAATGTTCAACTGTCCAACTGCATTATAAACTATTTAAGCAATCAATTGATTATCATTTTAAAGATCCGAGCATTGCTAATCTTTAAAAAAATAAGGTTGGTAGAAATCTTACCGTGCAGCATGACACGAATGAACATAGTTTGCTTTCGTTTGGTATGCAACATTAACACCATATTTATATATTTAGGTAATACTTTAATTGCTGACGCATGCTTTTTTGTCGACAGTAATGTAATAAGGTTCTGGTTAGTAATGCAGCAATGCGTCTAACTAGGAAGCTAGGCGATACCTTTTCACAGGTGGTTTTTAGTGCCGGATTTGTTTTATTTTTCTAAATAAATGTGAATGATAATTAAAGCTAAGACATTTTACTTATGAAACACCTGGTAGTGAAAGTCTATATCTGATCCCATTTGCGTTAAGTCTTGGTAGTTCATTGTACCCGACCTTGTTTGCAAATATTTCCCAGTCCGCTAGAGGCTCGTGGGTGGCGTTTGCCCAGCCTGCAAGGTGCCACACCCGTTCTGCCAGGGCCAGTATGCGGGGGAACAAACAACATGTGATCCAGTGTGTCCTTGTCCTTTATGTGCTCAGTCCATCCAAATGCTTGCATGCCTGTGATAATGTTATCCGTGTGATTATATAATGGTAATTAGTTTTATGTAAATAAATGTAGTTGACAATAAATGAACCTTCTACATTTTACAGTATTATGTTTCATTTTAATACGTACATTAGTGCACCTTAAAGATTTCAGTTTCATGACAAAACATTACCCCTATAACCATAATCGTATTTGAATATTCAAAAATAAATTGTGTAATTTACTTATAATATATAGTGAAGCTGCTTAATAACTTGGGCACACATATGCAACTTAATAATGACATCACATACGTCTATTTATCGATTGCAATGTATTTAAGTAGACCATATTAAACTTACGTTTTAGTAAATATGATGAAATATTTAACTTTTATATTTTCTGGCTTTATCAGTTGGTCACAGTTTATGTCATCTATCTCACATAACTCGCTGCGTGTGATTGTTTTACCAGAGAGCTTGACGTCTATGATATTATATAGGCTATCAGGGCGAGGCCGAACACCTTCAATGTGTCAATATACCTTGACGCCCAGTGCATCCCTCGTTCATTCGGAGCTGGTTCGTAGGCATGATCAAAAGACAGATGAGTCACAGGCGACAGGACAACCTAGCAAGATATAAAAACGTTATTATGACAGTTGCTAAAACGCCATCTTGAAACATAAAACAAAAATGAAATATATAAACAATAAATGAATGACTTACCGGGTAGCCCGAATTTGCCAGTTTATATCCTCTGTTAGCTCGACCCCACTCCCATAAGTTTTCATATGGATATGCTAGAAGATTATTAGATCCACCGGACAGTCATTCCCCATTTAAGTAGAACGCATCACTAGAGCCTCCCAATTTGAGTCCTTCGTCGTCAATAACTGCCTTAGCCAGACGACTCAGAAAGTCCTTCGTCGTCAATAACTGCCTTAGCCAGACGACTCAGAAAGTCCTTCGTCGTCAATAACTGCCTTAGCCAGACGACTCAGAAAGTCCTTCGTCGTCAATAACTGCCTTAGCCAGACGACTCAGAAAGTCCTTCGTCGTCAATAACTGCTTTAGCCAGACGACTCAGAAAATAAGCTTTAGCATACATGGATATTTTATGGGATTCAACGTTCGGAAAAGCCTTTTGACATGCTGATATATTAACCCAAGAACCATCGGGAATATTGCCACCACCAAGGTTGAAGACTCGTAAAGGAGCTACGTGTTCGTGCATTTTATCTCAACGTGACGCTTTTTAGCATGCCTCAAAATTTTCTTTATAGTCCTGAACGCGATAGAAACCACCACCAGGTGCGACTGGTGTCTGACCTGAACCCAGTTGGGGAAGTATACAAGTCAGCTCCTCAATGGGAATGGCAACGCCGACAGCCAACCTGTAAGCATAATATCTATACAACATGTTGTTGTTGTTATTACAGCAATAATCATCGCATAACTGACTGTATATTTTAGCAAATCAAAGACGATATCTAAATTAATGTACTACTATTAATAGTTCTGGACTGGTTTCGTGTTTAACCGTTAAATTTAATGTTAAAAATCTATTGCAAATATGGTGTTATTCTGGGGGCAGTTATCACACTATAATTGTCTATCCTATTTAGCAAAAAAGGAAAAATTTAAATACATGTGCAGCTACTTACAGTAATTAATTTAACCTATGTATAACACTTACATAGATTGTAATTCCATTTAATTTAAGAGACAGTGTAAATATTTTCTTAGACAGTGATACCAACATTGGTAAGTTCAGGTAGAGATGGGATTTCTAGTCGCCATCCTTCATCGTCCGTCAGATGCAAGTGAAGCTTGTTGAGTTTGTACTGGGCCATGGTATTGTAGCATAACGCCATATTTGGTATACTATAGTTCTATTCTGTTTAGGATGGCAACAAGGCAACTACGAATTATTCCAAGACAACCGGTTTTTGTTTCAACATATATTTCATCGTTGCATAAATTTGAGCATCATGCACGTATGCAGCAATGTACTATCATGTATAAATGAATAGTTGAAATAGCGCTGATAAACTTTTGAGCTCTCTGGATTTCATATATTCATTTCGGTAGAGCTTAAGAAGCTTACTGTAAGATCTATACTGTGTTAATTTTGATTAAAGATTAAGCTTACCATCTGTTGAATGAAGATCTAATAATATGATCTAAACTATGGATCGACTTAGTCACTGTAAAGATCGGAACTAGGTGATCTTGAAAGATCTGACTTTGGTGATCATTAAAGATCTGACTTTGGTGATCATGAAAGATCTGACTTTGGTGATCATGAGAGATGCCGAATGTTTGTTTATCTGCGCTATTTATACCTGTCGCACAGCAACTTAGGAGTATGATTATGAGCACCAACCAATCAAAATGACTTAGGAATGTCCTCAGCCAATCAAAATGACTTCGGATTTACAACAACCAATCAAATGCATTTAGGAATCCTAATCCTAAAACTAGTTCTGCAGCGCCACATATTAACGATAAAATTCATATTTTACACTAACAATAACAATTTATGTTTACATATATATATATAAACAAAAGACTTTGCATTAAACCATAGACAAATACACTACTGTCTGACCTAAACAAATTTGGAGTTATAACAGAGAAGAAATATTTTGGGTACAAAATATCCGAAAACATGCCACAGCTAAAAACTTCCTTAGGAATGGCAAAATTTACGAAAATAACAATAATAATAAACAGTTAGCAACAATGAATAGTGACTTAGAGTAAAATGTCAGCATATTATTATAAATATGCTAAGTTAAATTTGCTTGGATAATAATATAACAATAAAATCGCAACAAGAGGATGGTAAGGCTAGCATCATTGCAGACCGACAGTGACAGTAAGTTTTTGGAATTTAAGTTATGTTCATTTCATTATAGTAAACATGCCTTAATAATTAATTTCAGTTCATATGTGATAACATACTAACAGCTATTTTAATGAATGAGTTAGATGGATGAATGATTTTACAATAAACAAATAATAATTGTTCACTTTATGAACTTGACAATAATAAACATGGTAGTGCATAGTTACTGCATACTCCAGAGCCGTACAGTATCAATCAGAGACATCACCGTCTCCTTAGTGTGGAAATGTCTGACTACGTCGAGATGCATACCACGATATTCATACCGGAAATAGTTAGGTCCGTTTGAATGCATAATAATTGCAAATTCTTGCATATATAAATTGCCTAATTAAATATTTTAAATGCAATACAGTACAGTGCAATGAATCGTGACTAGTACAATCCAGTACATTGCAACTAGCAGAGAAAACATTTATCTGGTGGTCAAATTCTTTATAATGATAAGTATATATTTTCCATGCATGACTTTGTAGGTTTGTACATTTGACGGTATCAATTGTGTTATAGATTTGAAATCAAGTTAGAAATTGACTGTTGTTTTTCAGCCTTTTTTCCCAAAATACAACATAAAAACCAATAATAATAAAAATTTATGGTTTTATTTTACATAAGCTGAAGCGAACACAGAACTACATATGTGGCGTTTCGTGGGAAAACCTTGGTTAATGCATGTACGTAAAGCGTCGTCCTGGATTAGACTGTGCAGTTCTCACAGGCTAATCCGGGACGACACTTTCCGCCTACAGTGGATTTATGTTTAGAAGAGACGTCATTGAAACAGAAAATACCATAAAAGCGGAAAGTGTCGTCCTGGATAAGCCTGACCGGTGTTCACACGACACGCCTCATATCTTATTAAAGATATAATTGTTCAATGGATTACCTTGGTTCATCTAAAATCTTAAATCCCGAAAGTGGTCTAAAGGAAGTTGTGCCGTTAACAGACAACAGACTGAGCAGCGTCTGTATTCCGTAGAAAACACTAGCAAGGCTCTTACCGTCATAACGAGCTGAAAACATAACTTAGCCTAAATCATAGTTCTAATCACGAAGTACAAAAATAATAATAAATCTTTTTCTGAAGTTGCACATTCTCTTATACTAATACAAAGTTAAGCAAACTGTAATTTTGAGGTTACATATGATCATATATATGTGATCTATAAACAAACATATAAGGATAGAACGTATGATGTGACATTAAAACGACCAGCACTGTTTTATTTAACCCAGGTGCAGATATATACCAACTATTAAATATATCACTTTTTGCGACAGCCCAGTCTTGAATGGTCAATTGAATCTCTGTGTTCTCCCCTGGCACAAACAAGTCGAATGTCTTAAGGAATCCCATTTTGAAAAGCATCCGATTCACGTGATGAACAGTTATATTATACTTCCGGGAAGTGAACGCATTTAGTGCTGGTAAAACGTCAGGTTCCACCATGGCAAAGCTGTGGAAGTATAACGTAACGTCCGTGAGGTTAAACGGTATGTCATCGTTGCTAGTCAGTGTTATAATCATAGTATGTCGCTTTCCATGATATCTTTCATTATATGTAAGTTTGATGCGAACACCAAAATGGTTTGCAATGTAATTTAAATTTTCTTGAGCGAGAGTGGATGCCAAACAGATACCTGCAATTAATATATTCTTATATATTGGATTCGAAATCAGAACGAGATAGCATGGAACTGCAATTACTAGTAATAATAATGAGGCGTGTCGTGGGAACCCCGGGCTTCACGCATGTGCGTAAAGTGTCGACCCGGATCAGCCTGTGCAGTTTGCACAGGATAATCCAGGACTACACTCTCCGCCTATAGAGGACTATGTTTAGAAGAGACTACATCGAAACAGAAAATAACATAAAAGCGAAAAGTGCCGTCCCGGAATCCGGGATGACACTTCACGCACATGCATTTAGCCCGGGTTTCCCACGACACGCCTCTAATATTGCGTACATTGGCGATGTATTTGATACAAATATTACAATGCATTACCTTTCAAGCCTGTCAAAATTAATAATACCGAAATTCCAGTAATGTTATCCTGCAATGACTTTAAAAAATGTGATACGACTACACTAGTTATTTGTCACATTTGAACTTGTTTGTTTGTACTGGACATGTTACAAGGTTACAATGCATTCGTGCATGAAGACAAATGAAATTGAAATGGCGCCTATCGGTCAAGTGGACGCTGATGTTTTCATCTTAGGAATGGTATACTTATGCAGCAATAACCTGTATTTCTTTTACCATCATCAACATGTTTCATGTGTTTTCAATTGTAAATTGTTATCAGTTCAATCATCAATGTAGAATAGTCGTAGTTATGCTTGTAAAAGTTGTTAGAATTTAATTAAGAAGTTAAAATAAAGTTGATTTCCACTCAGCTCCATATTTAAGCGCTTGTTAGCTCTAAACATAACCTGTATATGTTGGATAGATGATAACGGTGAGTTACGGTTTGTGTTTTGTCATCTTTATCAAAAGCATTTTATAGAAAAGAGAGAAATAAAAGTGTATACTTAAATTATCATTTTATTTTGATAAGAAAGTTTGAACAATAATCAACCAGAGCAGGTGACATTCAATTCACTAAACATATAACGATGGTAGTATAAAAACTTCACACGATAAGCAAACCTGTTTGATAACATTGAGATGTTTTATTGAGGATGATACACAAGAAACAACATAGTAAACAATCGCCAGTGAAAATAAATAATATTATAAAGCGTTGTGACATGAACTGCTTCTGTTAATTTCGTCCAGAAAAACAAACATTCACGTGCTTGACATTTACAGCCATATATATTCTTGCAATAAGACTCGAATTTGTAGTGTTGTTTTTTTAAGCATCGTTTTTTAAACAAAAAATTGTTCACTGGTTTGAATTTGCATTTTTTAATGCTTACACTATTTTTAATCGCAAATGGGAAAATTTGAAAAAGTAAATTTAAATCTAACAGAAGTTTTGTGCAATTACTCATTTATAATAAAGAGTTGCTTATTGTGTGTAATCTATTCATACACGTAAAATTTATTAATAAGAGAGTGCTATGTAGTTCAAGCATTTATCATGATCTACCAATTTAAATACACTGCATTAATTGCATGTTCAATGTAAATTGGAATTTAAGGAATGTCTACAACAGCACAATAAATTAAATAAAATCACAACACTGAAATCATCAAGCCTTGACCGCGAAATGTAATGATTGGGTCGCAAACAACACATCATGTTTATTTTGGAAAACATACTATATATATGGTTTTCTATTGACAATAAGGTACCACAATAAATTCAAGTATGTATGTACAAAACGGTATCTTAACAAATCGTAGAATATGTGTACAAAGTAAACAAAAATTGGACAACAAAGTCATATGCGAGCATAAAACCTCTGCATTAAATGACTAACCTATAAATGAAATTGTCTGTTCCAAAAATAACGCATTATAAAAATTATATTGATACATTCGTACCTAGTAAACACAATTAACATAATAAATATTACAAAAATAACAATGCAACAGTTAACTGCCAATTATATATAACTTTTGTCATATCACAGTTGATTATGCAACATGACAGTTTATACTCCAAATGATATACACCACACCGTATATTAAACAGGCAATTTAACACGCAGATATAATAATTTCCTTTCAACTGTCACCGTCCTAACTGTTTATGTGTCGTATATTTAACACAGTTGTCTCATTTTGCGATCCAAAGCTCTTCGTATAAATGTCTATTTCTCGGCATAGTTGGTTTAATTAGTATCACCCCGTGGGGATATCGTTTTGATGTTCATGCATTTCTATATATACATTGGTCGATGCACAGGACCTGAAAACAAATATTCATTCACTTATTCATCTGATTGGCCTGACTTTTGCCCAAAATAATATTTCAAACGATGTACATTTAAACTAAGTTTTTAAACTGCTATTTAGTTACATTTTTGTTTACTGAAGTTGCATTTCGATTTGTTTAAAACCTTGAAAATGAAAGCGTAATGATTACTGGGACACCACACAACTTCGGTGTATTTATTAAATTTACCAAATAACAATTAACGCGTTAAAGCACTATTGTTAAATACAAACCTCTACGTAATGATTATGTCCTAGTATCAAAGACAGCAACCTCATATTGGATTGTTGTGGGTGTATATGTTTGGTTTTCATAAAATAAAATAAAAAAACACAACAAATACTTTACGGATGTTATCAACATAATGCCACACTATTCTCCTGTGAAATCGTAAAATCGTCAGTTAATGAAGCACAATACGAAAAGCACTCACGCTCGCCTACGCCTCCTCTTGGCCCTGCCCACATTGACGCACTGGCAATGGGACGGCACCTCGACCGGAAGGAAGGTGACTGGGGGCCAGGTGCTAAGTCGTTCGTCCCAGACTAGCATCCAGTGGTGTCTGAACATCTGCAGGCATTCGCCGCGGCTACACGTGCTGTTTGGTCTGAAAGGAAGATTTGAAATTATATTCAATACAAAAAACGTTACTGCTAAAAAAGAGAACTACAACTAAAGAATTAAATAATAGTGGTTACCGTGTGTGAAAAAAATGTATAAGTGAACTACATATATGTGGTTATAATTGAAACATGCCACGCTTAAGTTCTCGCACGTATGTTCCATTTGAGGTTAACTGTTTTGATTATAAACAATGTTTTGTTGCACATACTGTTGTGGTGTTTAGAACGCATTACTGATGAAACCAATTCACGGTCATAATGACTTTTGCAAATGCATGTGCCTTTTGGGGTTTAAAATCCGTACACTCATAATACATGATTTGACATTCGTAAGCAACTGACAATAAACCAACATTTGACCTTCGTAAGATATTGCGAATAACTCATCAATAAACACAAATCAAAGACACGTTCTTGTACGTGCTTAAAAATCATATATATGTTCTGTCACGGCAAAAGAGAATTATGAAAATAGCATTTGCGTTGCCTTTACATAAATACATAATATATAAGTTGTAACCCCAGTTAAAATGCAAAACCAATTTCAAATCAAAGAAGATACAAAGAATGGCGATGTGTGTAATTGTCGTTTTCATACAATATGCTAGTATGGTGTCTTTCTTAATTATTAAATGTTAGCGAAATAATATGATTTTGACACTTAATGCAAAATACACAAACATCATACTAAATCACATCAGCTTTACAAGTTACAATTGGACATTGCATAGCCCCTGCAGTAAGTTGCTGCATGTGTTATGATACTGCATAAATGTTGGTTACGACGAAAGACATTTTTATAACCACCATAAATTACACCTATGGTGACGTACGACAGCTGTGGCTGCCAGCGACACAAAGCGCGGATGGGCAACAAGAGCGCTTGTAAATCCTGGCCACATTGTGACCGCTCATATTAATCATACGACTAGAGATTTAGGTTAGTAGGCTTTACTGTTAACACCTGTAAGGACGGTATGGATGTATTTCAAAACATGGTAATTAACTTTTTTCTGTCAACCGTGTGTGTTGGAGCGGTTGCGAAAGAACAAAATTGGCGGGGTTATTCAGAATACGGGTCTATTGAATAAACACCTGTGCAACAAACGTACCTATTAAATGTCCGTATTATTTTAAATCACCAAAAATGTATCCAGTATAACAGCTGCGGCAAAGTTAAACTATGCCACATTGTTGGCACAGTCATATAATTAAGTCAATAGAGGCCCAAAAATTAATGGAATGACATGCTTCTTAAAGGAGTACCAAGTGACATCTTAATATACTATTCTCCAAGTTGTATATTAAAATGAAAATCATATTAAATTCACAAAATTCGTATACAAAATGAAACTAAAAAATAAATATGTTGTTGATCGAATGAAAACAATTCGTATTAATTTTTATGAAAATGTAAACAAAGCTTTCAAAATCGACCCTAATTTTAAAGTTTGCTTGTTTACATTTTGCATTTACTTATAACAAATTGTTTACTATATCAGAGTTTTATATTTGTATATTTTTAAAATTCATTATACTACATTATAATATTATAACTATATTTGATTACTATTATGCATTTTTATTTAGTAATTATGATTATGAAGGGTACTGTATCTGCAATTGACGCATTTAGCGCACTCACCTGCATCGTCCAGTGGGAACAAACTGAAACGCTTTGTCGAAGTGCACAACTTTGAACTCCTGGCTATTTACGGAGGTTGTGTTGAAAATCTCGTAGCGATAGTCACTAGAATAAAAGTACATTTTCTTTATTTATAAGTTTGTTATTGTAATTAACATAATTACGATAAGTGTCTTGACATGTCGTCACTCATTCTTCAAGGCGTTTGACTATGATATAATTTTGTTTACAAGTTAATTGCAACGAACATGTCAATTAATGACTGCAAATGGCAATGCATTTAATTTCTGAGAATATTTCTTGATAATGCAATATTGCACAGAATTAATAAAAATAACTTCGTTATTATTTTCACAGATTTAGCAACCAAAAACACACATTTGATTCCAGCTTTCATTATGATGGGCGAATGGCTTATCTGTAAATAATTCCTAGCATACAATGCAGTCATGCATTTTATGTCAACAATCAGATTCACCCTTACGTGTAACAACATCCAGGGTTGATATACTGGTTGATATGTGGCAGTGTGTTTGCAACATACGACTGCAGAGTGGTTTCCCCGGGGTTTTTGTGCAGCTTGACCACCGGCAAGCTGGTCAGATCGTCCCTGCCTACGAACAGGCCTCTATAGGAGTTCATGACAACCTCACGCACGGAATCACGTGACTCCCAGTTGGAGCACTGGCATCCATACAGCCACCATCGCTGATGGGTGGCACCGACAAAGGTGAATGGTATCAGTATGCTGAAGATGCATAGGAGCACAGGCACACAGGTGGTCTTTCGAAGGGTTGATGCAATAACTGCATTGATTGTCGATTCTGAAAACAAAATAAATCTTCAGCAGTGTTAATGTAAAATTTCAGTCAAAAGCAAGTATTTGTCCAAATATTTTTAATTTTCTGAACCTAAACTTGAATAATTTAAAATAAAATGGTGTATACACTTTTTACTAAGCTCAAAGTATTCTTGCTACATATGATATTGCTCTTTTTCACTTCTATACATTGCACAATGACGTAACACAATAATAAAAACATGTGTGTGGATGTATGAACAAATACTCATTTATTTGTGTTTACCTTTGTGTGTGTTTGTCGGATTTCCAGGAAGTAATCGCATGATTTGGAATTGCAAGATCACTGATGTAAAGACTCGTGAAAGGAAGGGCTATCTACATCCGCCCTGGTCGCACAATGTTCATTAGCTGAAATGTAAATGATGATTCTGTATAGAGTGCATACATGTAATGAAACACCTGTATATATTACATGTTATTATAGAGTTAACAAGAACTGTTTGTTAAACAAGTATGCCTCCTCTAGGTTAAAAGTAATCTTGAATTACCAAGTTTGATAAAGATTGAATGAACACTGTTAGACATAGGGAGAGTAACTCTGCGTTCCAGGGGTGATTTGGTTGATCATCGAACGTGACTAAGATATTATAACTTCAAACATGTTCAGAAATTTTGGTGAAGATCAGTTGAACAATTTTGGACTTAGAAAGCTGAAACGGCTAAAAAGGCAAATTTAAGATCATTCAAGGGCCATAACTCCATAATTCCTGGGGCGATATGGTGGATTATCCCACTGGGTCGACATAATACGCTCTCAAATATTTTGATGACGTTTGGTGAAGATCGGATGAAAACTGTTGGACTTAGAGAGCGGAAACGAAAAGGGTCTACTGACCGACAGACCGACCGACATTAGCAAAACTATATACCCCGACATTTTCGATAGGGGTCATAATTAGGAAAATTTCAAACAATGTAGGTATTTTGCCATCAATCGTTTGTTTAATATCAGATAAAGACTGTTGAACTTGGCAGAGATATTGTGCACAAAAAACATTTTTATGATGTTTGTTGTAGATCTGATGAAAGCTGGATAGCTGAAACGAAATTGGTCTACCGACAAACCGACCGACCGACCGACATTAGCAAACAAATATACCCCGCCATGGGGGTGGGGGGGGGGGGGGGCATACAATAACTGTGATATCTAGCACATTTTTAATGTTAATATTACACAGTCAACTAAACGAATGTTAATCTAATATTTGTTCAGTTATTGATGTAAACAAACATAATGTGTGCATGTCATGTTAGTAGAGTACATCTTTATTGTTTCGCTTATATTTAAATTTCATTTGTTTCTATGTAAATATTATGCACGTGTCGATTGCCTTAACTGGACTCTTTAAACCAAAGTCTTGACAATTTCCAGATGCGTTCTAGTTTTCTAACATCAAGTTGACAACGGTGACAGATTGATGCCTTGCTGTCAGATTTCACGCTTGCAAGTGCTAACAAATTACTGACTGGATTGAGTGGGCGGCTAGTGGTCATCCGCTGACACTGACCGATGGTCAAAAGGGAATGCACCAAATATGTGATGTCTGCGGTTAATATGACTTGATTAGCTGAGCAAGATTATCTGGTCCAACATAGTGAATACAACTTCCCCAGAACCTTATCGGAAATAAGCTATACCCATGAAAACAAAAACTTAGCATTATATATAACTTCAATATACTATTTGGTTTTTCGTAGTATATACAATTATATTGACTGAATTACCTGATGTTTATATTGCTTTGCCATTTATGTTACAATCATAATATTTGCTTAATGCAGGTGTTACATTGTACGATGATTAAACCCTGAAAAGTGTTGACATATGCTGATATACTGAATTAATAATTAATAAATTTAAGAGGTTTTGGGGGATGCAGATGTAATAAAGAAAAGAAATTTGCTCACCACAAAGGCAAAGATGTGCACATTTCCTGGGAATTACATAATCAGGTTAAAGTTCGTTTTTATTGATTGTAAAAACATTAATGTATTCGCATTGCGATGAGCACTCTGCGCATTTGATGCGAAACATAATTACTACAATTCCTTTGATATGTAAGGTAACAAAGGTCTGGTGTCATATACATTATTCTAAGACAGACGTTGGCAAACATATCATTTATGGTGACATTGTTGCGACAGTAATTGTAAATTTAATTAACATTATGTAATTGCATATTTTACTTGCCGAAATACACAAAATAATTACCACAGGTGCTTATTGTACAATAAGCGGTAATTAACTTCTCTTAACAGTAAGCCACAAAATCTTGAAATAAAATTTTTAAAAACAAATAATAAAACTCGGTCAAAACACCACTTGAATAAAATCACACTTACGGCTCCTCGCTGATCTTCAAAATAGTTAATTAAAATACATTTTGATATCCAATTTAATTTCAACTCTGTTAATTGCAGCGGCCGACATTAGCAGTAAAAAAAATAAAAATAACACATTTTTTATACATTATTTTGAATATGAGCTTTCTTAACAATGTAAATTAGCCCAGCCGGACCCCGTTGTGAAAGATTACCTAATATGAACAGCAGCATAGAGTATCAAATACATGTAAATGTTTAAAGTTAAAATTAAATTTAAATATATTTAGTGTTATTGAAACAACAACCATCTTTATGAATCAGCTTTTTGCGCAAGAACTGCATGCTTTATGTATATACATGTGCTTTTATATACATGGTCATACTTAATTTGCTTAGAATGGATTTCATATCATCCCCCTAATCTAGCTTATAGTGAACCACGAAGAATGGACTGGAATTCATTGAACACAAAATATCTATAAATAAAAGCAGTATATGGCATATTTAGTTTTATACAAAATGTGCTATAATTTAATGTAGAATATATATAATGAATATAGTCTTTATTTTAGAATACACAAACGACCCGAAATGATAAACATACGCTTAAAATTAAAATATGAATATCAAAATTATGAAATATTTGTTGATGTGAACGTATACGACACTATGAATAATTCTGAAGTTATAAAAATTAAGTAAAAAAATGCATTTGTTAAACATAGTACACATATTGTGCGCATGATATATTACATAAATATATAAAGGTATTCTTTTTTGTATATAGTGTATCAACAAAGTATGCGTCATGTTATACTACAATAACAGAAATACTGAAAAAATATTCCACATCTTCAGCATTATTATGAAAAAAATGCGATTAAGCAGTCGCATTATGTCAGTCAATCAGTACATTAACTTTCTACTTTATATTTATTTCCATTACTTCGTAAAGCATATACCTGTGTACCGGTATATTTATTCATTTATACAGACTGTTCAAAATTTCATTAAAAAACTACATTATTTTACCAGTAATCCAAATAAGATTAAACTGTTTAGTGTCACACACACACACACAAATATTGGAAGCATACATGGAACTGTCCAGTGAGCGATGTTAGCGGTCCCCATTGAGCATTAGACCATTCTGCTGACTTAGTCCTTATACGGACGAAAGCTCCAGGTATGCTTTCAATACTGTGTGTGTGATTGTATACAGGTTAATCTTTATATGGATTATTATGGAAATAAAGTTAAACTTCCATCGGAAATATTTTATCAAATCGATTCGTTATACCATACTCTCGATTGCTAATAATCACACAGAGAATTTAGTAATGCGATCGTATTCATATCTGGTCTACTATATAAAACTATTGAATGACGGAAATGTATTGGAAAACCCGGGCTTAACGCTTTTATGGTATTTTCTCTTTCAAGGAAGTTTCTTCTAAACATAAATCCACTGTAGGCGGACAGTGTCGTCCTGGATAAGCCCGTGTGGAATGCATTGACTAATCCGGGACGACACTTCACGCACACGCATTAAGCCCGGGTTTCCTATGACACGCCTCATTAAAATGTTAACTGAAACAAACGCCAAGGTATTCAAGTAATGGTACAATGACTACGAAACAAGGTCTTCACGAAGGCAATTTCATAAACAAATCCAAACTTAAGATATCAATATTTATTTGGCGTATAATAACGGTAATAACGGTATGCAAACAACTACGTAAGACTCGTTTACTAGTACCCCGAGTTGCTATATAATTGCATTGAACTGGTATTTATAACAAATTATAGTAGAAATTCAGAAAACTCGGAAATTTTACAATTGTGTTCTCTAACTAAATAAATGCATTGTTTTAAGTTTCTGGCACAGAAGGGGCAATATTTATTAAGGCCTATAAACAATTAGTATATGCCACGCAAAGCGTATTGTTTAAGACACAAGTTTTATATATTATTTTCGACTTAGAATAACTCAAGAATCTTTATAAACACGGGCCCTGGTGAGCGACAACCCGTAGAGTATTTACAAATCTTATTGAACTGCATGCTGATATAGTTTCTTGTAGAACTAGGTTACTTCAATGGTGTGCTAGGAGGTAAGTTTACTTTAGTTTGATTGTGCCTAAAGCCTGAGACTTATTGAGACACGCGTCCGTTGCCTGGTTAGAACCAGTACTTGGTGTCTTTAGAAAGATACTTTGAACGCTCACCGGGCTTGGATCTTACTCAAAACCTCCAGATCGCAAGGCGGACACCATAACCATTACACCACTGCGACCTAAAGATTTTCCTTAAATTTGCCTATATTGTTATTCATTCTGGGCTCACTGTTTCGTGTGTTCAGTGCTGTAAACTGTATTGGATAGGCAACTGGCCACTAGGCACTTACCTTAAATCAATAGCATTTAGATGTTCAGGAATATAAGAGTTTTTTCTACTGCTGACGAGTTTCATTGTGATGTTATTTTAACTTTCTGACGTCTGTCTTCTAAATTATGTTTGGAATAATATATACATGCATTTAACTGATATTGTTGGCATTAAAAATAATAACTAATGAACAAACTTCATTAACACCATCATACGGCGACGAGTTTAAGGGAAAAAAACAGCTCTATTGAAATTTATTTTTTCAAAAACTAAACAAACAGACATACTAGCCACTCTGGTAAATGTTTTTTAATTCGCTTTTGTTTATCTTGGTCAATTTAGTATAGCTTTTAAATTTAACCGTGTTATAAATATTAATTATCAATATCAACGCGTACATTATATTTATAAGAAACTGCAGTTCTTACATTATTATGTGATACAGTATATAACTTTGTGTACACATCAAAATGAACAGTTTTCGCATATGAAGACATCTACAAAAGAAAAGATAATGTTTACGGCGAATGCAAATATGATTATTTTAAGATCGATTTTATTGCAATAAATATATCCTAATTGTCATACACTGTAAACGTGCGTAAGCGTGTGATTCAAGTGTTAAAAAAGTAACAACTAGGCTCTAACATGTCCTTGATATTGTCGATGATGTCCCAAATCATGTACAACATGAAACATTTAAGGGGTCAGAAAATAACAGTGATATACTAGAAAGTTAGAAACCTTCGGAAACAGCAGACATCCACAAATTCGGCTCATTCCTTTTAAAACAAAATCCTGGATAAAGACTGCGATCCGGATCACCGCCAATGTCGAACCTTTTGTTCATTAGTGTCATTTCCAGCCTTCACAAAATTGGCATGCAAATATTTTCATACCTTTTGCGTAAAGTTGCAAACAAACATACGAACAAACGCCGGAAGAAACATAACCTCCTTTGTGGAGGTAATCAGAAATGACTTTATTTTATGCTTTCCGATGGCTTATAGGAAAATATAAGTGAAATAAAATAGGTAATATACTGATTGAAAACAGTGAAAATAAAATTAGTAATTAATTGTTTTAAAACAGTGAATTACTAATTTGATTAAGGAACTAATTTTTTACCGGGAAGTCGTAAACTACCAAAATAATACATTTTAAAGCACACAATACAAAGAATATTTGTTGGTTTCGATATGAATATGGATTTTTACTTCACGCGTGATCATAGAAAAAATATATTTTTACTCGTGGCTGCGCCACTCGTGAAAATGTAAATTTATATGATCACTCGTGAATTAAAATCGATATTCTACCGAAACAAACAAATAACCGCTATGTAATACTTAAAAGTGGTTTTAAATGTTTAAAACCAATGGCAAATTGTGACTGTTGTGTTGAATTGATGCTTGAATACAATATATTTCATCTTAATTTTGATTTTTTAAATGAGAACTTGCAATGAGTTTTATCATTTAGATATGCAGATCTGAACAAAAACTGTCTGTGTGGAAGTCTTTGAGAGCATATAAATCCATACATTCTCTCTATAACGACAATATGAATAATAACACGATTACAATATTATATAATTGGAACGCTGAGTAGATATGTAGATATGTCTTATGTATCATATGCTCTCTAAAAGCATTGTAGATTTGCACTCATTAATTAAATGCTGTAAAAAGTAATTGAAGTTTTAACCAAGTGATACGTTATAGAAAAAAACGAACATCTGCAGTTACTACAGTTCAATGCCAGGACATACAATTCAGAAACTTAGAAGTTCAGACTTGCTTTATTCTTCGCTTTGCTTTGCGCGTACATTCATAACATAATAATTACATCCTTAAGGTGGTTATGCTGTTTTTACCGTTGTATTTGTAAGCTGTTAGCAACATTCATTTCAGTATTTTCTGAACTGGTTCTTGTCCATGGTTTTTCTTGTTGCGACGTTAATATTTTTGCTACGCTAAAGCATGTCACGTGAATCAATTCAGTTTAATATTGAAGACCGTAACCGTCCAAATATGTTGTCGCATCAATAGAAACAAAATCGATGCAGTTGGGACTATGAATAAATAAAATAAGTTTTCAATGTGTTGACATCCCACAAAGGGTTAAAGTTGTTGGACTGAGCTAAAAATACTCCAAAACCACGAAAAGAAACAACAATAACGGTGATATATATATATATTTGCAATTCCAATTTATTGAAAGGAGTAAACCTTCACAGACAAAATGTACAAGAAGAACGTAAAGCTGTTAAAAATGTTATTTTCAATGATATTGATAATCTACAGCCAAGTATTAGTTTGATATCATACAGCACATTCACGTGCGTCTGTCTGAAAAGTAAACTTTTACCTTTTTTTCTTAGATCGCGAAAAGGTTATTCACATTGACTTCCATGCTGATTATTTCATATGTTGGGCAAATGTTCCTATGTAAGACTCAGATTAGAAATGACGTTGGTTTGCAATATTAAGTGTGTCACCAATACAAAGACTACTTTGCAGTATACAACTAATCAGGATGACGTGTAGCGATAACGGTGCAGAAATACTGAATTGTGAATATTGTTATCCAACCGATAATGTAAGATTACGAAACCCTACAAAAATCAGCCTTGTGTTCCAAAGAGTCTGAAAATAAGTCATAATGTGAATTATCCTCATTCACATAGGCTTTCATATAAATTTGTCTAATGGGCAAGATCCTTGGAAACGGCATATCACAAATACAAATTCACATCTGAAATTTTGAAATTATCCACCATGTGTATCGGGAAGCTGTGCGTTACGTTACCGAGATCCCTTTCTTGAGACTGGCTGTCCGTCGTTGTTCCTAACCAGTGCACTTTTGTACTTAAAAGAGCATATATGGATCGCAAAAGACCAAGCAAAACGTAGAACTAATGTGCAACCTCGCGTGAGATTATTTTCATTGTTTTATAGCTGTATCTTCTACAATTTATTGCATTAAATTCAGAACAGTTAAAAAGAGACACAATAACGGCATGGTATGGTATAAATATGCACAACAGTTCTAATATATTTAGTTAACTGTCTGATTCTATAATAAAAGCTTTATTCATTAATTGTGTTGTTGTTATTAAAATGAATTGTTTGCATGTTCATGTAGATAACTAGTAAACATTTATTAACAGTTTATTTGGATCTTACCTACGTCGTGTTTCCGATACTTGTACTCCAGTGCATATGACTTAAGCAGTTACCATAGAGACAATCACCAATTTAATCCACACTACACTTTATGACACAGCTGACTTCATAGTTTTCAAACTGTCCTCAGCAGTGTTACAGATATATATTATTTCAACAAACTAAGGAGCAGTTTATAAGCTGGTTTATTTCCAAGTGGTCTGCACAATCGCTTGTACATGTGTTCGTATATTCCCATGTAATTATAAACTAATTTTTTCACAGCCAGTCACAATGGCGTGCTGCTATGGCAATTAAATAATGATGAGTAGTCATAAGTGTCAGCGATACATTGTCTAATTTCATTCATGTGTTAATTAATTTCGCGACAAAGCCTGTTTGGTTCGGCGTCATACACGATACGTTTTTGCGTATTTCTTTATGAAATGAATTTTGATGACAATGTAAACGAAACCGCTTTGCGATCGCATTTAAGTTTTTGTTTCGCGATTATTACTCATTTTCTTGATGATTACAAAGTCATTACCAAAGCAATCTTGCATTAATTTTAAAGGTATGAATAATCCGAGAATAAAATAAAATACGAACGCTTAGCAAGTAGTGAAATTTAGTAAATAGCGTGGTATGTTTATGAATAATTTTGCAAATGCGTTTGTCATTGTGTTGTTGGTTGGTCATTGTGTTGTTGGTTGGTTGTTGTGTTGTTGGTTGGTTGTTGTGTTGTTTTCAAACAATCTTAAATACACCAATGTGGTTTAGTAAAGTGTCATTTTCCTTTTTGTATTTATAAGGTGAGTTAAAATTAGTATATACTTACAGCAACCTACAACCCACAAGTGCAGTCATGGCACATTATTCTGGTAATAAAAACAGTGAAACATTAATGAACGTTCCACAAACGTATATTTGCATATTAAATATAAGCTAATAATGCAGGTGTCAGGTGTGGAAATAAACTCTCAAAGTTAAAATTCATATATGCTTCTATTGTACTAGTCTGTCATGAAACCTAATTGGTTAGTATGTCAATGATAAAAACATGTAATAAATTGTGTGTTTCTTGGATTCAGCAGTTTCAATTAACTGAATATTAAGTGTCCAATCAATCAAAGTAATCGGAATTACGGATATGAAATTACTGCACAAATTCTTTTA
Source organism: Congeria kusceri (assembly GCA_027627225.1). NCBI lineage: Eukaryota > Metazoa > Mollusca > Bivalvia > Myida > Dreissenidae > Congeria > Congeria kusceri. The sequence continues at coordinate 22,703,917 of CM051025.1, forward strand.
CGTTTGGATGAATGAAAATCAGTACGACTGAATGTTTAAGTTGAAAGTAAAACACGTATCTCCTGCATTTTGGCACGACGCAGGTGAAACCGATCACATCCCAAAACGCATAATTTTATAGGTTACATACCAGTAAATAGTCCGTGATTGCACCGCGATTCACTTGAAAGTAGGCCGCATATCAAATAGTTCGACTTTTCTTCTTAAAAAAAGAGACACTTTTGCATAACGGACCATGGTTTTTATTATTATTTTGTGAAATGGTGTTTCATCCGAGAATTTTTGTTTGTATCGTGACACCGAATTACTTGGAATGTGAATATTCATGCGTTCGTAAATAGAGAGCATGTGCTTTTGTCGAAATAGTGAATGCATTATGTGCTTTGCAGCGAGTTTACTTTCTTCGAAGTTTCGAGACATGTTTTTTTTTTTAAATTATGAAAGTAGAGAGAAGCATCTTTCCGATGAGACCGGAATTAAAGACATCTGCAATAAAGGAAAGAAACGAACACACAGGGAGATTTTGCTCGTTAACTATCAATCTCATTAAAATAATCTCCAATCTGACGCTGCTATATTATTCGCTGACTGAATCTGATGACTTCGCATTAGGGGTCACGTTCAGATGACCTTTTTCGGAGTCAATCAAAATGTTGCCTTCAAAATATTGCGGTATAACTTCATATAAAAACCACAAATACTATGCACGAAATTAACGTGAACTTTGGATGTTTATTCGCCAATGGTACCACTATATCGTTTGTTATCCCCGTGAACATTTACTGTAAATGATTTATTCCCGAGGCAATGCGTCACTTTTCAAAAACCGTGGCCAAACATTGCTGTGCAAAAGGCAATTTCATTGTGCGCAGCTGGGCTGATGTATTATTGTTCGGAAGGTCATTTGAACGTGACCTGTTATACAATGTCTTCAGATCCTAACAATGTCAGGATTAGATTTAATGAGATTGGTTTACTATGAGCCCTATGGAGATTTGATTTACTGGCTTCAAACCTTATCAAACCATATAGCTTTGAAAGAGGCATTCGTTGACAAATGCAAATATTTTGCATTAAACATCTGAATTGACGTGACAGTGTAATCGTGACTGCGCAGCTAAATCTTCACGTGCGCAGTCTATAAATTCTAATAATTACGTCAGACGTAATTAGTATCATCAGAAGGGAATGCTCAATATGTTATTTGGCAGTGGTAAATCCTAACTCAAACGTAAATGAACGTCAATGAAATGTGAGTAACCTCTCGTGAAAGAAAATGTAACTCATAAATATTAATCATCAATTCAAATGTTGACAAGCACAGAAGTTCACATTTCAATTTGTCACAAATGAATGCGATAGGCTAAGTGTTTTGATATATTAATACATATGCAAATGTACACATCATGCTTTTGTTAATACTGAACCACAATGTTTTGTTTTGATTAATGATATTTCTAATTTGGTAGGTGGTTTACGTTTTTTGTTTTACATTACATGTATTACAGTTGTCAGTGTTAAACGTGGTAACATTAAATGAGCCCGATTAATTAACATATTTTCATCAGATTAATAAGGCACTATACATACTAGAAAATGAACACGTACGTGTATTACTCATATTCAACCTGTTCCCACGAATATTACGTGATTGACAGAAAATTATAGCAGATCATGCATGGCATTTAAAAAAAAATCAGTCAAGAGCACGTAGCTAAGAAACAAATGAAATAATGTTAAAATGAACATATGTTTAATGCCGCACATTCGCTGATTAGCGCACGTCCAGATGAAATCATTCATACCTAAATTGCCCATAAACATACGTTTAATGACCTGGGGGAAGTGTATAAATCACTATAATTAGTTTGACTTTCACATTTGTTTAAAAGGGGTCATACGCATTGTATGTAAACAATTAAGAGCATAATTACTAGGCAAAATTTATATTTGACCATAAAACCTCATTGCTATAGATATATTGTAAGCTACCTTACAATGAAGATTCTTGATAATATCAGTGTCGATTAGAGTTTGAGTCTGGCAGCAAACTCTAGTAAAGACGGAGATGAATTAAAGTTTCAAAAATCATCATTTATTCGTAGATCTACTTTCATAATATCGATAATATAATAATTATATTCATTTCGGTTTATTTAGAATGGCGGTACAGTAATGACGAACGTTTGGCGAACAGTTGCTCAGTTTTTGAAATATCTTTACAGTATCATAAAATAGTTCCTAGAAACGTTCTTTAGTATATTATTATAACTTTAATAATAATCAGCTGTTAATAGAATAAATATATTGCTAGAGCGTTAGAAAATAGTTAAATGCGTTTTGAAATCGTACCTTTAATGTTGTTCAGGATTTTTGTAATGTTTGAGTTCTTACTTTTAAGGTTTTCTATATAGTGAACAGTGATGTTTGTTGTTAGCAACTGTTGCCAAAACTGAGAGGAGAATCTCCTTATATACCCTTTCGGATGCTGCAGATTTGGCTGCAGCCAATCAGATTCTGCAGATTCAGCTGCAACCAATCAGAATCGTGCAGCATCCTGCAGCATATAAGGAAGTAATGTGGCTATTCCTTAACAATAATTAAAACTACTATTCCAATAAATTAATAATCACATAAATATTACTTCTTAATCATAGAAGAAGTCAAACTCTATATATCATAGCAACAGTAGCTTTAAATATGCATTCATAACAATAAAATTTGAAATGCTGCATCATGACAACTTCAGTAATTCCTACGCAGCCAGCGTCTCAAATAGTTCCTAGTGAACCATTAAGGTTTAACAATAAACATGTATGAACAATATGCAATTTATAATATAAATAATCTTATAATGCACCAAGAAAAGCTATTATTAACATCTTGACAAGTCTTTAAGGATAAAATGCATTTAATAACATTCCATCATAGTCCTACGCGTGTAGTAAACAATGTACATTGCTGCAGCCGTAATACAGTGCAGGAATTTTGGTACTGTGCAAAAATGGATTATTCTGTCAACAATCAACGTTAAATGGACTAAACCGGAGGTAAATACAAAGCTTTAAATTCATTAAAGTTTGTAGAACAATATCCTGCTAAAACAATGGATTTTATAGACAAAGCAATAACAACAATAATATCGTGTACTAATATTCGGACGGGGAATGAATTAGGACAATGTTTAATTGTAAGATAAGAATATGTACATTACAATATAAATGCCATTTTCAGGCATTAATGTCATTTATGATATCGTTACAAAGGAATAATTATTGGTAAAATGTATCGGTCAGGTAATATTATGTTGACTCATTTATTGTTTCCGCATCAATTGCAATCTCGTTTTGCACGTTAAAATTGCTGTGTTTAAAATGGTGTAATTTGAATCAGTAGGGCCTTTTATAACAAAATAAAGATTGCAATTGTTGAAAGATGTTCTAAGGTCAGTATTTACAAGATTGTTGATCTGTATGTTACAGGTACAGTTGCTGATAGACCGAGGCGCAGTCGAAGGAGATTTACGTCCAGACTGCAGGACAATGCAATTCGTGTCTGCCGGACAGGACCACCCACAATAACTGCCGCCGTCACCATCGGGATGTACAACCGGCAAACCAGTGTCCAGACCGTGCGGAATAGGCTGCGTAAGTTCGACAACACAACTTCCTTACACAAGACTAGTCCTTACACAACGTCACCGACAGGCGGAGAGGAATAGAGTGAAGGCGAGTCATTTTATCTGATAAATAAACGATACACTTTGCAAAAGTTGGCCACGTGAAGGTTAACAAGAGGCGTAGGTAATGTTATACGGATACCTGTGTACCTGTGTAATTGAAGCAGACAACTTCCGGTGCGGTGGCGTCATGGTTTGGGGGAGGCATTACCTATGAGGGTAAGCTTGACCTGGTTGTTATCAACGGAAATTGTACCAATGTCCAAAGGTACAGGGAGCAAATCCTACAGCCAGTGGTGTTTCCCAATGTCAATGCACATCCGACAGCAAAGCTTATTTTTTCAGCCGTACAACGCCCGCCGCACGTTGCTCGTGTAAATACCGGTATGCAATTTTTACACAAAAAATTGGATCAACGTTTTTTATTGGCCCTCTGTATCGACCGATATGTCACCCATTGAACATTTGTGGGACATGCTGGACAAGGCAATACGAATGCCACCCGTGCAGCCATTGTACCTACAACAGCTTACTCAGGCCATTTTGGAGGAATGGGACAACGTCCCCTTTGTATCGAACCTTATGAGATCAATAAGGCATAGACGCGCCGCTGTGATCAATGCTCATGGTCGTCATAATCAATATTGATATTGTGAACTTTGTTTTGTGACCCTGTTCTGCATCATCAGCAACAACAAGTTTTGATGGTTAACGGGTATTTGTTACGGTATTGTTTGCTCCACTGGCCGAAGGCCAGCGAGCGTATGCATTGGCGGTTCGTCAGTTTATTTCCAAATTAATTATATTGCTAATGTTTGATTTAACTGCACAACTGGTTTCGGGTGTTAAGGATAACCAGGATTAAACATTATCATTTTGATAATGATATCAACGTACAGTATGCACAAGAGGGCCATGATGGCCCAACGCACTCACCTAAGTACTGGCAATGACAGAGATCAGTTCTGAGATCTAAATGTCATCACAAAGATTTCTTTGTTGTTGATCTGGCAATCGACAGGCGAAGTCCATGTGCCTGTCCGGCGTATTGCTGTAATTTAATTGGCAAACGACAAGCGCATTACAGATGCCTGTTGATTAGGCTGATTATCGAACTTGGCCGAGATATTACATCCTCCAATATTTTCATGAAGTTTGATAAAGATCAGATGAAAACTGTTGGGGAGTGGAAGCACATAATCCATTGTATGTGTTTTTCTCTAAAACAATGGGCAATATCTCTGGTGTTTGTTGACCGAGGTGGGTGGGGGCAAGTTTTGGTTTGTTCTGAGATCTTATGGGTGTAGACAAGCTGTGCAAGTTTGCTTAAGATAAGATGAAAAATGAAGTCTCTGTGTTGCACAACGTTCATTTTGGCAGTTTCTCTCACAGAGGCAATACCTCTGGTGTTTCTGGTTCGATTGGGCCCATTAGCGAACTTTGCCGAGAATTTATTATCATACACAACTTGTGCAAGATTGGTCAAGATCGATTGAAGTCTGTATCGCGTCGGCAAGTCCAATTGTTGACGTATTACGGACGACGGACGATGCAGGACAGTAACCACTATACACTATTTGCTCAGTGAGCTTTTAACAAAAACGCACTGTGTGATAAATATGTACAATTCATCTGTTGATATTGAACAATCAAACACCGTTAGAACAATAAGAAACACTATTTTGACGCATTCACCGTTAAATTTGTGCTCAGTTAGCCTGTACTGAATAACATGGCAAGGCCAATCGTTATAATTTACGTGAAGCTTGCTATACATGTAATGCATAAACAAGGCTGTGTACGTTAATATGTGGTGATAGGCAAGTGCTGTCCTGCTGCAACTTATTTCATCCGGTTGACTTTTAGCAGCTCATATGATAAATCCTGACGTTTGTAAATTACTCCACACACGCGTATGCATTTTGTCTAGAAAATACTTGTGACGCCCCCGAGGGTCATCTTCAGCATTTTTTTTTATTTCCACCACTTTCATTTCTTTCGGTTCATATTCACATAGGATTTAATTGATTAATTTTGGCTTGCAGGTTAATTTCGGGATAAATTTGTCTTCATTAAGTATGTTCAGCTATGTAGTACTGCTAAGGTATAAATGATAAATAACCGTTTTGCTTTTAAATGATATGTGTATTTATTAATTAAAGCAACACAATACAAAACATAAATCTTAAAACAGAAATATTTGTGCGTGTTATCGTGTTTGCACCAAATAAATTGCTACTCATTCGTGCAAATTTGGGTTCCATCTTTGTATTATTACTGTTTTTGAATAGGTTGTTTGTCCATCAATTGATATACATCTACAGTAAATAGCAACTAAAACCATCAAGTATATGTATTTGCACAAACTGCATTTAAGTGAAAACAGTCTAGAGATTTGGTACATTATTAATAACAATTTAAACCTGACAACGCATACAAGGTGCTATGATGTGGCTCAAGGTGTATTCGGCTCTATCTTCAACATTGGCAAAGCCGTCAAAACTCTGACGGACCATCACACATCTTAACCGTAAGATGGATGCATTTTCATGTTACCTCCAACCAAGGTACCATTCACCGAAGTAACTTTTGCGTTGGCAGTAACATGAACGTCAAAATAAACCCATAAGCGTTTATTTCGCCAAGCGAAAAGCAAGGAAAAGAAAGATTTAAGTGCAGAGCTAAAATAAAACTGAAGTATGACACATGCAAATAATAGAAAGGCACTTTTACCCATAAAACTCTGGTAAATGTTTTTTAATTCGCTTTTGTTTATCTTGGTCAATTTAGTATAGCTTTTAAATTTAACCGTGTTATAAATATTAATTATCAATATCAACGCGTACATTATATTTATAAGAAACTGCAGTTCTTACATTATTATGTGATACAGTATATAACTTTGTGTACACATCAAAATGAACAGTTTTCGCATATGAAGACATCTACAAAACAAAAGATAATGTTTACGGCGAATGCAAATATGATTATTTTAAGATCGATTTTATTGCAATAAATATATCCTAATTGTCATACACTGTAAACGTGCGTAAGCGTGTGATTCAAGTGTTAAAAAAGAAACAACTAGGCTCTAACATGTCCTTGATATTGTCGATGATGTCCCAAATCATGTACAACATGAAACATTTAAGGGGTCAGAAAATAACAGTGATATACTAGAAAGTTAGAAACCTTCGGAAACAGCAGACATCCACAAATTCGGCTCATTCCTTTTAAAACAAAATCCTGGATCAAGACTGCGATCCGGATCACCGCCAATGTCGAACCCTTTGTTCATTAGGGTCATTTCCAGCCTTCACAAAATTGGCATGCAAATATTTTTATACCTTTTGCGTAAAGTTGCTAACAAACAGACGAACAAACGCCGGAAGAAACATAACCTCCTTTGTGGAGGTAATCAGAAATGACTTTATTTTATGCTTTCCGATGGCTTATAGGAAAATATAAGTGAAATAAAATTGGTAATATACTGATTGAAAACAGTGAAAATAAAATTAGTAATTCATTGTTTTAAAACAGTGAATTACTAATTTGATTAAGGAACTAATTTTTTACCCGGAAGTCGTAAACTACCAAAATAATTCATTTTAAAGCACACAATACAAAGACTATTTGTTGGTTTCGATATGAATATCGATTTTTACTTCACGCGTGATCATAGAAAAAATATATTTTTACTCGTGGCTGTGCCACTCGTGAAAATGTAAATTTCTATGATCACTCGTGAAATAAAATCGATATTCTACCGAAACAAACACATAACCGCTATGTAATACCTAAAAGTGGTTTTAAATGTTTAAAACCAATGGCAAATTTTAACTGTTGTGTTAAATTGATGCTTGAATACAATATATTTCATATTAATTTTGATTTTTTAAATGAGAACTTGCAATGAGTTTTATCATTTTGATATGCAGATCTGAACAAAAACTGTCTGTGTGGAAGTCTTTGAGAGCATATAAATCCATACATTCTCTCTATAACAACAATATGAATAATAACACGATTACAATATTATATCATTGGAACGCTGAGTAGATATGTAGATATGCCTTATGTATCATATGCTCTCTAAAAGCATTATATATTTGCCCTCAGTAATTAAATGCTGTCAAAAGTAATTGAAGTTTTAACCAAGTGATACGTTATAGAAAAAAACGAACATCTGCAGTTACTACAGTTCAATGCCATGACATACAATTAAGAAACTTAGAAGTTCAGACTTGCTTTATTCTTCGGTTTGCTTTGCGCGTACATTCGTAACATAATAATTACATCCTTAAGGTGGTTATGCTGTTTTTACCGTTGTATTTGTAAGCTGTTAACAACATTCATGTCAGTATTTTCTGAACTGGTTCTTGTCCATGGTTTTTCTTGTTGCGACGTTAATATTTTTTGCTGCGCTAAAGCATGTCACGTGAATCAATTCAGTTTAATATTGAAGACCGTAACCGTCCAAACATCGATGCAGTTGGGACGATGAATAAATAAAATAAGTTTTCAATGTGTTGACATCCCACAAACGGTTAAAGTTGTTGGACTGAGCTAAAAATACTCCAAAACCACGAAAAGTAACAACAATAACGGTTTTTTAAATATATATATTTGCAATTCCAATTTATTGAAAGGAGTAAACCTTCACAGACAAAATGTACAAAAAGAACTTAAAGCTGTTAAAAATGTTATTTTCAATGATATTGATAATCATCAGCCAAGTATTAGTTTGATATCATACAGCACATTCACGTACGTCTGTCTGAAAAGTAAACTTTTACCTTTTTTTCTTAGATCGCGAAAAGGTTATTCACATTGACTTCCATGCTGATTATTTCATATGTTGGGCAAATGTTCCTATGTAAGACTCAGATTAGAAATGACGTTGGTTTGCAATATTAAGTGTGTCACCAATACAAAGACTACTTTGCAGTATACAACAATCAGGATGACGTGCAGCGGTAACGGAGGAGAAATACTGAATTGTGAATGTTGTTATCCAACCGATAATGTAAGATTACGAAACCCTACAAAAATCAGCCGTGTGTTCCACAGAGTCTGAAAATAAGTTATAATGTGAATTATCCTCATTCACATAGGCTTTCATATAAATTTGTCTAATGGGCAAGATCCTTGGAAACGGCATATCACACATACAAATTCACATCTGAAATTTTGAAATTATCCACCATGTGTATCGGGAAGCTCTGCGTTACGTTACCGAGATCCCCTTTCTTGAGACTGGCTGTCCGTCGTTGTTCCTAACCAGTGCACTTTTGTACTTAAAAGAGCATATATGGATCGCAAAAGACCAAGCAAAACGTAGAACTAATGTGCAACCTCACGTGAGATTATTTTCATTGTTTTATAGCTGTATCTTCTACAATTTATTGCATTAAATTCAGAACAGTTAAAAAGAGACACAATAATGGCATGGTATGGTATAAATATGCACAACAGTTCTAATATATTTAGTTAACTGTCTGATTCTATAATAAAAGCTTTATTCATTAATTGTGTTGTTGTTATTAAAATGAATTGTTTGCATGTTCATGTAGATAACTAGTAAACATTTATTAACAGTGTATTTGGATCTTACCTACGTCGTGTTGCCGATACTTGTACTCCAGTGCATATGACTTAAGCAGTTACCATAGAGACAATCACCAATTTAATCCACACTACACTTTATGACACAGCTGACTTCATAGTTTTCAAACTGTCCTCAGCAGTGTTACAGATATATATTATTTCAACAAACTAAGGAGCAGTTTATAAGCTGGTTTATTTCCAAGTGGTCTGCACAATCGCTTGTACATGTGTTCGTATATTCCCATGTAATTATAAACTAATTGTTTCACAGCCAGTCACAATGGCGTGCTGCTATGGCAATTAAATAATGATGAGTGGTCATAAGTGTCAGCGATACATTGTCTAATTTCATTCATGTGTTAATTAATTTCGCGACAAAGCCTGTTTGGTTCGGCGTCATACACGATACGTTTTTGCGTATTTCTTTATGAAATGAATTTTGATGACAATGTAAACGAAACCGCTTTGCGATCGCATTTAAGTTTTTGTTTCGCGATTATTACTCATTTTCTTGATGATTACAAAGTCATTACCAAAGCAATCTTGCATTAATTTTAAAGGTATGAATAATCCGAGAATAAAATAAAATACGAACGCTTAGCAAGTAGTGAAATTTAGTAAATAGCGTGGTATGTTTATGAATAATTTTGCAAATGCGTTTGTCATTGTGTTGTTGGTTGGTTGTTGTGTTGTTTTCAAACAATCTTAAATACACCAATGTGGTTTAGTAAAGTGTCATTTTCCTTTTTGTATTTATAAGGTGAGTTAAAATTAGTATATACTTACAGCAACCTACAACCCACAAGTGCAGTCATGGCACATTATTCTGGTAATAAAAACAGTGAAACATTAATGAACGTTCCACAAACGTATATTTGCATATTAAATATAAGCTAATAATGCAGGTGTCAGGTGTGGAAATAAACTCTCAAAGTTAAAATTCATATATGCTTCTATTGTACTAGTCTGTCATGAAACCTAATTGGTTAGTATGTCAATGATAAAAACATGTAATAAATTGTGTGTTTCTTGGATTCAGCAGTTTCAATTAACTGAATATTAAGTGTCCAATCAATCAAAGTAATCGGAATTACGGATATGAAATTACTGCACAAATTCTTTTACGTTTGGATGAATGAAAATCAGCACGACTGAATGTTTAAGTTGAAAGTAAAACACGTATCTCCTGCATTTTGGCACGACGCAGGTGAAACCGATCACATCCCAAAACGCATAATTTTATAGGTTACATACCAGTAAATAGTCGGTGATTGCACCGCGATTCACTTGAAAGTAGGCCGCATATCAAATAGTTCGACTTTTCTTCTTAAAAAAAGAGACACTTTTGCATAACGGACCATGGTTTTTATTATTATTTTGTGAAATGGTGTTTCATCCGAGAATTTTTGTTTGTATCGTGACACCGAATTACTTGGAATGTGAATATTCATGCGTTCGTAAATAGAGAGCATGTGCTTTTGTCGAAATAGTGAATGCATTATGTGCTTTGCAGCGAGTTTACTTTCTTCGAAGTTTCGAGACATGTTTTTTTATTAAATTATGAAAGTAGAGAGAAGCATCTTTCCGATGAGACCGGAATTAAAGACATCTGCAATAAGGAAAGAAACGAACACACAGGGAGATTTTGCTCGTTTACTATCAATCTCATTAAAATAATCTCCAATCTGACGCTGCTATATTATTCGCTGACTGAATCTGATGACTTCGCATTAGGGGTCACGTTCAGATGACCTTTTTCGGAGTCAATCAAAATGTTGCCTTCAAAATATTGCGGTATAACTTCATATAAAAACCACAAATACTATGCACGAAATTAACGTGAACTTTGGATGTTTATTCGCCAATGGTACCACTATATCGTTTGTTATCCCCGTGAACATTTACTGTAAATGATTTATTCCCGAGGCAATGCGTCACTTTTCAAAACCCGTGGCCAAACATTGCTGTGCAAAAGGCAATTTCATTGTGCGCAGCTGGGCTGATGTATTATTGTTCGGAAGGTCATTTGAACGTGACCTGTTATACAATGTCTTCAGATCCTAACAATGTCAGGATTAGATTTAATGGGATTGGTTTACTATGAGCCCTATGGAGATTTGATTTACTGGCTTCAAACCTTATCAAACCATATAGCTTTGAAAGAGGCATTCGTTGACAAATGCAAATATTTTGCATTAAACATCTGAATTGACGTGACAGTGTAATCGTGACTGCGCAGCTAAATCTTCACGTGCGCAGTCTATAAATTCTAATAATTACGTCAGACGTAATTAGTATCATCAGAAGGGAATGCTCAATATGTTATTTGGCAGTGGTAAATCCTAACTCAAACGTAAATGAACGTCAATGAAATGTGAGTAACCTCTCGTGAAAGAAAATGTAACTCATAAATATTAATCATCAATTCAAATGTTGACAAGCACAGAAGTTCACATTTCAATTTGTCACAAATGAATGCGATAGGCTAAGTGTTTTGATATATTAATACATATGCAAATGTACACATCATGCTTTTGTTAATACTGAACCACAATGTTTTGTTTTGATTAATGATATTTCTAATTTGGTAGGTGGTTTACGTTTTTTGTTTTACATTACAAATATTACAGTTGTCAGTGTTAAACGTGGTAACATTAAATGAGCCCGATTAATTAACATATTTTCATCAGATTAATAAGGCACTATACATACTAGAAAATGAACACGTACGTGTATTACTCATATTCAACCTGTTCCCACGAATATTACGTGATTGACAGAAAATTATAGCAGATCATGCATGGCATTTTAAAAAAAATCAGTCAAGAGCACGTAGCTAAGAAACAAATGAAATAATGTTAAAATGAACATATGTTTAATGCCGCACATTCGCTTATTAGCGCACGTCCAGATGAAATAATTCATACCTAAATTGCCCATAAACATACGTTTAATGACCTGGGGGAAGTGTATAAATCACTATAATTAGTTTGACTTTCACATTTGTTTAAAAGGGGTCATACGCATTGTATGTAAACAATTAAGAGCATAATTACTAGGCAAAATTTATATTTGACCATAAAACCTCATTGCTATAGATATATTGTAAGCTACCTTACAATGAAGATTCTTGATAATATCAGTGTCGATTAGAGTTTGAGTCTGGCAGCAAACTCTAGTAAAGACGGAGATGAATTAAAGTTTCAAAAATCATCATTTATTCGTAGATCTACTTTCATAATATCGATAATATAATAATTATATTCATTTCGGTTTATTTAGAATGGCGGTACAGTAATGACGAACGTTTGGCGAACAGTTGCTCAGTTTTTGAAATATCTTTACAGTATCATAAAATAGTTCCTAGAAACGTTCTTTAGTATATTATTATAACTTTAATAATAATCAGCTGTTAATAGAATAAATATATTGCTAGAGCGTTAGAAAATAGTTAAATGCGTTTTGAAATCGTACCTTTAATGTTGTTCATGATTTTTATAATGTTTGAGTTCTTACTTTTAAGGTTTTTTATATAGTGAACAGTGATGTTTGTTGTTAGCAACTGTTGCCAAAACTGTGAGGAGAATCTCCTTATATACCCTTTCGGATGCTGCAGATTTGGCTGCAGCCAATCAGATTCTGCAGATTCAGCTGCAACCAATCAGAATCGTGCAGCATCCTGCAGCATATAAGGAAGTAATGTGGCTATTCCTTAACAATAATTAAAACTACTATTCCAATAAATTAATAATCACATAAATATTACTTCTTAATCATAGAAGAAGTCAAACTCTATATATCATAGCAACAGTAGCTTTAAATATGCATTCATAACAATAAAATTTGAAATGCTGCATCATGACAACTTCAGTAATTCCTACGCAGCCAGCGTCTCAAATAGTTCCTAGTGAACCATTAAGGTTTAACAATAAACATGTATGAACAATATGCAATTTATAATATAAATAATCTTGTAATGCACCAAGAAAAGCTATTATTAACATCTTGACAAGGATAAAATGCATTTAATAACATTCCATCATATTCCTACGCGTGTAGTAAACAATGTACATTGCTGCAGCCGTAATACAGTGCAGGAATTTTGGTACTGTGCAAAAATGGATTATTCTGTCAACAATCAACGTTAAATGGACTAAACCGGAGGTAAATACAAAGCTTTAAATTCATTAAAGTTTGTAGAACAATATCCTGCTAAAACAATGGATTTTATAGACAAAGCAATAACAACAATAATATCGTGTACTAATATTCGGACGGGGAATGAATTCGGACAATGTTTAATTGTAAGATAAGAATATGTACATTACAATATAAATGCCATTTTCAGGCATTAATGTCATTTATGATATCGTTACAAAGGAATAATTATTGGTAAAATGTATCGGTCAGGTAATATTATGTTGACTCATTTATTGTTTCCGCATCAATTGCAATCTCGTTTTGCACGTTAAAATTGCTGTGTTTAAAATGGTGTAATTTGAATCAGTAGGGCCTTTTATAACAAAATAAAGATTGCAATTGTTGAAAGATGTTCTAAGGTCAGTATTTACAAGATTGTTGATCTGTATGTTACAGGTACAGTTGCTGATAGACCGAGGCGCAGTCGAAGGAGATTTACGTCCAGACAGCAGGACAATGCAATTCGTGTCTGCCGGACAGGACCACCCACAATAACTGCCGCCGTCACCATCGGGATGTACAACCGGCAAACCAGTGTCCAGACCGTGCGGAATAGGCTGCGTAAGTTCGACAACACAACTTCCTTACACAAGACTAGTCCTTACACAACGTCACCGACAGGCGGAGAGGAATAGAGTGAAGGCGAGTCATTTTATCTGATAAATAAACGATACACTTTGCAAAAGTTGGCCACGTGAAGGTTAACAAGAGGCGTAGGTAATGTTATACGGATACCTGTGTACCTGTGTAATTGAAGCAGACAACTTCCGGTGCGGTGGCGTCATGGTTTGGGGGAGGCATCACCTATGAGGGTAAGCTTGACCTGGTTGTTATCAACGGAAATTGTACCAATGTCCAAAGGTACAGGGAGAAAATCCTACCGCCAGTGGTGTTTCCCAATGTCAATGCACATCCGACAGCAAAGCTTATTTTTTCAGCAGTACAACGCCCGCCGCACGTTGCTCGTGTAAATACCGGTATGCAATTTTTACACAAAAAATTGGATCAACGTTTTTTATTGGCCCTCTGTATCGACCGATATGTCACCCATTGAACATTTGTGGGACATGCTGGACAAGGCAATACGAATGCCACCCGTGCAGCCATTGTACCTACAACAGCTTACTCAGGCCATTTTGGAGGAATGGGACAACGTCCCCTTTGTATCGAACCTTATGAGATCAATAAGGCATAGACGCGCCGCTGTGATCAATGCTCATGGTCGTCATAATCAATATTGATATTGTGAACTTTGTTTTGTGACCCTGTTCTGCATCATCAGCAACAACAAGTTTTGATGGTTAACGGGTATTTGTTACGGTATTGTTTGCTCCACTGGCCGAAGGCCAGCGAGCGAATGCATTGGCGGTTCGTCAGTTTATTTCCAAATTAATTATATTGCTAACGTTTGATTTAACTGCACAACTGGTTTCGGGTGTTAAGGATAACCAGGATTAAACATTGTCATTTCGATAATGATATCAACGTACAGTATGCACAAGAGGGCCATGATGGCCCAACGCACTCACCTAAGTACTGGCAATGACAGAGATCAGTTCTGAGATCTAAATGTCATCACAAAGATTTCTTTGTTGTTGATCTGGCAATCGACAGGCGAAGTCCATGTGCCTGTCCGGCGTATTGCTGTAATTTAATTGGCAAACGACAAGCGCATTACAGATGCCTGTTGATTAGGCTGATTATCGAACTTGGCCGAGATATTACATCCTCCAATATTTTCATGAAGTTTGATAAAGATCAGATGAAAACTGTTGCGGAGTGGAAGCACATAATCCATTGTATGTGTTTTTCTCTAAAACAATGGGCAATATCTCTGGTGTTTGTTGACCGAGGTGGGTGGGGGCAAGTTTTGGTTTGTTCTGAGATCTTATGGGTGTAGACAAGCTGTGCAAGTTTGCTTAAGATAAGATGAAAAATGAAGTCTCTGTGTTGCACAACGTTCATTTTGGCAGTTTCTCTCACAGAGGCAATACCTCTGGTGTTTCTGGTTCGATTGGGCCCATTAGCGAACTTTGCCGAGAATTTATTATCATACACAACTTGTGCAAGATTGGTCAAGATCGATTGAAGTCTGTATCGCGTCGGCAAGTCCAATTGTTGACGTATTACGGACGACGGACGATGCAGGACAGTAACCACTATACACTATTTGCTCAGTGAGCTTTTAACAAAAACGCACTGTGTGATAAATATGTACAATTCATCTATTGAACAATCAAACACCGTTAGAACAATAAGAAACACTATTTTGACGCATTCACCGTTAAATTTGTGCTCAGTTAGCCTGTACTGAATAACATGGCAAGGCCAATCGTTATAATTTACGTGAAGCTTGCTATACATGTAATGCATAAACAAGGCTGTGTACGTTAATATGTGGTGATAGGCAAGTGCTGTCCTGCTGCAACTTATTTCATCCGGTTGACTTTTAGCAGCTCATATGATAAATCCTGACGTTTGTAAATTACTCCACACACGCGTATGCATTTTGTCTAGAAAATACTTGTGACGCCCCCGAGGGTCATTTTCAGCATTTTTTTTTATTTCCACCACTTTCATTTCTTTCGGTTCATATTCACATAGGATTTAATTGATTAATTTTGGCTTGCAGGTTAATTTCGGGATAAATTTGTCTTCATTTAAGTATGTTCAGCTATGTAGTACTGCTAAGGTATAAATGATAAATAACCGTTTTGCTTTTAAATGATATGTGTATTTATTAATAAAGGCAACACAATACAAAACATAAATCTTAAAACAGAAATATGTGTGCGTGTTATCGTGTTTGCACCAAATAAATTGTTTTGGTGGGAAACAAGCGCAGACAAGGTATGTTAAGTGAAAAACTTCAAAGAGCCATAACTCCGCCCAAGACATGCCGCGAACAACTAAACTTGGTAATGATCATTCTTGTTCATCTAAATCCGGCCAGGGGTTATGAAGAACAAGCGCAGACAATGCCTCTTAGGTGAAAAACTTCAAAGGGCAATATCTCCACCCACAATCCGCCGACCACAACATGCCAATAATATGCAAAACTGGATTTCGTACTATTCAGTCCTGTGAAGTTTCGTCAAAATCCAAAACAGGGGTTACACAGAACCAGCCCAGGCAATGTATGTTATGTTAAAACTTCAAAGAGCCATAATTCCGCCCGAAATCTGCCGACCACGACAGGCCGATGATGTGCACAACTAAACTTGGTACTGATCAATCCTGTAAAGTTTGGTCAAACTCCAACCAGAGGTTACGGAGAAAAAGCGCAGATGAGGTATGTTATGTGAAAAACTTTATGTGAAAAACTTCAAAGTGCCTTAACTCCGCCGAAACTCCACCGACCATCTTTTCAGCACACAATCAATATGTCATCCTACCCACGTGGTGGAGACACACTAATGTTTTTGTAGCATCAAAGCAGTTGCTTGCAGGCACTGATAGTTGACAGCCATGTAAGCGACCAATGTTATTAATTTTGAGAAAGAGTCATCCATGCTGTGAATTTTTTGAATAGCAGTGAAACAATGATTTGCCCCAAATTAAATGTAAAGACAATTGTTTTAAATATAATTGCAATTTCTCGTTTGTTTATACGATGTGATTTACTCAATCTTCGTTTAACCTCAGAACAAAAACTTGTGTTCCAAATAAATCAAGTCACGTTTACATTAAGATAACAAAAATAACATTATAACTTGTGTTTGACATAAATGGTCATTATGACGGGCAGTTATAGCGTTAAATTGATAGAAATTTAACATAACTGCAAATCTCCTTACACCAAAACACATTAAACACATACAATTTTAATATTTGAATTTTAATTATTCAACTGTTTTCTTTTTCCACAAAGAGTTGTCATTATACCTGTAATTATGAACTATATAAATCTTACATTCAATTAAATATATGTATATAAAATCAGACTCCTACCAATGCCTTAGACATGCTATTTGAGTGTCATTCTTTGCTGTGATTATGTAAGTCACATTACTGTGGGTTAGGGTACTAAAGGAATTCACGACGCGACTATAGTGAACTTTGAAAATCGGAATGCCTCCGAAAGTGAATAAGTGAAGCACAATTTTAAGTATTTTTTATTGGTTTATTGGTGAACCGTACTGATAGGGTGTTTGTGCAAAGGTTAGCATGTGGTCAGCAACTTTGAGCACGTGTGACTCCATTTCATACGCATACGCATAATTCACATTGTTCATAGTTTGACATGTATAACGATCCGCATTTCTGGATAAGCTTTTGAAATATACAATAACCTCCTTTGGCATTATTGCGCTTATATCAGGTTTTCTTACACAAACGCCGAAATTTGAGTTTCTGTATACGGTTCTCAGATATTTATACAGATATATGTCTACAGATTATGACCTGCTTGTACAAAATCTTACGGCCATAATACTAATTCCGCATAACACAGTTTTAAGGGTGGGTATACTGGAATCAGCTTGTCAGTCTGTCCGTCTGTCTGTATGTATGTCGGTTTTTTTGTCTGGAGCATAACTTTTAAACCATTATAGATATCAAATTCAAACTTCAAACCTCATACATGGATTGATGGATAGATGGTTGTTAGGCGGAGTGCTGTGCACAAGATTATAACTCTAGCTGCATTATTTACGGAGTTAATCCCCTTTGACTTTTTTCCGACCATTTTCTCAAAAACTAGAAAATCGATCGACCTAAAATTTCAAACATGGATAGATGTTTGTTAGGTGAACGCAGAAGTGCAGTAAGCGAGAATAATAACTCTAGCTGCATTATTTACGGAGTTATTCCCCTTTGTCATGTTTCCTTGTCCAGCCATTTTCTGAAAAAAAAAACTACTGAAGAGACTGGCCTCAAACTTTATACATGGCTATATACTTGTTAGGCGGACTTTAGTGCACACAAATAATAATTTTAGCTGCATTCTTACGGAATTATTTCCCTTGTTCATTTGTGCTTGTTCGGCCATTTTCTCAAACACTATTCAAGGGATTGACCTCAAACTTCATACAAACAACAATAAATTAAAATTATAATATTAGTATTTTCAGATTACTGTAAACAGGTCAGGTTGTGTCTGCAGGAGAGCAGGTAAGAGTTACTGCATTATAAAAATATATTGTGCTTTGCTTGTGTATAATACCTAAACATAATCAAACATAAACATGTATCAAATTATTTTTGTTGTTACATGGTGTCTGTTATACTGATACATTCGCTACAAAAAGGTACTTATAAGAACAATAGCTTTTCCTATTCTCATTTTGTACATAAGTTAACTTTTGAATCAGTGTAACGAAGCTACGCCTCCCAGTGGTGGCACCGTCAACAGGCATGCTGGGGTGTTCTTCTCTTCATAACTTTAACGACTCACTCTACCTTCCTGTGTATTCACCTTAATTTTTGGCACTGGCTTCTCATAACCATCAGTAGAAATGTATCATGGTAGAAAACACAACTGTTTTCTTGTACCTTTCCATGGCTATATGTATTCCTGCATAACAGAGAATTAGACTCTCGTACGGTGACCTCATAAATTACATGTATGTGGCACAGTTAGGACATTTCAGGAACAAACAAGAAGTGATCAATCTGATGCCGCCTAAAAGAACCGTGCATTGGCTCAGAAAGTCAAACGTCTGCAGCACTATTCATCTGTCACGGGAAAAGACGGAATTATTCTGCAGAGTTAACAGTTTCCAAACGCAGCTAGAGGAAAAGAAGGCAGTAGAAGAAAGAAAAATCATCATGGAACAGATGCCATCAAAGGAATTTCTTGCCCAGATGTACACTGACTCTGAGTTTGATGGTCAAGATATGTCTCAGACATCAAAGTCAGTTAAGAAGCTGGCGATAAAAAGCAAAACATCTGTTTACGCTGATGGCAACACAGATACAGTCAGATATAGTCTGCACAGTAGTTAGTGAATAATTGACTGTGGAGTTCTATTGACTATACTGCTGTCAATGCATGTACATTGTGTTTTTATCATATAGAGCATGTGTTGTTTAGATGGACACAGTATCATTTGCTTTATTTAATGTTCAAATACCCCCTTAGTAAAATGCATAGGAAATGCAAGCTCGTTGTTGTTTAATTTCAGTTGCTAACTTCTTAAAAAAATATATTAATTCTTAACTTCTTTCAAAATAATAATTATATTTGAACTACACTTTACGTTTTGGTTCACAAAACTATGAAAAATATGTCATTTTTAAAATGCTATAAGGGCCATAGTTCCAGATCGTGTGCCATTGTGTTTAGGTTTTGTTTCGGCAATAATCTTGGCGATGAGTGAAGACGTAATCACCGAACTAAAATATTGTAGTAACAATTTCACAAACACAGTCAAAATATTGTTACTTAAGCAGACTTGGAAAATACTATCACGGACAGAACACGGAGGAAAAAGGAAAAAGGAGCGAGAAAGAAAGAGGCAGTCAAGACAAAATGAAGATCATGGAAAATCAGATGTACTGAGCGTTTCAATATTAAATAAACTTTTACATTGTATTAACATAAAATAATGTCGACAAATGTATAGCGCATCCGCTCATTCTCAGGTAAACTGCATACAGAGTAACTTACTGGAATTATCTTCTCTTAGTATTTGCAGGCAAATTGTTTCAGACAAAATTATTAATATATTAACATTGCCAGGATGTCGAATAGGCGTGTCGAATAGGTGTGTTGTTCTTGAACGCGTCATTCTGCATTTGTTCATCTAGCTAAAACTTTACAGCATGCATTACTTTAGGTGGGTCGTAGTGATGGTTTGCAGAAGCATGGTGACAAACGAGGAGATGTATGTGACGAACTACTACATTGACTGTGGTGACACACGAGGAGATGTATGTGACGAACTACTACATTGACTGTGGTGACACACGAGGAGATGTATGTGACGAACTACTACATTGACTGTGGTGACACACGAGGAGATGTATGTGACGAACTACTACATTGACTGTGGTGACACACGAGGAGATGTATGTGACGAACTACTACATTGACTGCAATCCCAACCATCCCATAGTATAAGAAGGACATACACACATTCTCAAGTAAACTGCAGATATTTTAGGCCTCTCTTATTTTCAGACAAAGTAATACTTATATTGATATCGCCAGGATGTTAAATGACATCGCCAGGATGTTAAATGACATCGCCAGGATGTTAAATGACATCGCCAGGATGTTAAATGACATCGCCAGGATGTTAAATAGGTTTTGTTTACTTACTTCACCATAAATTCATGGTCCTTCTCACATTTTAAATTGACATGTGCGCATGACGGACAGTCTAGTGAACCAAAGAATGTGTGAAAACTGGAATTATCTTGTCTTAGTATTTCCAAGCAATATTTTTCAGGTAAATTTACGTGGCATTCTGCATTTGTACATCTAGCTAAAACGTTACTGCATATTACTTTAGGTGGGACGTAGTGATGGTTTGCAAAAGCATGGCGACAAACGAGATGTATGTTATGAACAATTACATTGACTGATATCGCAACTATCCCATAGTATAGGAAGGGCATCCACTACTACATTCTCATTTAAACTGCACAAATAGTAACTTACCGGAATTATCTCGTCTTAGTAATTTAAAGTAAAGTTATTGATACTAACATTGCCAGAATGTTGAATAGGTGTTTTGTTTTACTTACTGGGACCATTATAGTCCTTGCAAAGAGAAAGTTCATTTACATGAAATTAATTGAATTAATCGAAGCATTGTTAAACATGGTGGCATTGTTTCTATGAACAAGCGACAAATCTATGTAATTTTAATATATGAACAATAATCATCAATGACACTTTCGCGGGTGCGGCAATTATGTGGTACTAGTAAAATCGATACGAATACAATGTACATGAAGTGCGCGCAAATTGGATAATCATTGTGTAGCGTAGGTAAATATTCATCGAAGGGCACGATTTGTAGGCATGAGTTCCAACCTGCTAAAACCGTGTTCCTAAAATTTTTGTTTGGCTTTGTACATATATATTTTCTTAATGATTCCACCGATTCCTTGCTACTAGAACATCAATTCGAAAAGAATGGGAATATGTCTTGTTTTCATGCGTGTCTAAATTTAACTTGGAAATATTGTCGATATGCCTCTTTAAATGCATTCGTACATGTATATTACTTAATCATCTTAGATAATACTGCATTTAAAATGTGAATCACAAGTACAAACCTTTCATAATACTTTATTTACTGTTAAAGACATAACAACAGCGCAGTAGTACCTTCCATTATTCAATATTGAAAATAATGCAAATATTTCCAAAATATGAAAGATACCCCCAAAACACTATTATAATAGAACAATCCATGTACTCAAATTCAAAGATATAATTCTTCCTGTATTTAACTAGACTAATCACATTGCCTGGAAGAGAAGCTTTTTTACCAATAAATAAAAGTTGCGACAGAAGTTTCCAAGTTGGGATAATCCATGACATGCACGATTTTTCTTCCACTAGCTGTATTAGAATTTGGGCTATATTGTTAACGTACTGTAAAAAAGTATATGATTATCTCGTTTCTCGTGAAAAAATAATGTAAATGGCAAACTTTCCAATGAACCAACAATTTTAAATTAAATGATAAATCAAGATTCAACAAATTGCCACATAAATGTTTTGTCGAATGTGCAATTAATTTGGGCATCCCCAAACAGACACTCATAAATTACGTAAATAAATGTTAATCTTTAATTAAAATCTATATCTCTCAATAAGATCAATTTCGATTTTGCTAGGAAGGTGCATTTTTGCCAACTTTTCCTTATTCTTAATCAAAATACTATTTAAGGGGACTGAATTTTGTATTTATTTAAATTGTGTGAATAGGAAGTCAAATGTATAACTAAGGCTGTTTTCAAATTTAGAAATTCAAGACTCAATCTTTCCGTCTGATTGATTGGTACTAGATCCTTTATGAGATATGACAAGATTTTCCAATACTATACAATGATTATATTTTAACTGTGTCAGATATAGCAAGCTAACCTTGTTAATTATGCCCCCATCGCAGATTGCAGAATAAATTGGTTTGCTTATGCTAGTCGGAAGGTCGGTGACTTGGTCGGTAGACCGCTTTCGTTTCCGCTCTCCAAGTCCGACAGTTTTCATCGATCTTTACCAAACTTCATTAACATGTTTGTGGGCAAAATATATCGGCAAAGTTTGACAATCATCTTTTTTTAAATCGCCCAAGGAGTTGTAGAGTTATGGTCCTTTAATTGTCTAAAATTGGTCTTTTTAGAAGCATGGTCATCATATTTAACACTGCTTAAATTCTCTGTAAATAAACTGTTTTCAAATGTTATTGTCGTCTTTTCGTCGATATGGCCCTTGAAATACATAAATCATAAACATGTGACATGATACTTATGTAATTAAGGCTACATGTTTGTGTTGTTTTTTTTTCATTAATTATAAATGTATTCAAGTTAGAGCGCAAAAAGTTTAAGAGATTTCCGTGTTATCTGTCTTCCATTGTGTGTAACAGTTTGTGCATTTGCCCTATAAATATAAACCGTCGCCAGTCGTCATCATATCCATAAATCAAAATATCAAAACATTTATAGGCACTATACTATACACACAATCCCCAAAAGCAACCATTAATCAAGTTACCGCTGTGCATTTGACGATGCATACAACAATATATAATTGTTTTCATTACACAAGACTTGCACATGATATACCGCACCATATGTATCGACACATAGTCATCGACACATAGACACTTAACATGCTACTTACAACAGTATGTTCTAACCGAGTGTAAGATCTATGTCAGTTTAACAGCGAAAATGTAAAATACATACATTTATGTTGTACGGTTGCGAATGTTGTTGCAACAACTGAACATGGCACAAACGCTTCGGCGAAAACTGTTATTGCACAGAACATAGAGGAAGAAGTTGATGGAATAGTTAAGCTGTTCTAAAATGCCTGCTATTTCGCGGAACACAACAAAATGTGGGTCACTGGAGGTGAACATGTTTTGCCCATTGAAAAATGCGATCGAGTGTGCGGTCGATACCGGAGCCACTAGGGCTATGAAGGCTATCATAACAGCCAGAAGCATTCGCGTCACTGTTAGTGCGTTTGAGTTCCCTGCACTTCCGGAGCAGATTTCTCTACGGATAGAAACTTGGCGTAAAATGCGAATGACAGCTAACGGTGTAAACAGAAGCAGAACAATGGATGGTATAATGTTAAAAATGGCCGTACCAGCAACGACAAACGCACCAGACAAGTCTCGTGTAGATTCAGTCACCAATGACGGGAAACAGATCCCGTTGACTACTCCGCTTGCAATAGTCCACGCTCCGTCGAATACAAACACTGACAATGTAACCAGGCACACCGATACCAGAGCGATACGACGGTTGGACAATTGTTTCGCTTTCAGTGGAAACCAAATGACAAGGAATCGCTCTATAGATATCAATACCACAAACCATGAAGACGATATTTTCGCTGAACGGTACACAAAAAAGAAAATCTTACAACCAGTGTTTGAAAGAGCTTTAGGATCATATCCAAGACTTGAAATGATAAAAGTCTTTGTAAAGGGTGATGTTATTAGAAAGGTGGAGTCCGAAATAGCAAGTGCTGTTAGATACGTAACAACTGAAGTGTTAAAGAGTGTGTTTCGCCTAAGCACTGCTATGGTCAGACAGTTCCCTATCAGACCAACGATAGTAAGCACTGGCACGGTAACATATCCCACTTTTTCAACTCTCAATATAAACGTTTCCAAATTTGGGCGTTGATCTGTAGTGACGTTTGTTTGCGTGACATTTTCTGTTTCCATTGGCAAATACCTGCAAAGAAAATACGAACGTGTGTCATACGTGAAATAAAAATATTTCATTGTCTGTCAATATATTATATTTTAAGGTATGTTTTTGTATATCGTCTAAACAGTAAATGCAGATGTTTGATCATCCCATAGGTACAACAGAAGATGCAGTTGCGCATTGAAACAATGTTATAAATTATATTCGGTATATTACAGGCCAAACGTTAATTACTATTAATTAAGATATATTGAACATTTATGGCAGACACCTATTACTTCTTTAATGCACAGCATTTACCGTTAGATCTTAATATGCACAAGAGAAAACTGAAGGCTAGGCAATGATGTATCAGCACTTAAACATCAGCACACGACTTAACAGCCAATAAAAGTTAATGGAAAACATATAAGAAAGCCATAAGTACCTGTTTAAAACGTATGGAAACATTTAACAGAACTACAGCAATTAATGTTAGAAAAAAAAATCATGTAAAAGCTTAAATATGCCAAAGTGGATGTTTTCTGGGTTTTATGGTACCATAGCTTATTGATAGATTTAACTGGTCTTAATAAACATTGCATTGCGCCTCAACATGTGATGATTTTTACCGGCCGTATGGAAAGAGCGATTTATATTTTACAAACACCTGCAGCCACTATCTCAGTGAGAAATATTTTGTTGCATTCTCTTCTATATATATATATATATATATATATATATATATAGTTTTTTTTCAATTCAATCAATTATATTTAGTCATGCAAATAATCTCTGCCCACTGGAAATTCAAATTTTTGCATTATAATTGAATCTTAAGTTAATTTTTGAAAGATAAACTATGGCGACCTTTGGTGTATTTATCAATGCTGTTTTGTTATATTTGTGTTACAGAAATTTAATAAATTAAAATCAATAACACCCATTTACGCGTGACTTTGACATACATACAGTACTATCATCATGGTATGGACGTGTATATTTTAAATATTCTGATACAATTTATTATTGAAAATTCTCACAAAGCACATACGTATATTGGCACATAATTATTAGAAAGCAAATTTGGAAATTAAAATAATGAATCAACTTGCTACTAAACTGTATAGCTATTAGACTCATTATTTCACCTTGTAAATTTCAAACAGCTTATAAAACATAAAATATAAAACATAAAATAAACACATAATGCAGTTTTATGAGAGACAAGTCAATGGCATATGACATGTAACACATACCTATGTTACATTATACCGATGTTGTCACTTGGAAAAAGAATTAAAAGTCACAGCAGCATACAATTATATAGAGAAGTTAAGCTGGTGATTTGTTCGGAATAAACTCAACGGTTTATTAATATTCGTCAATTAATATTTATAAAATTATTTAGACAATAATATACGGCAGAGCTGGGCCGGGCATCTATAATCGGCCCGCTGCCGTTATACGGCTAGGGCCGATTATAGACGCCCGGCCCAGCTCTGCCGTATATTATCGTTTATAATACATATTATCCTGTCACAAGAAAAGAATCATGTTACTTTCTTTATTACACAAAATGTTCACAAAAACACCAAACCAACTTTCTGTACTTTGATTAACATTCAACTAATTACGCAATACGTGACGCAATTTTAACGCATGACGTAATTTATATACAGAAAAACATTATCGAAACAAAACAGTTTTCGCTGAACTCTCAGTTTTGTTGTGACACGATTATGTCGTGTTTGCTTTTATTTTTAGTAAAACACATTACAGTTTAATACATCGTGCATGGACGAATTCTGATTGATGAATGTGTCAGTTGGATAAATAATAAATTTTGAGACTGTGAATAGGAATAAAATCAAACGTTCTGACCAGTCATTGCGATTTCGTAAATCGTGTTTCTGGTCAGAATGGTTCACATGCAATTAATATCATGATTGTTACAAATTAAGGCTTATGGATACAAGAAAAGGGAATTGAAGTGTTTATTGTTGGATTTTTATTGTTGGAAGCAGTGGATTGAAATTGAGGTACAGTAATAGTTTCCGATCTGTGGATTGAAATTGAGGTACAGTAATAGTTTCCGATCTGTGGATTGAAATTGAGGTACAGTAATAGTTTCCGATCTGTGGATTGAAATTGAGGTACAGTAATAGTTTCCGATCTGTTCAATTTTTTTCAGTGATTCTTTTTCTCAAACTCAAAGATGCATATAGACTAGATCATATATATTTAATCAATTTAACTACAAGCTTTCGTTAATATTTTGTAGTTGCATTATCGGATAAAACCGTTTAATGTTGACTAAATTTATACGCCATTCGTTGTCGTTGACGTCGCGCGATCGGATTCTCTTCGATTATCGAAAAATCGGCCGCGGCCAATTATATTAGATCTATATCGGCTCAGCGGAGCCGCGTAACGGCCCGTTATCGACGTCAAGTTGTTACTATTTTTAGTAACAATATGTATTATATTGCAGCAATTAAATTCGCTAAGATTGGACGTAATAATTTATTCCTTTCTGTGTATGTATACGGTGAAACAGACTCAATGGAATTAACCGTGTATAAAAACTTCGAATCAGACACGGCAAATAGTTTAAATAGTTTTCGGTTGAGTAATATTTGCAAATTATAAAAGCCTTTTTCCGTTGGTATTCTCATGCACTATTATAAATTATAAAGCGTACAGTAAAAAAATACACTCTTTACTGGGCAAGGAAAACAATAGAAAAAAACGAGCATTGTTTTACATGTACACAAATGTTACTTTGTTTAAAAGATTGACGTGTTCTTCTTTACTGATAATTTATGTTGACCACAAATTATTGTGTTGCGAAGTAGACAGACTGTTGTGATCTAAATGACGAAGTGAAAAAAATAACTGTTCTTTCATTTTGCTTGCTAATAATGTCACACAAGTTGTTCTCTTTATTCTTAAACTACTTCTCTGGGTTCTAGTATCATGTAACATAGTAAAGCTTCATTTTTCGTTCATCTACATATTTCTCGTCATTGAACAGTTTAGGTGTTTCAATATTATGGTTTTTTAATTAGGAGCTTGACATTATTTGATGCTTTCGAATATAGGTTTGGTTACATGCAAATATTCACTATGATATCACATACAGAAGCGTGTTTTAAATGTATAACAAAAATAAAATATTCATACCTTAAACTAACCAGCGTTGTTGGTTGCCGAACAAAGGAAGTAGATCTAGTGTGTTACCTGGCCACGACGTAAACTCGTTTCAGATGCAAACGATGGATGCTAAACTTTTAAAGGAAAACGTTCGAGTAAATATATCCAATAGGAGCTATGAGCGTGGCTCTATACATATTTCTAACCAATCAGATTTATGGAATGGGCTTTACAATATCTAACGAAATAAAGGCATTTCAACGTGCTTGCTGTTAGTTAAATGAACTCTTAAGGGGAAAGTAAGAAATGCTTCAAAAGGTCTAGATATGGTGTGGGGATTTTTTTGCGGGGCAGGGGGGGGGGATATATAATCTGGAATCTGAAACAATGACTAATGTGATATAACAGGTGTTGGAATGTTTTCTGAAGTATCTGCGTATCAAACAGCGTAATGTGTATTTCAGATATCAAACGACTGTAAATGCTTGTCTGACTTACTTTTTACTTGTATATTTATAAAGCCCTGCACTTACATATAATGTAAATCAAAACAAAAAACGACAAGAAGTCAAATGGAAATGATCGCACACAAACGTGTTTATGCATTGAATAAATTCTTGCAATTATTCAGTCAAGAATGCTAGTTGCTCGATCATTTCACTCAGTTACAAACACTGACGTGGATAAAATGCGTTCTTGTGGCAGTGGCTTGCGGGAAACTATTTTGTGGCATGTGCAATGACACGTGCAGTCCCTCCTAAATATACAGTAGGACATACGGAGCAAACGTCGATGAAATTATTCGCTTTGCGAATAGACAAACATATTAATGAACAATATAAAGGACTATTTCCCCTTCAGGAAATACCTGCGGTATCACTTCACACAGACATAAACATCGCATGCACTTTTGTCAATTAGACATCAGTGGCGTGGGTCGTACGGGCTTTGTATAAATAACGTAGTCTTCAAAAGGGTCAAGATGACTTGAATGCAGACTCCGGAGTGGTGATATCAAAAACACTTTAGGGGAGACAAATAAACCCCACCCCACAAAGGGTTTATCAAACTCAACATTTCCAAACATTTAAGTTTAATTTGTTTATAAAAGTTGAATTTCACAAGGAGGAAATCAGCCACAATTTAAGAGGCAGAATCACGCCTGCTCAGGTCAAGATCCTGACAAGCTGATAATAATAATGCGGCATTCGGAACACTGGAGATATCAGGGACGTTACCCTTCAAATTTGTAATACAGTTACGCATTGCATGGATAGATAATATAGCAAATAATAGTTTTCTAAACGGCCCAGTATTTTTTTTGCCAAAATTCTCCGAGTGATTTGCCATGCTTCGCTATATTGGTATCACTTACTCCTCGCAGTTGTTACTTCTCCTTAGCGGTTTACAGTAACCACTGCCACCACGATAAAAAAAAGCCTTGCAGATCTGGAGTGATTTATTTGGAACATTTTGAATTTTGCTACTATTGCTTTTTAAAACTCCCGCAGAACATTGCATTATTGAGAGATTGTTATCAATGCAGCGGAGCAAGGGAGACCACTGCGACGAGTCTGACATTTTGCGCATAATTATTTCAAATAGTTTTTACTATATCTTCTTCATATCTTTGAATTTATTTACTTTATACGGGCTACCATATTAGTTTGAATTATATTTTATTATCTGTTATGTGGGTGTTTTTTTCTAGTTTAACAGAAAAGCGATACGTTTAAATGTAGTGTTACCTCATTTAACAAAACTTTTTTGTAATCAATTTCGGCAAATTAGTCGAAAATATTACAAACCATAAATGAATGTGTGGGCATATCTTCTTCAAAGCCCAGAGATGAATCGAAAACATAAACAATACATAGTTATTTCTTTCACAATATATTTCTGTAATGTCCTTCGCTCAGCGAATAACAGTTTCTGGTTAAACAATTAAAATAAATGGTAAAACACAAAAAGAATAAAGTAAAACATAACTCTCTAGACAAAACGGCCTGCAATTATTGAATTGTATATGAAATGATTTACACACAAAGTAAGCACACACATAATCACACTAAAAACACTAACAGTAACAAGTCGAGTGGTCAGTCAGGATTACTGTCCGCAGAGGTACGTCTGCGGACGCTTTTTAGCCACTGGATATTTTACTTTTCTACTTACATTAAAATAATTGATCAAAATTAAATATAATAACAAAAGTTAACCAGTACAACACATTCACCAATTTAGCTAATATTAACTTTATTTCATCAATTTATCTTTATCAGATACTGAATATGTCACGATTTATAATTATCCTAAGGTCAATTTATTTTGGTTTATTCCTACTTATAATTATGCCAACTGCTGAATGACCAGCAAAAATATTCCATTTTCTCGATGAGCCATATTTCTGAATAAAAATACGATATTAGAAAACAATATTAGTACAATTATATTACATGTACCTTAGCTTCATCACATTTAGGCAAACATTCATAGTGGAGCACAAGAGGGTGTGCAAAAAATAGCAGCACTCTGACCATGTTGTCACAAACACTCATTTACCTCTTAATTCCTGTGAACCTTTATGTTCTGTTCCTTAAGCAAAACATTTAATGACATTCCATTAAACGAGGTTTGCACCATAGAATGATATGGAACACAATCACCACACTTAGATATCATAGGATTTCATTTTAAACTATCTCAATTAAAAAACACTACCAGCTACAAGGCTGATATTCATGAAACACTACCAGCTACAAGGCTGGTATTCATGAAACACTACCAGCTACAAGGCTGGTATTCATGAAGCACTACCAGCTACATGGCTGGTATTCATGAAACACTACCAGCTACAAGGCTGGTATTCATGAAACACTACCAGCTACAAGGCTGGTATTCATGAAACTCTACCAGCTACAAGGCTGGTATTCATGAACCACTACCAGCTACAAGGCTGGTATTCGTGAAGCACTACCAGCTACATGGCTGGTATTCATGAAACACTACCAGCTACAAGGCTGATATTCGTGAAACACTACCAGCTACAAGGCTGGTATTCATGAAACACTACCAGCTACAAGGCTGGTATTCATGAACCACTACCAGCTACAAGGCTGGTATCCATGAAACACTACCAGCTACAAGGCTGGTATTCATGAACCACTACCAGCTACAAGGCTGGTATTCATGAAACACTACCAGCTACAAGGCTGGTATTCATGAAACACTACCAGCTACAAGGCTGGTATTCATGAAACACTACCAGCTACAAGGCTGGTATTCGTGAAGCACTACCAGCTACATGGCTGGTATTCATGAAACACTACCAGCTACAAGGCTGGTATTCATGAACCACTACCAGCTACAAGGCTGGTATTCATGAAACACTACCAGCTACAGGCTGGTATTCATGAAACACTACCAGCTACAAGGCTGGTATTCATGAAACACTACCAGCTACAAGGCTGGTATTCATGAAACACTACCAGCTACAAGGCTGGTATTCATGAAACACTACCAGCTACAATGCTAGTATTCATGAAACGCTACCAGCTACAAGGCTGGTATTCATTAAACACTACCAGCTACAAGGCTGGTATTCATGAATCTCCTTAAGTAAATCCGTACTTAAAGTTACACTTTGGTGAATTTTTTAGATGATTTTTAAAAGATATTCAATTATTTATTAATTTCAAAATATGGCAAAGTAAGAACAATACTTGTTTGTATGTTACTGTTTTGCCAAATAATTTTAACCTGTACAATAAGAAACTGACGGTAAATGGTTAGTAAAATTCAATTTACATATTTAACAAACACATAGTGATGCATAGTATTGTACTCCAATGCATTATCTACATGTATTGTGCTGCTGGATTCTATACATGTACATAAGTTGAAATAATATTTGTGAGTTACAAAAGAACTAGAAGCATATTTTCAATATTTACAAAGCTAAGAAATTTTAACTGAAATTTAACCGTGTACCGAACAGCCAAGATTAAAGGAATGTTTTTAATTTCAAGATATTTTTCCTCAAGAGCTTTGTGAACACCAGCCCAACCACATAAAATAGTTCAAATTTAGCAAATAAAGAAGTAGAACTAAATCTAAAACGAGGCATCAACACAAACTGCGTCTTTAAGTCACATGCAAGATACACACTCAAAATGATTCTTTGATCTATGATAAATCTGTGAATCAATATACAATATACGTGTAACTATGTACATCTATTAACTTTCTGGAATAATTTTCTCTCATATATACATGTACACTTTATGTAAAAGCATATTCTTTAACAAGAATGTTTCTTTTAAAGATACTATACCCTAATGCACAGATTTGTCTTTCAACATGGTTACATCAATTGTCGTAATTAAAACACCATAAAGCCAGTTAAAATTAAAAATTTCAACAAGCAAAACATGCCAGTTATAGAAAATATTGTGTAAGTAAATTCCAACAAACTTGTTTATTAAATAAAATACAAATGTATAAACAAAAAGCACAAATTGTGATTATTATGGCATATAATTAGTTTAACAACAATGTTAAAGTTATTGTCAGAATAAACAAAAGTGTAATACTTGACAGTAAACAGTAACACAACAATTAAAACATATCACAGAAAATTAAACAACAACATTTAACCCACATTCATTCCATACAGATAATGAATAAAATTATTGAAACAGTAGAAACATGGGTAGATTTGTAGCTGATAAGGATAAAATCAGATTTATTAAGAAATCTCGAACTATTTGTGTTTTTGTAAATGGAACATTATAATACAATAACTAGGTACAGGACATAAGTTTTTGGTAATTTAGTGAAAAATTTCAGGTTTATTTTCCATAAAGTTCCTAGAAAATGACCCTTTTAATTGGGATTCAGTGGAAAATAGCTTTTTAACATATAATGATTTTACTCTTAATGTATTGTATTGTATTATAGGTCTATATAGAAAAGAAAATGAAATAAAGTCAAAGAACACAAACACCGGTATCAATGTCTCTTTGTATAAATTGATGTTAGCAAAGTCAAACTGACAAGAATTATTTTAGATCTAATAAATCCTAGCGGGTAGACATGAGTAAATATTATGCATCTTTTATGATAATATGATAACTAAACAAATTAAGAAATAGTCTATATTTTTCTGTATTTTTTTTGTTGGTGTTGTCGGTAAAGAAAAACCATCCTCATTCAGTTGAATTCCTTTAAGAAAACCTGAAAAAGTATTTAGATAGGGATCATCCTGGAAAAAAATATAATTAATATTATAATACAATGTCTATTATTGTCAACATTAAAGTAAGCTCATCTTAACGTGTTATACATGTAGCTTATATGTATTATAATGAGCAAATAAATAAATAAATGAACTATGACCAGTAACAAATAGGACATATAAACAAAACTAGAATTGTCACATGAGTGACGGATATACCCCCACAATATGGCCTTGTCACAAAACTATGGCATCCATTCATAAGAAATGGACAGAGAGAGAATGCTTTAATTTGTGAATGGTCAACAGTGTATTTGGAAAAAATATAATTTCAATAGGAGCCATAACTCTGCCAACATTTAGTGGTTTGGAACCAAAAAGTTGAACTTATCTGTATTTTATGATGTTACACCTATGTACCAAAAACAATTTAAATATGTGAAGCATTTAATGAGTTATTGTCCATGTTTTTTGGGAATTTAAATCAAAAAGTGGGGCCATAACTGTGTTAAATTTAGTGGTGTGTAACCATAGTTAAACTTGAACTGTATTTTATGAAACTACACGTGTACCAATAATTATTTAAATGTCAAGCCATTGTTGAGTTATCATCAGGAAACCATGTTTTTAGGGAATTTAAGTCAAATAAAGGGCCATAACTCCGTCAAAATTTAGTGGCTTGTAACCAAAGTCGAACTTGACCCGTATTTTATGATGCTACACATGTATACCAAGAATTATTTGAATACATCAAGCCATTCTTGAGTTATCATCCGGAAATCATGTTTTCAGGGAATTTTAAATCGAAAAGGGGCCATAATTCTGTCAAAATTTAGTGGTTTGTAACCAACATCGAAATTGACCTGTATTCTATGATGCTATACATGTGTACCAAAAATTATTTGAATATGTCAAGCCTTTCTTGAGTTATCATCCGGAAACCATGTTTTTAGGGAATTTTAAGTCGAAAAGGGGCAATAACTCTGTAAAAGTTTAGTGGTTTGAAACCAACATCGAACTTGACCTGTATTATATGATGTTAAACATGTGTACCAAAAATTATTTGATTATGACAAGCCTTTCTTGAGTTATCATCCGGAAACCAAAAACCAACAGACCGACAAGCTCACTCCTATTTACCCCCCCTAAACTTCGTTTGTGGGGGTATAAACACTGTTAAAAATTCAATTAATAAAAACATAATAGCATTGACATGACTTCAAACATCTGATTGTCTAACTAAACAGTAATGCAAAAGTATACTTGTAATTTTCTGATTGCAAACGTTTATTTACTTGAGTTAGTTTGTGTCATGAAAAACAGACTCTTAATTAATGAAAAGCGTCCATGGGAAAAACAAAAGTAATGGTTATGAAAAACAGGTAAAAAGTAACACAGAAATAACTGTCAATTCTCAATACACTTGTACATTAACAAGTCTTCAAGTAGAATACTGAAAAGTATTAAAGCAGACAAACCTTTCGACATTTCAAACACGCACGAAAACAGAATAATAAATAAAATATCATGCTGACTGTAACAGTGCCTGACTAATATCCCAGAAAATTACATTGGTTGGTTTATTATGCTAGGATAATTTACCATTCTAACCTCCAGAAACATCACAACATGAATATATATTGGAAAACATAGGATCCATTGTACAAGAACATTATTAAAGTAAGAAACTAAATTATTTTATAAAAATATTGAATGGAAAAGTTTGTGAACGTGTTACCAGGTAGACGACAGAATTATACATTACACTTACAGTCAAATATTGTTTTCAATATGTGATTAAATGGTAACGTGCTCCTATAACGAACACAGTTAAAAAAGTTATTCACACAAAAAACAATGCTTTTAAAGGTAAATACAAATATTATAGACAAAGACTTTAAAAACTCTAAAGAAAATGTAAATATAATAGTTGCCAATTGATTTTATGTACAAACATTCAGAATGTTGATAAACAAAACAAAGACATTTTAACATAATTAGGTTTATGTCATAAATAAGGTGTAATCTAAATGGCACACATATATCTACATTTTCCATTAACTACAGAGATAAACAGTGCACATGAAATTTATAATTTTGTTTTTCTCCAATAAAATAATATAAGAACTTCATCATTGCTTTACTATATTTTCTATAACCTGATATGCTTCAATTAACACTTTAGAATGAAAATACTTTCCTTCGGCCCCATTCTACATTGTACAGTTATTATTTGTAGCAAAACAATTGATTAATTAATGTTTTAAAACAATGTATAATATAAACATATAAATTTAATAATAATGCTTTTCTAACAAAAATCCCCTTTTGCCGTAAAATTCCCCATCTGAAGGGCCCCGCCACCTTTCCCCCGAAGGTGAAAAAAACCCACTGAAATCACACTTCCAAAACTCTATTTTAAGAACAGGAATGACCCTATCCTCATAAGGATTCTGCTACAGAAAGGGTCCGCCATGCGTATCCAATATGCTCGGAGTGGAAAAATCTTATATTGCCTTACATGTCCGTTTTTGGAAAATGCTTTATGGCACTTGTCTATACTGCAATAATATGGTAACTGGCAACATTTAACTTGTTTGACATGCCCAGGTTCATGCTGGGCAATGCAAACAATACATGTTTCAACACACGTCAATCATAGGCAAATTAATATGAGGCGTGTTGTGGGAAACCCGGGCTTAATGCATGTGAGTAAAGTGTCATCCCGGATTAGCCTGTGCAGTCTTAACTTAACCTTAATCCTAACTTAGTTTTACTGAATATGAAAATTTCAGATCAGCTATTTCTATGTGAAATCCAATTATTTATGTTTTCAAATGGTAAAATACTAAACATATATGAAATATTTACTAGTTAAAAACATGCTTATGTATAAAGACATATCCATGAAAACGCAAAAGACTTTAGGAATTTAATCAATTTAAAAAAGTTAAGTTTTCATAAGGTGCTTTGTGAATATGGGTGTTGTTCAATCATCCACAGTACAATGGTTCTGGGAGGTTCATGGCTGACATGACTTCTTAAGTCTCTCTAAGTTGGAATTTATCTGAAAGTGATAATAATACATGAATGTCATTTGTAAAGCCTCTATAAACTCTAATTAATCGGAATTTGAAAATATATGTATGTCAAGTTCTAGTATATTATTTATAAAATGAAATTGATCATAATTTCATTGGTAATTGTTAGTCATTCCAGTTTGGAATTGATCTACAATAAGTAACTATTAGAAAGTACAACAGCTGGGTATACTTCAAGACAGCGTATTGGGTGTTTTGTTTTGCTTTATTTCTCACAGCGAACTCATTTTAATGTTCCATTATTATCATTCATTTTACACATTTACACCCTTTGATGAATTTTCTAATGTGTGAATTTCTCAATATCGCAGTCTAATAGTCATAATTATACTTATAATGGTGCTGATCAAAATGATATACACAAGTACGTCATAACAATAAACCTGGCTAAACATTGTACGCAGTAATTCTTTTCATTATAATAAAATAGTAACTCATGGCTTTGTGGCTGATAGAAAAACAAGAGGGCCACAAGGCCCTAGGTCGCTCACCTGAGGGGCTAAGGAACTAAACTGTTTTGAGCAAGTTTCATGAAATTTCGGCTAAAAATTTGGCCTCTAGAGTGTTCACAAGCTTTTTTAATTTGACCTGGTGACCTTGTTTTTTACCCCAGTCACATGGTTTCGAACTTGTCCCAGATATCAATGGGACAAATGTTCAAAGCAAGTTTTGTGATGATTGGCCTATAAATGTGGCCTCTAGAGTGTTCAAAAAGCTTTTTCTTCATTGGCCTGGTGACCTAGTTTTTTACCCTTAATAGGACCTAGTTTCAAACTCATCAGCCATAACATTGAAACAAATGTTCTGAGCAAGTTTCAAGAACATTGAGCAAAAAATATGACTTCTACTAGTGTTCACAAACTTTTTCTTCAATTTGCCCGTGTGACCTAGTTTTTGACCCACATGACCCAGTTTTGAACCCATCTGAGGTATCATTGGGACAAATGTTCTGAGCAAGTTTCATAATGATTGGGCTATAAATGTGGCCTCTACAGTATTTAAAAGGTTTTCCTTAAATTTGCCGTTGTTACCTAGTTTTTGATCCCAAATGACCCAGTCTCAAGCTCTTCTGAGATATCATTGGGACAAATGTTCTGAGCAAGTTCCATGATGATTAGGCTATAAATGTGGTCTCCAGAGTGTTCACAAACTTTTTCTTCAGTTTGGCCTGGGGACCTAGTTTTTAACCCCACATGACCCAGTTTCGAACTCGTCCGAGATATCATTAGGACAAATGTTCTCAGCAAGTTTCATGATGATTGGGCTACAAATGTGACCTCTAGAGTGTTCACAAGCTTTTTCTTCCATTTGGCTTAGTGACCTAGTTTTTGACCCTTCGTGACCCAGTTTTAAACTTCTTTGAGATATTATTGAAACAAATGTTCTGAGTAAGAAGATCGGGTAAAAACTATGACTCCTAGGGCGTTCACAAGCTTTTAATTCAATATGACCTAGTGACCTAGTTTTTGACCCTACATCACAAAGTTTTATACTCGTCCGAGATATTATTAGAACAAATGTTCTGGGCAAGTTTCATGAAGATTGGGCAATAAATGTGGCCTCAAGAGTGTTCACAAGCTTTTTAAAGTTTTCAATATAGCCATATAAAGGAAAACTGCCCCGCCCCCTGGCGGCCAGGTTTTTCAACGTAGCAGATAAATTTTAGAACTAGCTCGAGATATCATAAGAACAAATGTTATGCGCAAGTTTCTTTTTATTTTGATTGGGAAAAAAATGTGACTTGGAGCGTTCACAAGCTTTTTCTATAGCCATATAAGGAAAACTGCCCCGCCCCCTGGCGGTCATGTTTTTCAACGGAGCCGAACCATTTTCGAATTAGGCCTAGATATCATGAGAACAAATGTTGTGAGCAAGTTTCATGTTCATTGGGCTAAAAATATGACTTCTAGAGTGTTCACAAGCGTTATCTTTTATTTGACCTAGTGACATAGTTTTTGACCCCACATGTCTGAGTTTCGAACTCATCCAAGATACCATTGGGACAAATGTTCTGGGCAAGTTTCATGAAAATTGGGCAATAAATGTGGCCTCAATAAATGTTCACAAGTTTTTAATATGGCCATTATAAGGAAAACTGCCCAGCCCTGTGGTAGCCATGTTTTTCAACGGAGTGGAACCATTTTCGAACTTGGCTGAAATATCATAAAAATAAATGTTCTGAGTGAGTTTCATGTTGATGGGGGAAAAAATGTGACTTCTAGAGTGTTCACAAGCTTTTTCTATAACCATATCAGGAAAACTGGCTGCCATATTTTTCAACGGAGCAGAACCATTTTCGAACTCAGAAGAGATATAATAAGAACAAATATTCTGAGCAAGTTTCATATCGATTGGGTAAAAAATGTGACTTCTAGAGTGTTCACAAGCTTTTTATTCAATTTGACATAGTGACCTAGTTTCTGACCCGACATGACCCAGTTTCGAACTCGCCTGAGATATCATTGGGACAAATATTCTGGGCAAGTTCATGAAGATTGGCAAATAAATGTGGCCTCTAGAGTGTTCACAAGCTTTTTAAAGTTTTCAATATAGCCATATAAGGAAAACTGCCCTGCCCCGTGGCAGCCATGTTTTTTAACGGAGTGGAACCATTTTCGAACTCGGCTGAGATATCATAAGAACAAATGTTCTGAGCAAGTTTCATGTTGATTGGGCAAAAAATGTTACTTCTAGAGTGTTCACAAGCTTTTTCTATAGCCATATAAGGAACACTGCCCTGCCCCCTGGCGGCCATGTTTTGCAACGGAGCGGTACCCATTTTTCGAATTCAGCGGAGTTATCATAAGAACAAATATTCTGAGCAAGGTTTATGTTGATTGGGTAAAAATGTGACTTCTAGTGTGTTCACAAGCTTTTTCTATAGCCATAGAAGGAAAACTTCCCCGCCTCTGACAGCCATGTTTTTCAACAGAGCAGAACCATTTTGGAAATAAACCAAGATTTCATAAGAACAAACATTCTGAGCAAATTTCATGCTGATTGGGCAAAAAAAGTGACTTCTAGAGTGTTCATAAGCTTTTTCTTTAATTTTACCTAGTGACCTAGTGTTTGACCCCACATGACCCAGTTTCAACAATGTCCAAGATATCATTGAGACAAATGTTCTGGGCAAGTTTCATGAAGATTAAGCAATAAATATGGCCTACAGAGTGTTCACAAGGTAAATGTTGACAACGGACGACGGACAAAAGGTGATAACGTTCTCAGGTGAGCTAAAAATCAACCCTTGAAAAAGTCATTGCTCAGTATGACTCTCAGACCTCTTAGCCATGTATAATGCACATAAACTAACAAGAGATGTTTGTAAAACATGAATGCCCTCCGACTTGCAGCCTTTGTTCATCACAGAAGTGTACTGATTCTGAAAAATTTAAGCTGAGACATGTTAACCATTACCTTGATAGGAGTTGTCTTCTCTGCAAGAGCATTCTTCCTATCAAGTTCGACGACTCGACCCAAGTATTCAGTAATTATCACTATGTCATAGGTCATCTACCCAAACTGACCATTGTCCCTATATAGTTTGAGGACCATGTACCAATGGTTCATCTGTTATTAAGTGGAAATGTTTGTTTTTTTACAAGCCCCTGTGACCTTGGCCTTTGATCTCAAAATCGATAGGGGTCTTCCTTCCCTCTAGACTAACCAGCATATAGAGAATACATGGTTGATGCCGGGATGGAGAAAGTTTATCCGGTGAGGCTTAGAAAATGAAAATAGGGCGAGCTTTAGCGAGCCCTATTTTTGTTTTCGGGCCGAACCGGATAAACTTTCTCCTTCCCAGCACCTACCGTGTATTCTATTTATCCTGATTTCTATTCAATTAAATTTAAAAACACCCAACACTAATTAAAGGTTCAAATTAAAAAAATAATACTTCTAGACCGGCCTCGAACCTAATAACTCGCTTACATGTATGCGTACTACCCGGAAAAATAGTTCTCTATATTTTAATCACCTTTATAACAAAGCGAAAGTAAAATATTTTTTTTTTTTTTTTTTTTTTTTTTTTTTTTTTTTTTTTTTTACAAGACAAGACAAGACAAATATTTATAAGACTTGTACAGTGTACATCGTCTAAACACTAAAATGTTTTACATACATACATTTGGTCACGTTATAATGAATACAATAATAACAAATACAATCAAATTAACAGTCATGTACATATATACTTTTTGGTAAAAGCTTAATATAAATAAGTATAATGTACATTCGTAATTTCTATGGGATATAACTACTTATAGTTATGTCACAACATTAAGACAATTATTTCTTATAATTAGTGCTTCTTTTACAAATTTTTTTTTTTTTTTTTTTTTTTTTTTTTTTTCCGTGCAAAATTTTATTTTCACCATATAATATTACATACATGCATGTTATTGACAGAGTAGTTCATGTATGTACATGTACCGTATGGTTGTATATAAATACAATTGTAAACATACAACATACAAAACATACATTCATATACAATATATACAATACTTGCAGTTTTGTATTTCAAAACATTTTGCAAAAATACTAACTTGTACATGCATACTATATACAGTTTTATATGTAATCATGTATGTCTTCTATCTATACAATATTGCACGTAAGAAAAATAACCTAAGTGCTGAATTGCATTGGGTATAATACACTGATAATGCAGATTTTACAAAATACTGGTGTGGTAAACAATATTTATTATGTGTTATAAAGTATTATGTCGTTATAAGAGATGTCTGTAAATGTTTTGACAAGGGACCAGTTTCTCAGTTCTTCATCTGTTTTTATTGTAGTTTTATATATTTCAAACGTTTGCTTCATACTATTTACAAGTCCAAATTTAGATGGACTTCTGTTTTTCCTCTGGCAATGAAAGATATACCGTTTAATTTCAAGGCATACAATGTTTAAATCATTCATTTTTGAATTTGTAATTCCAAGTATTAATTCCTGACATGTCAACTGAACATGTAAGCTTGGTCGACTTCTATGAATAATCTCAACAGCAAAATTAACAATTTCTTGGGTATATGGACAGTACCAGAACAAGTGCGTAATGTTTTCTACTTCATTGCTACAGAATGTACATAGATTGTCAGCAGCAATTTTCATCTTGAACATAAGTGATTTTGTTCCCAATATTCTGTGTACTATTCTACATTGGAACCATCTGATATATGTATCCTTAGTTAAATTGAATACAAGTGTATGTACGTTTTTCCAGTCAATATTAAAAAATTCTGAATTCCATTTTGTTTGACTAGTTGGAATGTCACTGTTTTGGATTAATATTTTATAAATATGTTTTTCTTCTTTAGGGCTAGTTACTATTTTCTTTATGTAAGTTGGTAATATAGGTCCCTGAGTTTTATTGTAAAAATTTGGCAAATCTTCAAAATTTTCAATATATTTGCTTATTATGTTAATTAATCCATGGTACAATAGGAAATTTACATTTGTTCCGACATGTAAATCCAAAGATTCTTTAGGAATAAAACAATCTCTTTCTATCATAATATCTCTAACAAAACGAATACCTCTTTCATAGAGACTTTTAATATAAATGTGAATATTGTTTATTTTAAAATTATGATTATAAAATAGAGGCATATCCAGAATATCATCACTATTTATTATTGGCAGCTTTTCAATATACAATATATAGTTTTTCAGGACATCGAGCCAAAATTTATTTTTCAATTGTAGGCATATTTTCTCGGCATACATTTTACCAGTGTTAAAAAGTGTTTTAAAATCTATAAACGATTTAACAAGTGAATAACAATTTCCATCGCCTGACACTAATCTCTTCAGCCAAATTATTTTCATGTATTTTTCAAACGAACATATATCTATCATATTTAACCCACCTTCGTTATATTCCTTAACAATTACAGTA
Organism: Congeria kusceri; assembly: GCA_027627225.1. Classification (NCBI taxonomy): domain Eukaryota; kingdom Metazoa; phylum Mollusca; class Bivalvia; order Myida; family Dreissenidae; genus Congeria; species Congeria kusceri. The sequence goes on from CM051025.1 coordinate 22,745,637, forward strand.
GCTTTTATTTTGCTTGGTCCTGCCCAAATGAAGTCATAAAATTGTTGATTAATTTGTTTCATGGTGTCTATTCCTGGTGTTGGTAGTGTTACAAATAAATGATTAAGTAAATGTAAAAGCAGTGATTTGACAATAGTTATCTTTCCCAGCGGTGTAATATTTCTACGATTCCAATGACTTATTGAACTCTTAATACTTTCGATTTTGTTTTCAAAATTTTTCATTACCATGTTTTCTAAGTTAATATCAAACTCTATCCCAAGAACTTTAAAAGTAGTTGCTCCCCATCTCAGTTTGTATTTAGTTTTTATTGATCTAGTACTATACTTCATAGAGCCGATCCAAATTAAGTTAGTTTTTTCATAGTTTATGTTTAGTCCAGAGTATCTTGAGAATTCATGAAGCATGTCTAACGTATAATTAAGGGATGGTTCAGATCCGTCAAGAAATAAAGATGTGTCATCAGCAAATTGAGATATTTTATATTCTATGTCTTTAATTGTTATACCTTTTATTTCTTTGCTTTCCCTTATTTTAATAGCAAGAACTTCTGCACATATAATAAAAATGTAAGCACTGATTGGGTCTCCTTGTCGACAACCCCTCTCTATACAGAAAGTGTTTGACAAGAATCCGTTTATTTGTATGGAGGCCATAGTATTATGCAAGAACATAGATATCCATTTTTGAAACATTGGTCCGAAATTAAAAAAACTAATAGTTGTTTCTATAAACTGAAAAGACAAAGTATCGAATGCTTTTTCGAAATCAATTGTCATTAGTAATCCAGGTAAATTATTATCTTCAGCATATTTCAAAATATCGTAAAGTAGTCTAGTGTTTTCACCAATAAATCGGCCTTTAATGAAACCAGTTTGGTCTTTAGAGATTACAATATCGAGTACTTTTTTTAATCTATTTGCAATAGAACCTGATGCTAATTTGTAAACAACATTTAATAATGTTAATGGTCGTAGATTTTTCAGATAACACCTCGGCTTGTTGTCTTTTGGAATGCAGGTTATAATTCCATGTTTTTGTGTTATAGACAAGGAGTTTGTAATAAATGCATAATTTACACTTCTTACTACGAAAAGACCTAACTTCTTCCAAAATACCTTAAAAAATTCAGCAGTAAATCCATCAGAGCCTGGACTTTTGTCATGTTTCATATTTTTAAGCGTTATTGTTACTTCTTCGATACTAAGCAGTCCTTCTAATGAATCAGATTGAACTTTATTTAATTTTGGTATATTAACATTAGCTAAATCTGATTTTATATCATATTCAATTTCGTTGTCATTTCTTTTGTATAATGTTTTATAGAATGAAACAGCTTCATTTAGAATATCATTTTGCTCCTGCAACTTTACACCATTTTCCAATTCAATAAAAGGTATCGACTTGTTTGTATAATGATTTGATTCAAGCGAGCAAAAATATTTAGAAGGTTTTTCCCCATCTTCTATCCATTTAGCTCTAGCACGAATAAGAGACCCTTTAAGTTTATTTTCCCTTACATTTTCTAATTCATTTTGAAGGTCAAGAAGTTGTTCTGAATTAGTAACAGTTAATGATTTTTGAAGTATATCAATTTTTTTAATTAAATTAGATTCATGGTTTTTGTTCAGTTTAGCTTTATATGATGAGAATGAAATAGTTTTTCCTCTAATTTCCATGAGTAATGTTTCCAGGAATAACTGGTCATTGATAACAAACTGTAAGTTGTTGTTGTCAATATTTTCTATGTTTTCTATGTTGTAGATGGGAATACAATATTGTTGTTTAACATCTTCTATCAAAGTATTAATGCAGTTTAAATAGTCAATATCCTTTAACAGTGAATTGTTGAATTTCCAGAGCCCTTTACCATGTGCTATATCCTCAAAACTTAGTTCTAAGTCAATAATTGAATGGTCTGATTTATAACATGAATCAATAGAAGATTTTCTAATTTTAGAAGACAAACTATTAGAAGTAAGGAAAAAATCAAGTCTAGCCTGCTGTAATGGTGTTAACCGTCTCCATGTATATTGTTGGGTAGTGCCGTTTAGATATCTGAAAGTATCAATGATATTATTATCTCTAATAATAGATTGCAGTGTTTTTCTTGCATTTTTATTATTATTAATGGATGTATAATTTAGATAGTCCAAGTTAACGTCTAATACACAATTAAAGTCTCCACATATAATATATTCGTCAGTTTGAAAATCTATTATTTTTTTTAAGAGGTCTGTAAAAAAGATGGGTGTATCTTTATTAGGCCCGTATAATGTGCATAAGGTAAACCTGTTTGTCATATATGTCAAATCCAATAATAAGTAGTTACCACGAGAGTCATTTTCAATTTTATTTAATGTGATTGGTAAGTTTTTTCTAAACAAAATGCAAACACCTCTTGAATTTGAAAGCCCAAAACTAAAATAACATTCCCCGTCCCATTCTGAGTATATTTTATTTTTCATATCAGGAGTAAAATGACAGTCTTGGAGACAATAAATATGTCCTTGTTTTGATTTTAAAAAATCAAAGACATCTCTTCGTTTTTTACTGTTATTGAGACCCCTACAGTTGTATGACATTAATTTTAGATTATCCATTTAAATAACGGTATGATGAAAAATGTGCCATTACATATATATTGTTAAACAGATATCTTGGTAGGAAATATACAACATTTCTATCTTTTAAATTCTGCATGTTATGATGCAAGTAATTCAGCAAATTAAACACAAACATACAATGTAACAAGAACACAATGTACAAAAGGAGGTTCAAGGTATGTGGAATGATTGTGGTTTCAATCAAACAATGAGTTTTATATACATCAAAATACATGATTTTACAACAGATATGGTTACAATCAAACAATGAGTTTGACATACATCAACATACATGATTTCACAACAGATATGGTAGCTTACATACTATTGCATTAGTGGTGTATCACCTAATCACATCTGATGGTGAACATAACATAAAATACTGAGATGAGACAAAACACTTATTCTTAGATATAAAAACTGCTTACAAATGTATCGTATGAACTTAGATCATAAGTAAATCAGTATTGAATATTTGCAAGCTATTTCTGTTCATATATAAATACCTAGATTTATATTGTAAAAGAATGTGTCCTCAAATATACGTGTAATAGGTTTCACAAAATTATTGTAATAATGAGCGGCAAATGAGCAAAAGGTAGGTTATTTAATTTTTTAATCTCCATGATTCACAAAATAAGTAGCCTAACAACACAAATACTTGAAGAAAACAGATTGTGACAGTCAGTTTCTTCTGCATGCTTTTCAAATATTTATCAATTTAATATTAACACAATACGCAATAATTTTGCAAGGAAAGCTTAAACTTATCAAAACATATTTATTTTCTTAAATCTGCAACCTTTACGCACGTTTATTACAAATACATATGTACTAACAATTATAAATAAAGAAACAACATTATCTTGATATAGTAAAAACATTTACATCAACTTCCATGTGTTGCAAATACCAATTACATTCATATCTAAGCTTAACAAATATGTATACAAGCAGATCATTTAGTAGTGTAGTTATTACCCCTAACAAAGGAAGTGTAAAAATAAATCAGTTTCAATAAAACATATACACATGCATGCAGCTTAAACCTTGTAAAGCATATATAGATAAACATACACAAGTAGTATGAGTAGTTAAATTTTGTTCAAATAAAAATAGTACGGATGTTTAATTTTCTATAATAGTAGAACAGCAGCAAAATAATTTATACTACAATCATAATGTGTCTTATTTTTACACATTAAGTTAAGATGAAAAAAGTAAATTTACTGTACGGCTGTGTTGATTTTGTGATATATTTCCAATAAACAGTAGGTGACTTACATCCTGTAATAGATTATTAAAATGATAGTTTTACATTATAAGATAAACACTTCAGTATGCCTTATAATAATAATGAAATACATATAACCATCTTTTCTAGCCATTGTATCACCTGTGTACAAACGTATAATTTGTTCTATTTATTCAGTTGATTAATTTCTAAACACCGTTTTGGAAGTAGATAAGGACTTTAATCTGCACTAGGTATAATTAGATAAAGACTATATGGGCATGCTAAAAATAGAAGTCAAAAAAACTATAGTCATTTTTAGCATTTAACCAATTATATAGTTTTTATCTTTATTTACATTTGAATGTGGGATCGATACTGTCGAATAATTAATTGGTGGCTTGCACCAATTTAGACTAAAATTGTTTTGTTTTTATTATGTATAAAAATATTATTGATATTTTTTTTATTGTCCAAAAGTTTTATGATAGTTAAAGAAAATGGGTATAAGGGTTTTATACAAGTTTTATTAATACCTTTTTTCCAAAAGTTTTATGGTAATTAAGGAAAATGGGTTGAGGGTTTTATCAGTAATTTACAATTTCCAAAAAAAAAATAAAAAAATTAAAAAAACAAGTTCAACATGTAATACATTTTAAGCACAAAATGAGTTTTTTTGTTTAAATATACTGTCATGAATAGTAGACAATTAGGAATATACCACTTTTGTTTGTAATGTTCATCCCTCCTAGTGGCCGCTCACGCCATTTCTTCTGTTCTGTCTGAAGTTTTCGATAACTTCATTCACATTGTCATATATGTCAAATTTTATGCGTTCATCTGCGACAGTTTGTCCATATACTGCCCCATTGAAATACCATGCACTGTCAATATTTGGGTGCAGATAAAGTCTGTTGATAAGCCCCTGATTTGGTTTTGTGACATCATCAACCAGCTTGTATCCGTTGCTCTTCATTGGAGACCGTTTCCGCATGATGGCAGATTTTGCACTGTTCTTAAGCAGCTTGATGAGTACTGGGCGGATCTGCCCCCTCTTGGTTGGGATACGGTGCATCGCCACTATATCAGTCGGCTGAAGGTCAACCTCTGTGTGGGTCTTCAGGATTTCAGTCACAGTTTTTGCCAGTGATTTTTCATTTTCCTCTCTATTTTCTGGTACATTAAGGATTTTTATGTTATTCTTTCTTGAATATTGTTCGTTATAGTTAGCCTTTTTATGTGCAGTTTTGCTTAGTTCAGTAGTTTTATCAATTTGTTCTTGTAGTGATTTGTTGTTGGTGTCATTGTTGTTTTCAAGTTTTTGCATTTTTTCTTTTAGGTTTTTGTTGTCAAAGTCCAAACTGTCAATTTTGGCTTGCAGATCATTTACTTTTTTGCTGATTAATTGTTCTATCTGTTGATTCATGTTTTGTTCAAGTTTTTTCATTAGATTTGTGACTGTGCTCGTGATAAGCAATTCAACTTCATCTTTTCGCAACATGTTTTTGAGATCTTCCCTTAAGTTGGAAATGCCCTCAGTCATAGCTTGAAGCTGTACATGTATAGAATTTAATTCCTCCATGCTTGAATTGCTATTGTCACTTGTATCTGGCCTATATTTTTTTACAGCTGGCTTTGTTTGTGGTTTTGCTCCCGTGAAACTAAGTTTTGGCTGATTTTTTGTAGTATTTGTTGTATTGCTGCTCATTGTTCAGATGGTGCAAGTACAGTTATGTTCTTGCCTCAGGTATTCTAGCAAATAATTGGCAACCACTATTCCACTATTCAACCACTATTCAATAGTTATAATCCGTTAATCATATAATCCTATAATCCTTTATACACACTGATGTTTAGGGGTTTTCTCAAGGTGATGTTTGATGGAAGTCACTCAGGTGTCACACAAATAATTTAAAATCCTTTTGTATACACTTCTTCAAACTGTTATTTTATCAAATAAGTATTCCATAAATTCACTTTTTCCCTACATTCAATAGATCTTTATACACATGTTGTACTATAAATTACTATTTTTTCATCACTATAGACATGTATTTTAATGCATTTTTTGGAGAGCAAATTATCCACACATCCCTCCAGTATCGACCTTGAAAGTAAAATATTAATAAATCTTATTTGCTGATGTCAGAACGACACGAAAATGACGTAGTAAATTTGCTTTTGTTTTAAACCAGATTATATTGGTTTTTAAAGAGTTACATTACGTCACACCAACTACGTCATTCATTTGTTGTTTTGTGTACACAATGTAGTTAAACCAGAACGCGAGTGTTTTGCAGTTTAAAATCAGAATAAATATTGAGTGTATCTGTGTTTTGGATGGATTATATTACGCAATAGCATTCAGATAAAAAGTGTATGGAATATTTGCCTTGAATGAAAACGGTGAGATTAATCGCTTTTCAATTTTCTACGATTTACTCGGATAGTTGTGGGTGGAGGACAGTGTAACTGAAAGTGAAATAAATCTAATTGTTTCGTTTTACGTTAAAATTACAGGTGTAGCCTTAGACTTTTTTCATATTTTTTTTCATCGGAAATGTATAAAAAGGGTTATTTCTTTGATGAATATGCTCTGTTGGTTGAACAAAGAAAGTATATCCACAAAGAATAACCCGCTTGCATCAGATTCAAGTGTGTCGAAATGGAATGGAACTGGACGGAAGTTGTTGTTAACCAGTTAAATGGAATTTGAGGACGAACAACTCATTTTGTTGTTTAACTCTGTTAAACTAGACAACACAAAGTTTGTATGGATGAAAATCTCTGGTAAGTAGACTTTATGCTGTGTCATTTTTGACAATGTTGTTATCCGGCGCGTAGGAATACCTATTGACGGTATATCACAGTCATGTGATCTACTGCCGGATATCAACAAGTTTATACGGTCACCGCTTTATTAGGTCACTGTTTGGGTTAGTAGCAGGATAAACTAATTTATATGATCCTAGGTTAAAGCATTCTCTAAATATTGTGTGGAAACGGTTTTCATGTTTCAAGCCCCTGTGACCTTGACCTCTGACTGGTTGACCTCAAAATCGATAGGCTTCTTCTTTTCCTCCCGAGTAACCAGCATACTAACTTGGATGATCTTAGGTCAAAGCGTATTCTACATATCATGCGGAAACAAAATGGTTTACAGAGGAAACAGTGTTCATGTTACAAGCCTATGTCACCTTGACCTTTGACCTCAAAATTGATATGCGTCTTCCTTTCCTCCCAAGTAACCAGCATACCAAGTTAAATTACCTTAGGTCAAAGCGTTCTCTAGATATCATGCAGAAACGAAATTTATGTTACAAGCCCCTGTGACCTTGACCCGGACCTCAAAATCAATAGCAGTCTTCCTTTCCGCCCAAGTGACCAGCATACCAACTTAAATGATTGTAGGTAAAGGCGTTCTCTAGATATCGTGCGGAAATGAAATGGTCAGACCGACCGAAGGACAGGTACAAAGCAATATACACCAACTTCTTCGCATTCACATATACTGTCAAAATCTATTTAAATGTACAAATGTATAACTTACAGAATATTAAATGTACAGATACAATACATTGTTGTCCAAATAAATATATGTACTGTACACTATAGTCAAGCCACAAAATATGTCACAAATCTTACCTCATCTAAGACCCTGACATTTGCAGCCAGTATCCTCTGGACATGCTGTGCTGTGGAGTCCTGGATTTCTGATTGCAGGTCCAGCATCTCTGTGTAGGACTTGTATCTGCAATTATTGTGTATTTCAAGATAACAGACCACCTACATTTTTACTAGGAGCTCCATGTCACCAATAGATTTGCAACATATCTTATTTCAAAAATAATATGCAAGTGCAACACAAATTCAACATCAAATTAATGGAGCAATGTTTTGTTTTCATCATGCAATGTAAAATTACGATGAATTTTTTGGATATTACATGTCTAGAAAACATTTAATTGTTCATGTTGGAAGTTAAAATTAAATGTTATCTAACTAAAATATTCTGTGATATAACCATAATATAGTCAAATTTGTGTTGCACCGCAATAAAATAAATTAACATGTTGTTGAAAGGTTTTCTTATGAGTATCTTAAAAGTATGGAATCTTAAAAGTATGGTATTTTCAGTTTCAAGGAGGTCTCTTCTAAACATAAATCCACTGTAAGCAGAAAGTACCATCCTGGATTAGGCTGTGCGGACTGCACAAACTAATCCGGGACGACACTTTACGCACATGCATCAAGTCCGGTTTTCTCACAACATGCCTCATTTATATTTTTGTTTTAAATGTGCGAAAAAATAATAATGCATTCTTTTTTATTCTAAAAATCTGCCTTACAGCTACATGTACAAATACATACCTGAAATATATGTATCTGAAAGCATACTGATATTGCAAGAAAAGAACCACCTTGTTATCATTTTTTGAATCTGCTAAAGCTAATATTTTCTGCTAGATGAGTATATTGGTCATTCTAATGAAGGGACTGAGGACTGAAAATGAGGAGCATCACTTACTGTGTATGAAGATTGTCTGACGAAGACCACGGCCTATGGGCAGACAGCTGGGCCTCTAGGTCCAGTATCTTGTAGGTCAACCAGACTGCTGATATGAAGAGGAATAGGACCCTGAAAAGTGGAGAAAAACTGTTAAATGGATATATCGGTATATAATATACATACCAGTCGTAGTGTAAATAATATGGTGTCTGCATGCAATCAGGAGGTCATGGGTTCAATCCCTACACAGGGTGCCTTTGAATGATCTTTCTCACAAAGACACCAAGTACTGGTTCTACCCAGGAAATGGATTTAAGTGTCTCAATAGGCCCCTGGCTTTCAACATATATGTAATCGAGCTTAAATACATATGTTTAAGCTTAATATACATAACAACAGCAATGCTTAAACAACTTAAAAATACTAAATGGCTGTTAAATTTAAACACAACTCGTATTTTAATGTATTTCCAAAATATTTTTTATTGTGTTTTTCATAATTAAAACACAACATACTTATGACTGACAAAATAATCAAAATATATTACATGCATGTACATTTAGCTTACTTAATTATTATACCATCAATTACTGTCTGTGTCTGATAATTACATATAAAGAATGGCTTCAAAGTCACAGTAAACCAATATTATATGAACAATGGTCATTAAATATTAAAAAAGGTGACAGTATTTTCACTGATACCCTTCAACTGCAATGCATTGTATATAAACTATATTGTAACATGATACTCGCTAAATTTTCTATAGACAAAGAACAAATTATCATTGTTAAACTAACCAATAAACAACGCAAAAAGAAGTCCCGATTCGGAGCATAGTAAAAAGTAGTTCCAATTACAATTGCAAAAATATATATCAAATCATGTAAGAATCAAAATAATATTTGCATTATCATTGTTTATCAACCAATAAACAACTCTTTGTCATTCTTATGCTTGTCTATTTAACAAGTCTGATGGTTTCATTCTAACACATCAGAACTCCAAACCGTTGTTTATTGGCCGTTAAACAATAAAAAATAAAAAATTAACTTTACAATAGTGTGCACAATGATAGAAGCATACTTACAATATTGTGCACAATGATAGAAGTAAGCTGGTCCGCGGGATTCTGAAATATGCAATCTAGTTGTAATAAAGTTGTAATTGACAATTTATCTCCCTTTTCGACTCATAACAAGTTCAATCAACAACTATGTACCGTTAGCTATTTCTTTTTCACTTCTGAAATCACTGTTAAAACTATCACAAAAAGGACTACTATGCATAAGTCAAGCATGTGCATATAATTGACAGAACTGACCAGAATAAGCTGGTGATAACCTTATTTAAAGTAAATCTGAAAGTTCCAATATTTTACTCAGATAAATCAAAAGAGCTTATGGTTATCAGTTCCAAATTCTTCAAGACACTTAAAACATATTCTTTAAACTCTAGTCATATTTAGACTACAATACACTTTAAAATGACAGTAAATACCACCAAAGCTTTCAACTTACTTTTGTAATTTAACAGCTGATTGCTGAAATGCAGCAGCTGTATTTTTTCTGTCTATACCTGCAGAACAGAACATTTTATATTTATATTTATTTACTTAAAACTGCTATTAGCTGTATAACATCCTTTAAATATGATCTGCAGCAATTCGTTTTACCATAAAAATTGGGACAAAACATATATATGGTAACATTAAATTAATATTCAAGTAATACGGGTGACTCCCAATGCCTCGAGTCCCAGGGAAAACACTTTGAGCCATGCAAACTTCAAGGTAAACAGAGTTTGATAATGTGTATGTGTATTGGTGGAAATTGGTCTGCTTTATTTTCAAATCTCCAATTGAAAAGTATTCAAGCAGATATAAAGGTAATTATCAGACAACCAACATTTATTTATATATTTTATTAGTGATATTCAAAGTTAGCTGTGAAATCAATAATTGCTCTCTTTCAACACTTGACCATATCCAAGTGCATCTAATCTATAAACTAATCGATGCGGCCAAAGCATGTTTGAGCCCAACAAACAATTAAAAGTGTGAAAACTGTGATAAGTGAGATCGAGGCATCGGAAGTCGACTGTATTAATAAAAGTCCATCAGTATTTACAACAAGAGGGCCATGACGGCCCAAAGCGCTCACCTGAGAACTGGTACAGCTGCAGACCATACTGTTGTGACAGGTTTGAAAATTAAGATATACGAACAATATGCAGAGGGGGATAGGATCAATTTTGATTCAAAACATCGGTTAGTGCAATGGCCTAACTAAAGTATGAGTTGGGTAGTGGATGTGCATTTTTTTGCTAATGGTTCTCAAATCATTTTTGTCCATATTCTTACCTGACCCTTTTTCATAAAGTCATTGACAATTCTGGAAAATGCAGAAACAGTAGATTTTGATGTCTTTTTCGCAAACAGTTTTGGAGAACTAGTTGCAATGCGATAATTGTGATGGCTGTGCTATAAGGTAAAGTTTTGCTTTTTCTTTGATAATTTTCTGTCCAATGATGATAAATTATGTTAATGCAGGCTCTGCAGACATCAATGTTGCATGTACAAATAACTGCATGCAAGTCTTGCAACTGTTGGAAATCAAATTTTATCAATCAATTTTTATGGTCATGCGCAAACTGTGTATGTTTGGTCAACATTGAATCAAAAATCGTGTGTGCAAGCCAATCATTGATAACTTGTTCCAAACACAAGGGGCAATAACTCTGGTGTTTCTGGCCCAATCATGCTTATATTCGACTTCACCTGTAGTCTTACGTTCGTAGACAAACGGTACATAATTGGTGAAGATTGGATGAAAAATGAAGTCTCTATCCTGAATAATGTCCATTTTTGCATATTTTTTTCACAAACAAAGGGCAATAACTCTGGTGTTTCTGGTCTGATCTTGCTTATATTTGATTTCACCTTTAATCTTATGGTCATAGACAATCTGTGCAAGACTGGTGAAGAGTGGATGAAAAATGAAGTCTTTATCCTGAATAATGTCCATTTTTGCATATTTTTTTCACAAACAAAGGGCGATAACTCTGGTTTTTCTGGTCCGATCTTGCTTATATTCGACTTCAACTGTACTCTCATCGTAACAGACAAACTGTGCAAGATTTGTGAAGATTGGATGAAAAATTAAGTCTCTATCCTGAATAATGTCCCTTTTTGCATATTTGTTTCACAAACAAAGGGCAATTACTCTGGTGTTTCTGGTCTGATCTTGCTTATATTTGATTTCACCTTTAATCTTATGGTCATAGACAATCTGTGCAAGACTGGTGAAGAGTGGATGAAAAATGAAGTCTTTATCCTGAATAATGTCCATTTTTGCATATTTTTTTCACAAACAAAGGGCGATAACTCTGGTTTTTCTGGTCCGATCTTGCTTATATTCGACTTCAACTGTACTCTCATCGTAACAGACAAACTGTGCAAGATTTGTGAAGATTGGATGAAAAATTAAGTCTCTATCCTGAATAATGTCCCTTTTTGCATATTTGTTTCACAAACAAAGGGCAATTACTCTGGTGTTTCTGGTCTGATCTTGCTTATATTTGATTTCACCTTTAATCTTATGGTCATAGACAATCTGTGCAAGACTGGTGAAGAGTGGATGAAAAATGAAGTCTTTATCCTGAATAATGTCCATTTTTGCATATTTTTTTCACAAACAAAGGGCGATAACTCTGGTTTTTCTGGTCCGATCTTGCTTATATTCGACTTCAACTGTACTCTCATCGTAACAGACAAACTGTGCAAGATTTGTGAAGATTGGATGAAAAATTAAGTCTCTATCCTGAATAATGTCCCTTTTTGCATATTTGTTTCACAAACAAAGGGCAATTACTCTGGTGTTTCTGGTCTGATCTTGCTTATATTTGATTTCACCTTTAATCTTATGGTCATAGACAATCTGTGCAAGACTGGTGAAGAGTGGATGAAAAATGAAGTCTTTATCCTGAATAATGTCCATTTTTGCATATTTTTTTCACAAACAAAGGGCGATAACTCTGGTTTTTCTGGTCCGATCTTGCTTATATTCGACTTCAACTGTACTCTCATCGTAACAGACAAACTGTGCAAGATTTGTGAAGATTGCATGAAAAATTAAGTCTATATCCTGAATAATGTCCATTTTTGGTATATTTTTTTAATAAACAAAGGGCAATAACTCTAATGTTTGAAACACGATCTGACCCATGTTTGGCGTCTGCTGAGATCAGATGGTCAAACACAAACTGTGAAAGTTTGGTAAAGATTGGATGGAAAATGAAGTCTATACATTGGAAAAAGCCATTTTTGCACTTGTTTTTCCATGAAAAAGGGGCAATAACTCTAGTGTTACTAGTGTAATCTGACCCGATAAAAATCCCATCTGAGATTTATGGTCATACACAAACTGTGCAAGTTAGGTCAAGATTGAAATAAAAATGAAGTCTTTATCGTGATAACAGTCCAAATTGTTGACGGCATACGGACGACGGACAATGCCGCAGAGGTCCCCTATACCAAAAGCTCACCGAGAACTTCGTGCTCAGGTGAGCTAATAAATATTCCATTAACTTTTACTTATCTTCGTCTTATAACATTTTTCAAACATACAAGATTTCACATGTATAGGATTGGTTTGCTAACATTTAAAACATTTTTAAGCATATTAACATCAATTTTGTCAAATATTAACACCAATTTTGTCAATACAATCATTACAGGGAAATGTGTAACGATGTTATTCTAAATTCAAATAACATTATTATTACATTACATCAAATAATAAGCACTGAAACATGAGTCCTAATATAATACTTAAGAATATGAGGAGTCTCTAGTATATATACTATGACAAGTATTGGAAACAAGAGTTGTCTCAGGACAGCGCGCTCGACTATTCAACCGCTTTGTCCGAGTTATGGGCCCTTTATCACTACAAACAATAAACATGGAAATTCCGCAAAAACCAAATTTTTCAAATGAAATGCATCAGTCAGCACAAAAATAAAATTTTTAGTAATGGCAACCTTGACCCCACCAACCCCATAGGCAATCCAAAGCGATGTCTATATATAAGGTATCTAAATATTAAGTTTCATTAGAATATCTCAATGTCTTCTCAAGCTATTGAGCAGAAACTGTTTCTCTAATTTTAGTTATGGTGACCTTGACCCCACCCACCCCATGTGCAATCCCAAGCGAGGTCTTGCTATAAGATATCAATGTAAGAAGTTTCATTGAAATATCTCAAGGCGTTCTCAAGTTATTGAGGGGAAACCTTTTTTTTTCTTTTTCTAGTAACGGTGACCTTGACCCCACCCACCCCATACAAAATCCCAAGCAAGGTTTCGATATAAGGTATCTATGTATGAAGTTTCATTAAAATATCTCAATGCTTTTTCAAATTAATGAGCAGAAACCTTTTTTTCTACTTTTAGTAACAGTGACCTTGACCCCACCCATATGCAATCCCAAGCAAGGTCTCGATATAAGGTATCAATGTATGAACGATAATTAAAATATCTCAATCCGTTCTCAAGTTATTGAGCAGAAACCATTTTTCTATTTTTGGCAACAGTGACCTTTACCCCACCCACCACATATGCAATCCCAAGCGAGGTCTTGATATGTTTGTTTATTTGTTTGTTTGTTTGGATTTTCCGCCGTATTCAACAGAATTTCAGTCATATAACGGCGGTCAGTTAACCTACTCACACTTTTCCTGGGTAAGCTGGTTTACCAGTACTAAGTGGAAATACTTATGCCAGTAACTGACAACTGCCCTACTTGAATCAGAGGTAGGGGAAGAATGGCCGTAGAAAAAATTTCATGACCAATCCCCACACAAGTTATGTGGCCGGGCTGGGAATCGAACCCGTGATCCTCGGATTTGTAGTCCAACGCTCTACCAACTGAGCTAGCCGGCCCAGTATAGGTCTTGATATCAGGTATTTATGTATTAACTTTCATTAAAATATCTCAATGCGTTCTCAAGTTTGAGCGGAAACCGTTTTCTATTTTTAGTAACAGTGACCTTGACCTTGACCCCACCCATCCCATATGCAATCCACAGCAAGGTCTTGATATAAGGTATTTATGTATAAAGTTTCATTCAATATCTCAATACGTTCTCAAGTTATTGACAAGTTAGTAACTGCGACCTTGACCCCACCCATCCCATATGCAATCCCAAGTGAGGCCTCGCTATAAGATATCTATATATGAAGTTTCATTACAATAGCTCAATCCATTCTCAAGTTATAGAGATATGGAGTTGTCGCAAGCAAACTTTAACCTGAATTTCAAAGTACAAAAAGGGGCATAATTCTGCTAAAATGCTGGTCACAGTTATAGGACTTGGCCAGTGACCTTATATAATGACCCTGAAGGCATGTGTGAAGTTTCAGTTAAATACCTGTAGTAGATATAGATATATGGAGTTGTTGCATGCAAACTTTAACCTGATTTAATAAGTACAAACAAGAGGGCCATGATGGCCCTATGTCGCTCACCTGAGTTTAAGGCATCATAATGGCTAATAACAAGAGGACAAAATGGCACTAAACCCCTTACCTGAGTATAAAAATCTGGGCCTTGCAGGTTCAGAAGTTTTTGAGTCTATATACACCATGTGACCCACACGGCGTGGCAACTTTCTACCTTAGGGGCATAATCTAAAAAAATGTGTAGTGGACCACCATTCAATGTTACATACCAAATATGAAACCACTGGGCCTTGCGGTTTCAGAGAAGATTTTTAAAGTCATTTTGCTATTTAAATGTATATAAACCATGTGACCTCCAGGGGCATCATTGGAACAATCTTTGTAGAAGACCACTCCACAATGTTTCACGCAAAATATAAAACCTCTGGGCCTTACAGTTTCAAAAAGGAAGATTTTAAGGCCCACTTGCCATATAAGTCTATATAAAAAATCCCAAGCAAGGTTTCGATATAAGGTATCTATGTATGAAGTTTCGTTAAAATATCTGAATGCTTTTTCAAATTAATGAGCAGAAACCTTTTTTCTACTTTTAGTAACAGTGACCTTGACCCCACCCATATGCAATCCCAAGCAAGGTCTCGATATAAGGTATCGATGTATGAAGGATAATTAAAATATCTCAATCCGTTCTCAAGTTATTGAGCAGAAACCATTTGTCTATTGTTGGCAACAGTGACCTTTACCCCACCCACCCCATATGCAATCCCAAGCGAGGTCTTGATATGTTTGTTTATTTGTTTGTTTGTTTGGATTTTTCGCCGTATTCAACAGAATTTCAGTCATATAACGGCGGTCAGTTAACCTACTCACACTTTTCCTGGGTAAGCTGGTTTACCAGTACTAAGTGGAAATACTTATGCCAGTAACTGACAACTGCCCTACTTGAATCAGAGGTAGGGGGAGAATGGGGTATCCGGACAAAACCCCCCTGGGACATAACCCCCCCTGTCCAATTTGTATAGGTGGACGAAACCCCCCTCATGCGTTACAAGGTGGACAAAACCCCCCTTAAGCATTTTACAGGGTGGACAAAACCCCCCTCTTCCATTTTACAAGGTGGACAAAACCCCCCTTTAACACAAAACAATAGACTTGCAATTTTATCTAGAGTTTTTTCTACTTGCGAATTATAAATTAATGTTTGCACCTAACATACAAAAGATTAAGCAAAGTTTTAGCAGTTTTTTTAAATGCACTTCAGTAATGTTTGTTTTCTTTACAATTCCTAATTAACAGCTAAGTACAGAGCTCCAACAGGTCATTTGATGAGTGAACACAAATCACTCCAGTTTTTAGTTAAGCCTGACACACTGTTTTTGTTTACAATTCCTAATTAACAGTTAATTACAGAACTCCAACAGGTCAATTTAACAGGTATTCCTAATTGTTTTTAACACCTCTGTAATTAAAAAAGAACATCTCTGTAATTAAAAAAAAAACTGTTACAAACCTGCTTATATAAATGTTAGTCAAACCTAATACTAAAGTGGCACTATAATTAGAGCTAAAAATGAAAATAAAATATATGCAATTTTTTAATATAAATAACCACAAGAATTGGTCTCAAAAAGGGTAGATATTTTCACTTTTGAAAATGCATGAGGGGGGTTTTGTCCACCTTGTAAAATGCTTAAGGGGGTTTTGTCCTCCTAGTAAAATGCTTAAGGGGGGTTTTGTCCACCTTGTAAAATGCATGAGGGGGTTTTTGTCCTCCTATACAAAATTGGACAGGGGGGGTTATGTCCCAGGGGTGTTTTGTCCTACACTCGGAGAATGGCCATAGAAAAAATTTCATGACCAATCCCCACACAAGTTTTGTGGCCGGGCTGGGAATCGAACCCGCGATCCTCGGATTTGTAGTCCAGCGTTCTACCAACTGAGCTAGCCGGCCCGGTATAGGTCTTGATATCAGGTATTTATGTATTAACTTTCATTAAAATATCTCAATGCGTTCTCAAGTTTGAGCGGAAACCGTTTTCTATTTTTAGTAACAGTGACCTTGACCTTGACCCCACCCATCCCATATGCAATCCACAGCAAGGTCTTGATATAAGGTATTTATGTATAAAGTTTCATTCAATATCTCAATACGTTCTCAAGTTATTGACAAGTTAGTAACTGCGACCTTGACCCCACCCATCCCATATGCAATCCCAAGTGAGGCCTCGCTATAAGATATCTATATATGAAGTTTCATTACAATAGCTCAATCCATTCTCAAGTTATAGAGATATGGAGTTGTCGCAAGCAAACTTTAACCTGAATTTCAAAGTACAAAAAGGGGCATAATTCTGCTAAAATGCTGGTCACAGTTATAGGACTTGGCCAGTGACCTTATATAATGACCCTGAAGACATGTGTTAAGTTTCAGTTAAATACCTGTAGTAGATATAGAGATATGGAGTTGTTGCATGCAAACTTTAACCTGATTTAATAAGTACAAACAAGAGGGCCATGATGGCCCTATGTCGCTCACCTGAGTTTAAGGCATCATAATGGCTAATAACAAGAGGACAAAATGGCACTAAACCCCTTACCTGAGTATAAAAATCTGGGCCTTGCAGGTTCAGAAGTTTTTTAGTCTATATAAACCATGTGACCCACACGGCGTGGCAACTTTCTACCTTAGGGGCATAATCTAAAAAAATGTGTAGTGGACCACCATTCAATGTTACATACCAAACATGAAACCACTGGGCCTTGCGGTCGCAGAGAAGATTTTTAAAGTCATTTTGCTATTTAAATGTATATAAACCATGTGACCTCCAGGGGCATCATTGGAACAATCTTTGTAGCAGACCACTCCACAATGTTTCACGCAAAATATAAAACCTCTGGGCCTTACAGTTTCAAAAAGGACGATTTTGAAGGCCCACTTGCCATATAAGTCTATATAAACCGTGTGACCCCCGGAGTAGCCCAGTTTGACCCCAGTGCCATCATTTGAACAATCTTTGTAGAGGACCACTATACAATGTTACATACCAAATATGAAACCTCTGGGCTTTGCAGTTTCAGAGGAGAAGATTTTTAAAGTCATTTTGCCATTTAAATCTATATAAACCATGTGACCCCCGGGGTGTGCACAGTTTTGAGTCCAGGGGCATCATTTTAACAATCTTTGTAGAGGACCACTACCGTTAATATTCAGTCATAAGTTGAGATTTTAGGACTCTAAAATTGTGGTTATAGAGTACATTTGACTTATGAGGCAGTTCGCAAAAAATCTTAGCATATTATATTGAAATATTTATCAAATGCATATTATTTCTTACCTGCATATTTGCTAATCCACACACTATAATCCATTCATAATTATCACAGTTTGCCCTTTCTATTAATTACTGACAATTAAGACAAAATGCATAACTGTTTCATTATTAAATAAGATGCAAACTGTGAATGAAACTATCTACTCTATTTTAATTGACTTCCCCACTTTAGGCCCCAGCTAGACCATCAGCCACCAATAAAAAATCAATAAACCTGCAGACGAAACCCATGATTTTCGTGCATAGCATATTGCTAATTAAACTGGCTGGAACCGGTTTTTGTCTACATCAAGACCTGTCAAAGAGGATAAGGCAGTGATTTCACACTTCAAGGCATTTACTGCAGACTGTACCTATATAGCTACTTATAGGGCATACTCTGGCCAATTTTCAGATGGTGTTTTATGATCATTCTAACTCGATTTATGGAATGGTTATTATTAGAAATACGTTTCTGGAATGAATGTTAACTTCTTGACTTATGACTGCGTATTTACAGTATACAAGTTTACATACCAAATATGAAACCTCTAGGCCTTGAGATTTCAGAGGAGATTTTTAAAGTCATTTTGCTATTTAAGGCAATATAAACCATGTGACCCCCGGGGTGTGGCCAGTTTTTACCCCAGGGGCATTATTTGAACAATCTTTGTAGGGAACCACTATACAATGTTACATACCAAATATGAAAATGCTGGGCCTTGCGGTTTCAGAGAAGATTTTTAAAGTAATTTTGCTTTTTAAGTCTATATAAACCATGTGACCCCAGGGGTGTGGCCAATTTTGAACACAGGGGCATCATTTTAACAATCTTTGTAAAGGACCACTATACAATGTAACCAACCAAATATGAAACCTCTAGGCCTTGCAGTTTCAGAGGAGAAGATTTTTAAAGTAATTTTACTATTTAAGTCTATATAAAATATGTGACACCCAGGTTTTGCCCAGTTTTTAATCACGGGGTATCATTTGAATAATCTTTGTAGAGGACCACCATATAATGTTGCATACCAAATATGAAACCTCTGGGCATTGCGGTTTCAGAAGAGAAGATTTTTAAAGTCATTTTGCGATTTAAGTCTATATAAACCATGTGACCCCCGGGGTGTGGCCAATTTTGAACCCAAGGGCATCATTTTAACAATCTTTGTAGAGGACCACTATACAATGTTACCAACCAAATATGAAACATCTAGGCCTTGAAGTTTCAGAGAAGAATTTAAAAGTCATTTTGCTATTTAAGTCTATATAAACCATGTGACCCCGGCGTGTGGCCAATTTTGACCCCAGGGGCATCATTTCAACATTCTTTGTAGAGGACCACTATACAATGTTACGTACCAAATATGAATCCTCTGGGCCTTGCGGTTTCAGAGAAGAAGATTTTTAAAGTCATTTTGCTATTTAAGTCTATATAAACCATGTGACCCCTGTGTGTGGAAAGTTTTGACCCCAGGGGCATCATTTGAACAATCTTTGTAGAGGACCACTATACAATGTTACATACCAAATATGTAACCTCTAGGCCTTGCAGTCTCAGAGGAGAAGATTTTTAAAGTCATTTTGCTATATAAGTTTATACAAACAATGTGACCCCCGGGGCGTGGCCAGTTTTGACCCCCAGGGGCATTATTTGAACAATCTTTGTAGAGGACCACTATACAATATTTCGTACCAAACTGAAACCTCTGGGCCTTGCGGTTTTAAAGGAAAAGATTTTTGAAGTCATTTTGCTATTTAAGTCTATATAAACCATGTGACCCCCAGGGTGTGGCCAGTTTTGACCCCAGGGGCATAATTTGAACAATCTTTGTAGAGGACCACTATACAATGTCACATACCAAATATGAAACCTCTAGACCTTGCTGTTTCAGAGGAGAAGATTTTTAAAGTCATTTTGCTATTTAAGTCTATATAAACCATGTGACCCCCGGGGCGTGGCCAGTTTTGACCCCAGGGGCATCATTTTAACAATCTTTGTAGAGGACCACTAGAGGATGTCACATATCAAATATGAAAGCTCTGAGCCTTGCGGTTTCATAGAAGATGATTTTTTTATGTTTTCACTTTTTAAATCTATTTTTAGCTCTGGTGACCTACATATGCAGCAAGCCGGAAAGATTTGAACAACTTTGAAATAGGTCCACCCAAGGATCATTCCTGTGAAGTTTGGTGAAAATCTGCCAAGCGGTTTAGGAGGAGATGTTGTTTAAATGAAAAGTTGACGTCGCACGCACACACGCACGACGGACAACGGGCGATCACAAAAGCTTACCATGAGCACTTTGTGCTCAGGTGAGCTAAAAAGGGCATGATTTCATTAAATTGCAGGTCAGAGTTATGGGTCTAGGTCAGTGACCTCACATAATGCCCCCGAACACATGTATGAAGTTTCCATTGAATATCTGTAGTAGTAACAGAGATATGGAGTTGTTGCACGCAACCATTAACCAGAGCATTACGCAGACGCCAACAAACGGATGAGTAGTATAGCTCGAACTATTCTGTGAATAGTCAAGCTAAAAATTGTCTTCAAATAATTTTATTGATTTATAGAAAACAAAGCAGCTTGAACTGATAACAAACAATACTGCATCAAGACACTGTGCTTAAGTTACCTTACAATAGAGTAACAGGTAATATTTTGGTTGTCAGTCAAGGACCAGTGTTGGTCATGAAATCATTATTTTGGTTGTCAGTCAAGGACCACTGTTGGTCATGAAATCATTTTCTGGTTGTCAGTTAAAGTACCAGTGTTGGTCATGAAATCATATTTTGGTTGTCAGACAAGGACCAGTGTTGGTCATGAAATCATATTTTGGTTGTCAGTCAAGGACCACTGTTGGTCATGAAATCATATTTTGGTTGTCAGTTAAAGTACCAGTGTTGGTCATGAAATCATATTTTGGTTGTCAGGCAAGGACCAGTGTTGGTCATGAAATCATATTTTGGTTGTCAGTCAAGGACCACTGTTGGTCATGAAATCATATTTTGGTTGTCAGCCAAGTACCTGTGTTGGTCATGAAATCATATTTTGGTTGTCAGACAAGGACCAGTGTTTGTCATGAAATCATATTTCGGTTGTCAGGCAAGGACCTGTGTTGGTCATGAAATCATATTTTGGTTGTCAGTCAAGGACCAGTGTTGGTTATGAAATCATATTTTGGTTGTCAGCCAAGGACCAGTGTTGGTCATGAAATCATATTTTGGTTGTCAGTCAAGGACCAGTGTTGGTCATGAAATCATATTTTGGTTGTCAGTCAAGGACCAGTGTTGGTCATGAAATCATATTTTGGTTGTCAGCCAAGGACCAGTGTTGGTCATGAAATCATATTTTGGTTGTCAGTCAAGGACCAGTGTTGGTCATGAAATCATATTTTGGTTGTCAGTCAAGGACCAGTGTTGGTCATGAAATCATATTTTGGTTGTCAGCCAAGGACCAGTGTTGGTCATGAAATCATATTTTGGTTGTCAGTCAAGGACCAGTGTTGGTCATGAAATCATATTTTGGTTGTCAGTCAAGGACCACTGTTGGTCATGAAATCATATTTTGGTTGTCAGCCAAGTACCTGTGTTGGTAATGAAATCATATTTTGGTTGTCAGCCAAGGACCAGTGTTTGTCATGAAATCATATTTTGGTTGTCAGTCAAGGACCAGTGTTTGTCATGAAATCATATTTCGGTTGTCAGCCAAGGACCAGTGTTGGTCATGAAATCATATTTTGGTTGTCAGTTAAGGACCAGTGTTGGTCATGAAATCAAACTCCAACAGACTCGCACTTGAAACTTCAATACAATCACCAGGTCCTGTGTTCTCAAAGCAAGTTGAGTCTGATTTTCAGGTTCAAGATGAACTTGAGCCAGATATTTCAGGATCAGGCTCAAAAATGATGTTCACAAAAATCAGAATTACTTTTAATTTTTGGTCAAATGTATATTATAAAAACGATTTTAAACTCTTAGCAATGTACATTTGCTGTCTGATATGAAGAATTTAATAAAAGAAATACAAATAATTATGTGATTTTATCAAGAAGAAAAGTTATTCCGACAATAAAATATGTTTGATGTTCCACTCAGTTGAGCTACAAAATCAAGATCAGCTAAGACTGATCCTGATCCTGAAATTGATCCTTTGTGAACATGGGACCAGGTACATACACTGCTGCTGTAACACTACTTACAATGAATGATTGAATACGGGAACTGTAGATTTTTCCCTTCTGTTTCTTTCCGCCTTGAATTCACAGATTTTCTCTCTCTGCAGAACTGACTGTACGAGTCGGATTTGGCTGGTAAATGTACAGGACTAGAATCAGCTTTTGCACTGAGGTCATTGTCTAGGTCATTCAAATCACTGAGGTCTTTTGAATTACTGTCTATGGGAATGCTGCTATCTGATTGGTCACTAGAATCGGTTTTGGAATGGGATTGGTTGGAAAAATTTGAATTGCGGTTGCCACAATGCTTTGGCAAATATGAGGTAGTTGCTGTGCGTTTCAATGTGCTGTCATTTTGGACCTGCAAGTAAAAAAAACATTTAATTATAATTTGCTTTTAAAACCAATTAATCACTATGGTACCTAAATTTCACACTGAAGGTTTAAGTTTTCCATACAGTGTATAGCTAAACTTAAAAATAAATATGAATTTCAAAAAAGATGAATGCCACAACACAAAACAATGACTACTATTTTACACAAATGTATATGGTTTTTATTAAATAAGTTATCTATGCTTTGAGTGGTCCTTACAAGATTTGAATAAGCAACTAGAAATATACCTGAAAGCATAGATGAAAGTAACGAATAAACACTATGTGACATTTTAAACATCATTATAATAAGTTAAATGTCACAATGTTAAGCCTGATAAAGCATAGAAACTGCTTTACTGCTACCCGATGTAAACAACTGCATTGTACCAAACACCAATGTTCACTCAATACATTTATAATTGAAACAAATGACTGCTTATTCAATTCAATTTGAAAACCAGTACCTACCATCTTGCTGTCAGTATTGGTCCCCATGTTACCATCTGTGTTACCCCCACTACTCTGCAAACGAAATATCTCATTCATAAACAAACAGTCATTTAGGCACAAACAATATGTTCAGTGTGACTTGCAAATTGCCAGAAACCAAAACCTTTAAATATTTTATTAGTAATTTGAGTCTGTAACAAGAAAGATTTTATAAATGAATTTTAACAAAAATTGTCACATAAGTGACGAATATACCCCCACAATATGGTCAAGGTCACACATCTATGGCATCCATTCGAAAGAAATGGACACAATGAGAATGCTTTAATTGCGAATGTTTAACAGTGTATTTGGAAAAAAATTAACTTAAATAGGTGATAAAACTCTGTCAACATTTAGGGGTTTGTAAACGAAGTCAAACCTGACCTGTATTTTATGGTGTTACAGTTACACCTTGGTACCAAAAATAATTTATATATGTGGAACCTTTCATGAGTTATCGTCCTGAAACCGTGTTTTTAGGGAATTTAAGTCAAAAAGGGGCCATAACTCTGTTGGAATTTGGTGGTTTGTAACCAAATTAGAACTTGATATGTATTTTATGATGCTACACATGTTTACCAAGAGTTATTTGAATATGTCTGCCATTCTCGAGTTACCGTCCGGAAACCAAGTTTTTAGGGAATTTAAGTCGAAAAGGAGCCAACACTGTCAAAACATGGTGGTTTGTAACCAAAGTCGAACTTGATCTGTTTTCTATGGTTACACGTGTACCAAAATTTATTTGAATATGTCAAGCCTTTCCTGAGTTATCATCCGGAAACCATGACAACCAACAGACAGACGGACCGACAAGCTCACTCCTATATACCCCCCCTAAACTTTGTTTGTTGGGGTATAAAAACAATTAATGTTTGTATAAATTAACACTGGATCAACAGCACGGTGGTACTGCTTTTAGCAGAAAACAAATGACATAAATATCATGGGTTTACCAATTTATTGCCAATATATGTAAAATCATGCTTTGTCATATTCTATATTTTTCCCATTAATTTACATTCAGCAGAGGCAGACCAAAGGACAAATGAACTTCCTCGGTGTACTTTTATCATCCAACACAATAATTACCTTATTCTCCACAGATTTCTTCCAACAGCTGACTAGGAACCGGAACGTGCTGTCACGGGCAATAAACGAGCCAAAGGCATACTGCAAGAAAGGATAGTACGCTAATTATACTAAAAAATATTGATGAATTGTTTCTCAGGCACTATTTCCAAAAATTCAGGAGGGAGGGCAAATTTATTTTTTTTGGAAGTATTTTTTTTTTCCTACTCTTTTTTATTGGCACTATGTAATGGCTTATTAAAACAAGTAAATAAGTACAGATTAAAGACAATTTTAAGTTTTAATAACAATATAAGCATCCCTTTTATAAAATTCTAAATATAGATTTATTAATCACAAACGGTCATTTATGCAAGCTGACGTGAAAAGGCAATCAATTTGAATGTTCATAAATAACATACTAGTAAGTGCCTTCAAATTGATGTACCATCAGCATTAAAGTACTTTGATTTATAGAATTTAACTTTTCGTAATTCGTATTTTTATAACTGTCAAAAATAGGAATTATTTTTGCAAATAATCAATAATAATTTTTGGAAAGGAAAATAACACTTGTCAATGGAGCTGGCATTTTCGTTTGTTTCCAAAGGACTTATATTGACACAGATTTTCTTAAAAAAATAGGGAATGCTATTACACAAGCTAAAGCATCTACGAAACAAAAGTTTAAATAAACAAACAGACGATATTTATAAAGGTTCCAAATTGAATATGACATTTGTTTTCAAAATTTACACAGTATTTCTCAAATTGTGTATATCTGATTTAAATAATTAAATCAGACAGGAAGGAAGTTACTGGAAATACCGAAATCTCTACCGGGTTACTCTTCTTCTGCTATGTTAAAATGCGGATTCGTTTAATTTTAAGCCACTGTCCAAGCCTATTTCAATACATCTTAATTTTAGTAATAGTTCTTATGAACGTTTATGGTGTTCATTCGTCCGAAATCTGTTTCTTATTTATGGAAGGCATTGTTCAAAAGCACTTGGTTCGAACAGAATATACTATAACGTACATGCATGTTTATTCCAAAGTCATCACCAGTTATCGCATACAGAAAATAGACGCTAGCAAGTTACCAAAATGATAATAATTCACAGATTTCAATGCGAAGTTTTTGTATTTTGTTCGGTAACATGCCCATTAGAAACACTTTCTGCAGTTTCATTTTTATTAACATATTTCTGGACTGCTTCTTTAAAACTCGGGTGTGATCGTCAAAAAAAAGGGAATACCTTTTTTTTCGGCAATAAATCAAATTTGTGGCGGGTGATACACAAACGTTGCGGCGCTGCCTGAGAAACAAATCATTAATTTTTTTAGCCTTAGAGGTGTATACTGGGTCAGAAGGAAACAGAGGACCTGAGAACGAATTATGCGTAATTACTTGTTCATACAATATCCTTAGTGGGCAAAGCTACCACAAAATAATGTCTTTTTAAAATACAAGCTACTAATAAAAATTGATGAATATGATTAGTTTATAATCAGTTTTTAATCATACAATGAGGAAACCTGCATAATGTCAGAATAAATCTATGCATCTTCATCTGTTTCATATAAAATGTGCATTCATATTTAATAATAAAACTTCTCTTTAACTGAACATGTTGGACAAATGGATAATTTTCACAGTGACAACAATAATCTGACAATACCTTCTCATTTTTGGTCTGAATTCCAATGGCATTTGGAAATATGATAGCTGTTTTCTCCCTGGTCATCGTGATCACAGACTCCATAGGGATTTCAAGCTAGAATGTCAAGTACACATAAAAGGTCAGAGCTGGTTATAATATACCCCAAATGATTGGCTGATATACATTAAACATGATATCCAACGTGTTCTGAAGGCCACGAATTTAAAGTAATCCCAGAAAATTATTTTTTAGCATCAACTTAGGACGAGAGTATTTACAGTCATGGAATAAATGACTTGAAACTAAACATTAAAGGATTGTATTGACAGTAGATTTACAATAAAATGTGCAAAAAATAAAAATCATTTACAGAGAATCAATATTGAAGCATTTTTAAATACAATGGTCTTGTTTCAATAAACAATTGACAAATATATAATTTTACAGGACTCCGCCAAGATATTATTCTCACTAGCAAAATATATTCGAGAAACACGGGATATGTTTTGTTTTAATATGTGTTTATATATATGGGAAACACCGTCAATATGCCCCTTTAGCAAAGTGAAATGATTCCTTATGGTCTACTGCGTACCAGTCTGCCGCGCCCTCTGATCCGGGAGTAGAAGCAGAACCAGTTCTGGGACACGTACAGGTTGCCCTGCAGAAGGATGTCCCCGATGAAGGCACAGGAAAAATCTGAAATGGTATAATTAATTGGATACTGTTTCTTGGAAGTCTAGATCCATGTTAGTATTACATGTGTACCTTTATCAAAATTGCTAACACACTTTTCTACTCTTATTATTTGAAAACAAGGCATACTGGCGCAGTGCCTAAATCCGCCACATTTTGGGGGTATTTTTACGATATTTTCAAAAGTTGTTTACCGATTGACATAAAATTTCACATAAATCAAGTTAGGTTTAATGTGCATTTGCTGGCGGGTCTTGGTTACATTTCAAATACTTGGCCTGTGAATTTTTTTTTATTGCGATTGAAGGCCTAAACATGTAAACAAGAGGGCCATGATGGCCCTAGGTCGTTCACCTGAGTTTAAGGCATCATAATGGCTAATAACAAGAGGGCAAAATGGCACTAAACCCCTTACCAGAGTATAAAAATCTGGGCCTTGCAGGTTCAGATGTTTTTTTAGTCTATATAAACCATGTGACCCACAGGGCGTGGCCACTTTCTACCCCAGGGGCATAATTTGCAAAAATATTTGTAGTGGACTATTATTCAATGTTACATACCAAACATGAAACCACTGGGCCTTGCGGTTTCAGAGGAGAAGATTTTAAAGTCATTTTGCTATTTAAATGTATATAGACCATGTGACCCCCAGGGGCATCATTGGAACAATCTGTGTAGAAGACAACTCCACAATGTTTCACGCAAAATAAAAAACCTCTGGGCCTTACAGTTTCAACAAGGAAGATTTTTAAGGCCCACTTGCCATATAAGTCTATATAAACCATGTGACCCCCGGGTCATGGCCACTTTTTACCCAAGATGCATACTTTCAACAATCTTTGTAGAGGACTACTATACAATGTTACATATCAAATACGAAAACACTCCGGTTTCAGGGGAGATTTTAAAGTCATTTTGCTATTTAAGTCTATATAAATAATGTGACCCCCAGGGCAGGGCCAGTTTTGACCCCTGGGACATCATTTGAACAATCTTTGTAGAGGACAACTATACAATGTTACATACCATATAGAAAACCTCTGGGCATAACAGTTTCAGAGGAGAAGATTTTTGAAGTCATTTTGCTATTTAACTTTTAAGTCTATATAAACCATGTGACCCCCGGGGTGTGCCTAGTTTTGACCCCAGGGGCATCATTTGAACAATCTTAATCTTTGTAGAGGACCACCATACAATGTTAAATACCAAACATGAAACCTCTGGGCCTTGCTGTTTCAGAGGAGAAGATTTTTAAAGTTATTTTGCTATACAAGTCTATATAAACCATGTGACCCCCGGGTCGTGGCCAGTTTTGACCCCAGGGGCATTATTTAAACAATCTTTGTAGAGAACCACTAGAGGATGTCACATATCAAATATGAAAGCTCTGAGCCTTGTGGTTTCATAGGAGATTTTTAAAGTTTTTACTTTTTAAATCTATTTTTAGCTCTGGTGACCTACATATGCAGTGGACAGGAAAGATTTGAACAACTTTGAAAGAGGTCCACCCAAGGATCATTCCTGTGAAGTTTGGTGAAAATCTGTCGAGCGGTTTAGGAGGAGATGTTGT
This sequence comes from Congeria kusceri, assembly GCA_027627225.1. Taxonomy (NCBI): domain Eukaryota; kingdom Metazoa; phylum Mollusca; class Bivalvia; order Myida; family Dreissenidae; genus Congeria; species Congeria kusceri. The sequence goes on from CM051025.1 coordinate 22,773,808, forward strand.
TTAAATGAAAAGTTGATGACGCACACACGCACGCACACACGCACGACGGACAAGGGCGATCACAAAAGCTCACCAAGAGCACTTTGTGCTCAGGTGAGCTAAAAATTAGCGTGGGAGTTCCTAAATCCACCACCCCTCTTTAAAATGTTTAAATTGTTCGAAAATAATATTCTTTGATGAATTCTGTTTTCAAAGCAACTTCTATTGGCTTCTATTGACAAAACTCCCACTTTTGTTTATTTAATGTTCATGTTCTAGTGTTTAAAATAAAACACGGTGATCCGAAGTTGCTTGGTGAAACTTGTAAATCACGACCCGTGACATGCTTATTCCACAAATGACTATTATTCTTATTTATTTTTTATATTAAGCAGCTCGTTGTCTGTTGTTAATACAATGTTTCAATTTCTTCAAATACTTTTTTTTCTAAAAGTAGCTCTGAAACTGAGGCCCTGTGTGCAAATAATGATGGTTTTTAGTAGCGAGACATTTGCGCTCTTAATAAGCAGTTTTTTTCAGCATTTTATTGTATGTAATGCCAATGAATAATGGTTATTTTTAAGCTGCAAATGCGCGCATGGACATAATATTAAAATACGATAATTTAATTTTATCATGGACACCATGCGGGGCCTCCAAATTGCGCATGCGCAGTATGAAATAGATTCCCTGCATGCAGTTTGTTTGCATTTAGGGGTTATGTACAAAATAATTGGATTAAATATTCATTTATGCACAAATCAAGATGAAAACTAGTCAGCATTGTTAAGGGAAAGTATCTGATTAATTGAGATCAACAAAATAGAAATCGCTGGTAAAAAACGCTTATTCCGATGGGGTGGCAGATTTAGGCAAGTGGCGGGTTTAGGCACTGCACCAGTATTCCTACATTTTTTCGGGATAAAATTTTTAAAAATGGGTTTTTAAAAAAATTGAAAAATGTGGTTACAATGTTTGTTTTTTTAGCACCAATCCAGTGTATGGTAAAAACTTGCCACCCATTTTGTGAAATTAATTTCCATCAAGAAAATACTTTGAAGCATTAGAAATATTTGATCTAAAATAGCTTATAATTGATGCATGCTGCAATTTCAATCTTTGCCAACAAACATCAATATTGCACCACTTACAGTCCAAAGGAGTTTCATGTTCAGGGACAGTCTTAAAGAGTTTGTGGAACTTTTCTGTACGGGATTTGCTCAAACCAGGAGTAGAATCCTGCAAAAGAGAATTCAGCTGTTTGTAAAAACAATACATACATACATTAAGATGACCATACATACAAGAGAAAAATGCGGAAACCGCATTAAAGCCGGATTTTTTATTTTGCCAATGGGGGTACATGTACAAGTCAATGTTGGTGAAGAAGTATGGAAGTTTCATGTCGATGATCAAAAACGATGCAGTTTGATGAGAATTGGCAAAAATTTGGTCTCAAAATAAAATGGGAAAAAAGTGTGGACTAGAGAGATGGCATGAAATTACTGACATATGTTTGTTTCTATGCAATGTTGCATATTTGCTTTTAAGAAAGTGTCCGTCAAAGGAATTTTTCTCCACTGGTCAGGCTATCTTTTTTTTGGAAAATAATGATCAAATGCAAGATGGATGAAAATGTTCTTTAAATGGTTACTCATGGTTAAATGTGACATTGAAAATGTAAGATTTAAGATACTGTGTTGAATAATTTTGGAAGAGGACCACCAAATGAACTTTTGTGTGAAATTATTTGAAAAACTAGCCATAGGTTTAGAAGAAAATGGCTTTTGGACATATTTCTAAACTGGTGTTTAGACATATTCCATTTTTAGCTCTGGCGGCCATCTTGTGCAGTGAGGGAAAAAAGTGTGGACTAGAGAGATGGCATGAAATTACTGACATATGTTTGTTTCTATGCAATGTTGCATATTTGCTTTTAAGAAAGTGTCCGTCAAAGGAATTTTTCTCCACTGGTCAGGCTATCTTTTTTTTGGAAAATAATGATCAAATGCAAGATGGATGAAAATGTTCTTTAAATGGTTACTCATGGTTAAATGTGACATTGAAAATGTAAGATTTAAGATACTGTGTTGAATAATTTTGGAAGAGGACCACCAAATGAACTTTTGTGTGAAATTATTTGAAAAACTAGCCATAGGTTTAGAAGAAAATGGCTTTTGGACATATTTCTAAACTGGTGTTTAGACATATTCCATTTTTAGCTCTGGCGGCCATCTTGTGCAGTGAGGCAGGACCATTTGAATAAGTTTGGCAGAGGACCACTAAACGAACATTGGTGTGAAATTATTTGAAAATCTAGCCATAGGTTTAGAAAACATTGGCGTTTAGACATACGTTTAGAAATACTTCTATTTTTAGCTCTGGGGCAGTGAAGTGGAACCATTTTCACAGGGTTGGTAGAGGACCATCCAATGAACATTTGTGTAAAGTTTCATCAAGATTGATCAAGAACTTTAGAAAATATGACAGGAATACAAAACTTTAATACAAATTCGATTTTTAGCTCTAGTGGCCATTTTGTGCAGTGAGGCGAAACCATTTGAATAAGTTTGGTAAAGGAACACTAAATGAACATTTGTTTACTTTATCAAGCCATAGGTTTAGATAAAAATGGCGTTCAGATATAATTCTATTTTTAGCTCTGACGGCAATCTTGTGCAGTGAAGCGGAACCATTTTCATAGGTTTGGTAGAGGACCATCGAAGGAACATTTCTGTAAAGTTTCATGAAGATTGACAAAGAACTTTTGAAAATATGACAGGAATACAAAACTTTAACGCAAATTCTATTTTCAGCTCTAGTGGCCATTTTGTGCAGTGAGGCGGAACCATTGAAAAAGTTTGGTAGAGGAACACCAAACGAAAATTTGTGTAAAATTATTTGAGAATCTAGCCATAGGTTTAGAAGAAAATGGCGTTTAGACATAATTCTATTTTTAGCTCTGGCGGCCATCTTGTGTAGTGAAGAGGAACCACAGGTTTGGTAGAGGACCATCCAAGGAACATTTCTGTAAAGTTTCATGAAGATTGACCAAAAACTTTTGAAAATATGACAAGAATACGAAACTGTAATGCAAATTCAATTTTTAGCTCTAGTGGCCATTTGAATAAGTTTGGTAGAAGAGCACTAAACGAACATTTGTGTACAATTATATGAAAATCTAGCCATAGGTTTAAAAGAAAATAGCGTTTAGACATAATTCTATTTTTAGCTCTGGTGGCCATCTTGTGCAGTGAAGTGGAACCACTTTCACAGGTTTGGTAGAGGACCATCCAAGGAACATTTCTGTAAAGTTTCATGAAGATTGACCAAGAACTTTTGAAAATATGACAGGAATACGAAACTTTGACGCAAATTGTTAACGACATCGCAACGCGCGCCCAACTGCCCGCCCAACCGACCAGTTTTCGCTAATCTATAAGCCGAGATTTTTCGTTGAAAAATCCGGCTAAAAAAAGTGTGGACTCAAGAGATGGCATTAAATTACCGACATAATATGTTTGTTTCTATGCAATGTTGCATATCTGCATTTAGGAAAGTGTCTGTCAAAGGAACTGTTCTCCACTGGACATGCTATCATTTTAATATGAAAATAATGATCAAATGCAAGATGGATGAAAAATGTTCCTAGAATGTTCCTATAATGGTAACTCATGGTTAAATGCGAAACGGAAAATGTAAGATTAAAGATATTGTGTTGACATTATTTTTTTGATTTTAGAGCTCAGTACAAGTGTCAGCAATAAAGGACAGTTTTGAACTAGAGGTATTACAGGGTTTCATCAAGATTGATCAAGAACTTTAGAAAATATGACAGGAATACAAAACTTAAACGCAAATTCTTATTTTTTGCTTTAGTGGCCATTTGAGTGAGACGGAACCATTTGAATAAGTTTGGTAGAGGAACACTAAACAAACATTTGTGTAAAATTATTAGAAAATCTAGCCATAGGTTTAGAAGAAAATGGCGTTTAGATATAATTCTTTTTTTAGCACTGGCGCCATCTTTTGCAGTGAAGCGGAACCATTTTCACAGGTTTGGTAGAGGACCATCCAAGGAACATTTCTGTCCAGTTTCATGAAGACAGACCAAGAAATTTTGAAAATATGACAGGAATACGAAACTTTAACACAAATTCTATTTTTAGCTCTAGTGGCAATTTTGTGCAGTGAGGCTGAACCATCTGAATAAGTTGGTAGCGGAACACTAAATGAACATTCGTGTAAAATTATTAAAAAATCTAGCCAAAAATGTTTAGAAGAAAATGGCGTTTAGTCATAATTCTATTTTGAGCTCTGGCAGCCATCTTGTGCAGTGAAGTGAAATTATTTTCACACGTTTGGTAGAGGACCCTCCAAGGAACATTTCTGTAAAGTTTCATGAAGATTGACCAAGAACTTTTGAAAATATGACAGAAATACGAAACTTTAATGCAAATTATTGACAACATTGCAACGCAAAACTGCCCGCCAAACTGACCGGTTTTCGCTAATCTAGAAGCAGAGATTTTTCATTGAAAAATCTGGCTAAAAACATGAAACTATTTGGTTCTTACATAACTGTAACACCCACGCAAGGTCATGATCAGTCCAAAATTGAGCCCTTTTTTTTATTTAAGGGAGAAACAACAGCCTACCACCACCATCAGCCACAAAAAATAATGTAAGAACAGGATTCTGTGTTTCATAAACACACATGCCCCCGGTTGGTGCTGGGTAGTCCATTTGTTAGTCCAAATTAGGTCAAGGTTAAGGTGAAGGTGGTTAGGTGATATGGATGGATTGGGAACGGTCATAAGTAACAACTGTGTAAATATCTAAGTGTTGTAGTAAGGGATGTTAGTGCTAGACGATATGGTAAAATCTACTTAACCTTGTCACGGGCGGAAGGACGAACGGACCTACAGGACGATCAGTATCAGGTTCTCATTAAGAACCGGCTGCCGGGCAAAATAACCACTTCAAAGCTCATGCTTTGTTTATTGGCATGCTTTTTGCACCTCATTAGATATAAATTACTACAAATGAAAAGAAGTTAATATATTAATTATTTTTTGGAATTAAACAGTGTTTGAAGACTATGACATACGTTAACAATTTGCGTATGCTGATTGTGTCTAGCATGTCATATCAAATGTTCATAGAGCTACTCATTTATTAAACCAAAACATAAATTTGACAAACTAGATCTTCTACCATTTCTGAATGAGAGAGTTGTTAAAAATTATCACTGAACACAGATTATATTCAAAATCTAACCCTCTAATAACCCTTGGACAAAGCATTGGAAGTCGAAAGTGAAAGTGATAGTAAAAATATCAGCGTCTTTTTGTTCCAGTTCATAGATTAATGCACTAGCATACCGTGTCCTGTTACAGCGTTGTTTTGCAACTTCGACCTGTGCTTATGAAAGGGTGCCGACGCGCCGACATGATACGCCGAAGCGCAGACATGATACGCCTAAGCGCCGAGATGATGCGCCGAAGCGCCAACACGAAACACCGAAGCAATTTAAACGTCACAATCTAAGTGGTTTTTAGACTGTTGGCTGAAGCCAACGGACCTTTTGAGAGGGTAATTTCCAAAATAGGTATTGCAGAAAACTACTTCTTTTATTTGCAGGCTACGAGTCAGTAAATCGAAACCTGAAAAGGTCCTTTTTCAAAACAGCAAAATTTCACGCCTGTTTCATTACCTTTTAATTATTTAAGATAATATATGTTATGCGAATCATAATGTGTATCTTGTGATTTATTACAATACAGTTTCTAAAAACCACGATTTATTTAAAATTTTACGTCAAACTAATGCCTCCCCTAGTTTCGCTATTTACTTGTACGTAACCAAAATAGTTACCTGGTCGTCCTGGAATAAGACCACTAAATTTATTAGCTATATCGGTGATTTTTTATTCGTAGCGAACGTTTTATTTCTGGTTACCAATTCTTATTCTGAACATATTGATAACAAATATCTGCAATGTATTAATTGTTAACTGTAGTATGAAAAAATCGAAAGCATGCACAATGTGACCTACTTTTGACTCAGTAGGCTAAGAATCACTAACAATTGATGCTCCTAAGCTTTGAACATCGGTCATTCTGCATGGCTCGTTGCAGATTGACTTGTTTGGCAGTTATATAATTCCGTCTGCATTAGATAGGTAGCTTGAAAAATATTTGTTCGTTACTTACAAAATAATTTTTATTATGATGTCGTATAATTACGAACAAGAAGCCATATTATCAACTTTTAAGAATGGAAAATTTAACTTCATTCAAACAAATGTTTCCTATTTAGCAAAAATGCACTCATAATGCAGTGTTTTTGTTGCCAACAGTCTTTCTTCGCTGTCAGCATTTTGATTTCATATGTGGCTATACGAGGGCTGTCCAGAAATACTGTTCACAACCTAATTTATTGACATACTCGGTGCTCTATTTTATTAATTCATGTATTTTCTTAAAAACCAATATACCGTAAAATATCTATATTTTCGGACACTTAAAAATACTTAAAAATTTGCGTGTCCGATAATTTGGATAGACAAACATATTCCCAAATTACAGGACCCCTGTCAAAATGGACTTCATGAGATCAAGAATTTTTCATGCCATTAAGCATTATTCATGAAGTCTTCTTGAAAACCTCTAATAACAAACTTCATGAAGTATTATGCATGAAGTGATTTAAGGTGCACTTCATGTAGGCGTCATGCATTATTGAAATTCTAGAAACATTCATGAAGCTTTAAAAAGAATAGATCAAGATTTTTTTATGAATACCACCCTTAGCTCAGATTTCGGAAATGTTGCGGAAATCATCAGTTTCCGCAGATTCTCCACATATTTTCCGCAAAAATTATTTTGGCTTTGCGGAGAAATTTCTTATATGCGGAGAACATGCGGAGAGTATGCGGAATATTGACACTTAGAAATTTTACAGTTGAGGAAATTCTGACTTAGACATTTTCATGATGCGGAAAAGTTATACTTTGAAAAAATTACAAGCTTGTTAATCTATTTATTAAAACAAGAGCTGTTTGTAAAACATATATGCCCCCTCTAGGTCAAAAACAATCTTTAATATCAATTTAGTGAGAATTGTTGAACATACACCAATGAAACCACAAGTCTGAATTCTGTCTAATCTCTGTCTGAATAAATACTGAATACAGTCTTAGGACATAACCTGGGACATAACCTGAACATCTATGTGAAAAAAGGGGCATATATCTGTCAAAATACAAAACAGAGTTATGGGGAATGTAGAACTTGAAGCTGGAGTTGAGGACAAAGGTATATTCTAATTTTCAAGTGAATAACTTATGTAATTTTGTAGTTACAAAAGTTTTAATTATAAACTTTAACCCGAAAATCTATGTGAAAAAGGGACATAACTATGTCAAAATATAAAACAGTAAAACTGAGTTTTTGGGAATGTGGCACTTGATGGATTTGATGACATTTAAGGTATATTCTAAATTTCAAGTGATTAACTTTTGTAGTTTTGAAGTTACAGAAGTTTTGAATATAAACTTTAACCTGAAAATCTATGTGAAAAAGGGGCACAACTAAGTCAAATAGAAAACTGAATTATGGGGAATGTGGCACTTGATATTAGAGTTGATGATAAAGGTATATTCCAAGTTTCAATATTATAACTTATGTAAATTTGAACTTACAAAAGGGCATAAATAATGCAATTTTATGACATTTACAGTACACCATAGCATGCAATGCTATGCAGGATATGATGTCATTTATGATGTCATCAGTTGACTTTCATTGCTCAAGTCTGAAATGATTTAAACATGATTGTGATTTTAAAACAGAAATATCTATGAATACTGAACATTTGGAACCTGTGTCTGTAAGTATTATTTCATTTAAGTTACAAACAAGTCAATAAACTATAACTGCTTTTGCACATTTGAAAGGGTTTGACATTTTTAAGCATTGTAATATATTTTCGCGACCATATGCCAAGAGGCTTAAGCTGCATGTCTTCTCACAGTTATGTTCCTTTAAATAACAATCGTTTGACTCATTATTATTGTTTTCCTTACAATATAATCCTTCCATCAATGTTCTATTATATAATGAGTGTGCAAAATGGAAAATCAGTACTTTATCATTTGTCTGTATATTAATGTTAACTATGGAAGCACAATTGTACCATAAAATTGTGAAAAGTTGCATAATCATTATATTGTTTACTGTTCCTAACCACATTGTACTTTAAGGAGATTTTTAGACATAATAAACTGGAAAATGGAAAATAACGTATCTGTTATACTTCTCTGCACAAAATTATGTTGTTTTGTTGATTTATATTAGCACTATTGTACTGTATCATGAAAAAATGAATATTGTCTGGACTGTTATGAATTTTGTCAGGATTGTTCCATTTTATGTCTTTTCAGCAATGTCAGAAATAATAGACGCATCCACAAATGTCAATTACATTCAAATTAATCTGCAATATTATCCAATCATCGCACTTGGATATCATGTGTTTGGCGATTAAAATATTTGATACAAAAGAGCACGTGCATAATATTTGTGATATTCAAATGAGCACGTGGCAATGTTTGTGATTTTCGATGATGGAAATTAATTCTTTCAAAATATCTGGGGCGTAGTTTTAACTATTTGTGGAAAAATCCAGATCAGTCTATTCAAAGATAAGTCCGACTCAATTCAGACAGTACTTTTTCAGGAGGGTAGAGAGTGGGAACAGCTTAAAAGGCCAATTTTACATAAATTTACCCTTTACCAAATTTGATCAATACCATTCTGCACCACTGAACAATATGGCCACCAGAGCTAAAAATAGAAAAATCCAAGGGAGGATCACCCAATTATTCCTCGAGTGTCAATTTTCTGTGGATTATTTCCACCTGTTGAAAAACAAATGCATTAATTTTCCGCAGAAGTTCCGCATATATGGAAATAGAAATGTCCGCACTGAAAGCGAAACAAATGATGATACTATGTCCACTTTTTTGATAGCTCTATTATTTTTAGAAGTCTTCATGATTTTTGGAATTCTTCATGAATGTTAAAGAAAAGCACAACCAATTTATTCTTGAAATTACAAAAATTTTGTTCATGAAGTATTCATGAATATCCGTGAACTATAAATGAGACATTAGAATAAAGAACCAAATTATTCATGAAATATTCATGAAATATTTTTTCATGAAGTTGTGCATGAAGTCTTCATGAAGTGCATAGTTCATGAAGTTGTTATGAACAAACCCCTTCTTTATTTCATGCATTTTTCTGCATGTGAAAATGCATCAACTGTTCATGAAGCTATGTTTCATGCATTTGTCTCATTTATAGTTCACTTCTTTTCCATGAAGTCTTCATGAAGCCACTGCATGAAGTATTCACAAAGATTTTAAGAAGAATTCATGAAGTATGCCTAAACATTTCACAGGGGGTGTCCGAAAATTTATTGACACTACGACAATATTGCAATTACGTTCGGATATGTCCGGTGTATACAGTTTTTTTGCCGAATATACAAGGATAGTATCGATCAATGATTTCGCGTGCTTGTTAAATACCACGCCGTAAAGTATTATTAATTTTTAGAGATGTTTGCAATTAATTTTAAATCATTTCATATGTTTGATTTTGTTTTACAGAAAATTACGCCAAGACCGAGTTCAAAAATGACTAAATTAAGTAGAATTCATTGGTAAATAATTAAGACTGGTTAAGACTGGTTCCTTAACAGGATAATTTCAACAGCATATTCAATATACGATATCGATACCGGTATACACAATCGGGTAAACCAATTATTTATGGCACATGGCTCTGAACCCAATGACGCTAATGTAACGGTCCGCCGCCTCCGCTCACTCATCTGCCAGGTTTTATGACCTTCATCCAGTTGTAAAAACACATGTGCGATGTGTCACCGTATTAACGCAAACAGGTTAGAATTCTGCTAAAATCCCACTGTCATATCAAATGTCCGAAAATTAAGATTCATTAATTATTGTTTAAAATCTGGATGTCTGAAAATATATAGTGACAAAAAATAATTATTTTGGCTAAAAAAGAGGGTGTCCGAAATTTCATAGTGTCAGAAAATATAGATATTTTACGGTAGCATTACTTAACACATTAAAACTAGTGCTTATGCATTGATAAATAGAAAACTTGTATTGGTTTGAGTGTATACACATTCACATCTACGGAGCAGTTTAATGAATTAGGCGACATCAAAATAACATTGGAAGATCATTTACATTGGCATGCATACTAAAACCTCTAGAAGTATGAAGTATACCCCATCAACTGAAATGTAGTTCTTACATCATACAAACCATTTCATGTACAGATTACTGTACCATGTTTTGTCATATGCACCAAAAGTGTCTCAAAACACCCTTCACTAATCCAATCATCATAAGGGTTATCCCAAGGATCTCACCTAAGGTGAACCACTACTTTGTTTGTCTGATTTATTGGTCTCATTATCTATACTGTTTCTGTAGGACTAGTATATTTGTGATTTAAAGACCACCATCAATGTCATTTATTATTTGGTTACATATGTAAATGGTTTGACTGGAGTTATTTTGTGAACACAGAAATGACTGAGTGTCCACGCCGACACGATGCCCCGAAGCGATATAAACGTCGCAATCTCATGTTTTTTTTAGTGGCTAAAAAATTGGGCAAAGATATGACAAGACGACATTTATATCACTTTGGCATATCGGTTTTGGCGCATATCGTGTCGGCGTGCGGCATACTGTTTCGGCGCGTCTGCGTATCTTGCTGGAACTTCAGCATATCATGTCAGCGCGTCGCCGTCTATTCATTTCTGAGGTAAAAAACGCGCAGAAACCATACACAGACGCGCTGAGACGATACACCGACTCGATGCGCAGACGCGCTGACACGATACGCCGAAGTGCCAAAACAATGCGCCCAAGCCCCATCATGATGCACCAAAGCGATACAAACGTTGTATTTTCGTATCTTCACCCAGTTTTATACGGCATACCGTTTTAGTCAAAAGTGAAAATATGAACAAGTACAGTTGCTATAAATAAATATACCTGCAGCTGTAAAATGTATGCCCATGGTGAAATTATGTACCTATAGGTCTAAATTTATACCTGTAAGCACATTTAAAATAATACCTACAGGTACAATTTATACCTACAAGTACAAATATATAACTGTTGGGACATTATTATTCCTACAGATATATACATGTCCATTAAACACACTCGTTTGCTTGTTTATTTTATTTATTGATATATGTTTTTTAAAATTACCATTGAAGCATTTTATATTAAAAATAAAAACAATGCTTGCAACAAGACTGTCTGCTTAATTTTGGTTTGGGTCAGAAATATACATACAGGTACAATTTTAGTCCCCGTATAAATGTATACATGTAGGTACAAAAGTATGCCTGTGTGTACAATTTTGTACCTGTAGGTCCATCTATTTATTACTGTGGCATGTGGAAACGAGTTACTAACTCATGGGAACGAGATACTTTTTTATAATAACCATGGCCGAAAAAACAATGTTATAAGATGGTACTAAGTCATTCGCTCGAGTTAGTATCCCGTACCCACGAAATTGTAAGTCGCTCCCTCGACATAGTTATTTTGTTCCCACGTACATAGTTATTTTGTTACCACGAGTTAGCATCTCGTTCCCACAAGTTAGTATCTTGTTCCCCCGAGTTACTATCTCATGAGAACGAGAAAAAAAAGAGTAGTGAATGTCACCTCTGTGCCACCGCAATTTATAGCTGTGGTATTTACATTTAGTTTTGACTCAAATGGTGCTGCATAATTTTATAGCCACAGATGAAAAATCCACATGAGATTGCGACATTCATTTCGCTTCGGCGCATCGTGTCGGCGCTTTGGCGTATCATGTTGGAACGTTGGCAAAGCGTGTCGGGTTATCGCTTTCGACTGCAGAAATAATAGTGCGCCGACGGGCCGAGACAATACGCAGATGCGCCGAAGCGATATAAACATCGTCTCGTCGTATCTGCGCACAATTTTATAGCCACATATGAAAAAACTACCAGAGATTGCGACAATTATATCGCTTCAGCATATCGTGTCGGTTATTCGGCGCATCGCCTCGGCAATTTGGTGCATCGTCTCAGCGCATTGTGTTGGCATTTCGGCGTATCGTGTCGGCGCATAGGCGCCCTTTCATAAGCACAGGTCGAAGTCGCAAAACTATGATGCCGGTAACAGGACACCGTTCTAGCGAGTGAACTTGCAATGTTCAGATATGCTAGCATCAATTGATGATGTAGTCCTCATGTCAATCTCATTATACACTTTTTAGGCTGTAACCGCATTTCGGCTACATGTCAAAGACATTTGAAAAAACTAGAATTGTCACATGAGTGACGGATATACCCCCACAATATGGCCTTGTCACAAAACTATGGCATCCATTCGAAAAAAAATGGACAGAGAGAGAAAGATTTAATTTGTGAATGGACAACAGTGTGTTTGGAAAAATGTCATTTCAATAGGAGCCATAACTCTGTCAACATTTAGTGGTTTGTAACCAAAGCTGAACTTAATCTGAATTTTGTGATTTTACAACTATGTACCAACAATAATTTAAACACTGTATGTGAAGCCTTTCATGAGTTATTGTCCATGTTTTTCAGGAATTTAAGTCAAAAAGGGACCATAACTGTGTCAAAATTTAGTGGTTTGTAACCAAAGTCAAACTTGACCTGTATTTTATCATGCTACACATGTGTACCAATAATTATTTAAATATGTGAAGCCATTGTTAAGTTATCGTCAGGAAACCATGTTTTCAGGGAATTTAAATCAAACTACAGTATTTAAATCAAACTAGAGTGCCATTGTTACAAACAGTAACGCCCATCATAGAAGCTTGTGTGGGGTTAAGATTCAATGACTGAAGAGAAACAATTCAAAAACTAATAATAAGGTAGAGTCATGGTATTCGTGCATCTAATTCATCTCCAAAGCCTCTCTCTAAGTGGTGAGTTGAGGTATCAAAACTATTCCATATATATTCTTAAATCTATAATCAAGATGCCAAAATAAACAAGAAACGTAGAAATTAATCGAAAACCAAATTTTTCTAATCAAAATGCATTAGTCAGCACAAACATTTTTTTGTTGAAATTGTGACCTTGACCCCACCTGATCCCATATGCAATCCCAAGTGAGGTCTACATATAAGGTATCTACATATAATTAAAGTTTCATCAAAATATCTCAATGTCTTCTCAAGCTATTGAGCAGAAACTTGTTTGTCTATTTTTAGTAACAGTGACCTTGACCCCATCCACCCCATATGCAATCCCAAGCGAGGTCTATATAGAAGATATCTATGTATGAAGTTTCATTAATTATCTCAATGTGTTCTAAAGCTATTGAGCGGAAATAGTTTTTTTAATTTAAGTAAAAGTGACCTTGACCCCATCCACCGTATAAGCAATCCCAAGCGAGGTCTCAATATAAGGCATCTATGTATGAAGTTTCATTAAAATATCTCCATGTGTTCTCAAGTTATTGAGCGGAAACCGTTTTTCCATTTTTAGTAATGGTAACCTTGACCCCACCCACCCGATACGCAATCCCAAGTGAGACCTTGATATAAGGTATCTATGTATAAAGTTTCATTAAAATACCTCAACACCTTCTCAAGTTACTGAGCGGAAACCGTTTTTCTATTTTTAGTAACAGTGACCTTGACCTTGACCCCACCCACCCCATATGCAATCCCAAGCGAGGTCTCGATATAAGGTATCTATGTATTAAGTTTCATTAAAATATCTCAATGCGTTCTCAAGTTATTGAGGTGAAACCATTTTTCTATTTTTAGTAACAGTGACCTTGACCTTGAAACCACCCACCCCATATGCAATCCAAAGCAAGGTCTTGCAATAAGGTATCTATGTATGAGGTTTCATTACAATAGCTCAATTCGAGCGAGTGGAAACGAAAAGCTGACGCTGCCACTACGCCTTTGACCTTGAGATGTGACCTTGACCTAGGACCTAGGGACCTGGTTCTTGCGCGCGACTCTACAATTCACCATGCTTGTCACTTCTGCCAAGTAATTTGAAAATCCATCCATGCTGGACGAAGACAGGCTCTAGATCAAGTGATAAGGATTGATTTCAATATTTGATCTTTGACCTTAAATTGTGACCTTGACCTTGGACCTAGTGACCTAGTTCTTGTGCACTACACTCCGCATCACCATGCTTGTCACTTCTGCCAAGTTATTTGAAAATCCATCCAGGCTGGACAAAGATATGTTCCAGTTAAAGTGTTTACAATTGATTTCTTAACTTCGACCTTTAATTGTGACCTTGACCTTGGACCTAGGGACGTGGTTCTTCCTCGAGACATTCCGTCTCACCATGCTTGTCACTTCTGCCAGGTTATTTGAAAATCCATCCATGCTGGACAAAGATATGGTCCGGACAAAGTGTTTAGGACTGATTTCTTAAATGTGACCTTTGACCTTGAATTGTGACCTTGACCTTGGACCTAGGGACCTGGTTCTTGTGCACGACACTCCGTCTCACTATGCTTGTCACTTCTGCCAAGTTATTGAAAAATCCATCCATGCTGGACAAAGATATGCTCCGGACAATGCGGTAAGGATTGATTTCTTAAATGTGACCTTTGACCTTGAATTTGACCTTGGACCTAGGGACCTGTTTCCTACGCCCGACACTCCGTCCCATCATGCTTATAACTTCCGCCAAGTTATTTGAAAATCCATATATGCTGGACAAAGTAGTGCTCCGGACAAAGTGTTAAGGATTTATTTCTTATATTTGACCTTTGACCTTGAATTGTTACCTTGACCTTGGACCTAGGGACCTGTTTCTTGCGCACAACACTCCGTCTTATCATGCTTATCACTTCTGAAAAGTTATTTGAAAATCCATCAAGGCTGGACAAAGTTATGCTCCGGACAATGTTAAGGATAGTATTCCTATATGCTGGACAAAGTTGTGCTCCGGACAAAGTGTTAACAATTTATTTCTTATATTAGACCTTTGACCTTGAATTATGACCTTGACCTTGGACCTAGTGACCTGGTTCTTGCTCGCGACACTCCGTCTCATCATGCTTATCACTACTGCCAAGTTATTTGAAAATCCATCCAGGCTGGACAAAGTTATGCTCCGGACAAATATCTTACGCCGCTCGCCAACCAGGTCGTTCCCATAATATGGCCAGTTCTGTACAAATTTAGTGGTTTGTAACCAAAGTTGAACTTGACCCATATTTTATGACGTTTTATGTGTATACCAAGAATTATTAGAATATGTCAAGCCATTCTTGAGTTATCGTCCGGAAATCATGTTTTTAGAGAATGTTAAGTCGAAAAGGGGCCATAACTCTGTCAAAATTTAGTGGTTTGTAACCAACATCGAACTTGACCTGTATTTTATGATTTTACACATGTGTATCAAAAATTATTTGAATATGTCAAGCCTTTCTAGAGTTATCATCCGGAAACCAAAAACCAACAGACTAATAGACTGACAAGCTCATTCCTATATACGTCCCCTAAACTTTGCTTGTGGGGGTATAAAAATGACCCCATTGCTATGGGTGTTGCTAACGGCTTGCAGTATCAGATATAAAGCTAAGTCTTGACGTCACACTCTTTCAGTAGTTTAAACAAGAGGGCCACTATGGCCCTAGGTCGCTCACCTGATATCTATATATAAAGTTTCATTAAAATATCTCAATAGGTTTTCAAGTTATTGAGCGAAAACTGTTTTTCTATTTTTAGTAACAGTGACCTTGACCCCACCCACCACATACGTAAAGCAAGGTCTCGATATAAGGTATCTACGAATGAAGTTTCAATAAAATATCTCAATGCGTTCTTCAGTTATGAAGCTTAAACCGTTTTTCTACTTGTTATAACAGTAACCTTGACCCGACCCACCCCATAAGAAAACACAAATGAGGTCTCGATATAAGATATGTGTAATAAGTTTCATTAATATATCGCAATGCTTTCCTTATAAAGTTATTGAGCGGGCACTGTTTTTCTATTTTCAGTAAAGTGACCTTGACCCCACCCACCCCATATGCAATCCCAAGCAATGTGTTGAAATAATGTACTTATGTATTCAGTTTCATTAAAATAGCTCAATGCGTTCTCAAAATATTTAGCGGAAACCATTTTTCTATATTTAATAACGGTGACCTTGACCTTCACCCCACCCACCCCATATGCAATCCCAATCGAGGTCTCAAAATAATGTACTTATATATTAAGTTTCATTAAAATATCTCAATGCATTCTCAAGATATTGAGCGGAAACCGTTTTTCTATTTTTAGTAACAGTGACCTTGACCCCTCCCACCCCATATGCAGTCCCATGCGAGGTGTCAGTATAAGGTATCTATGTATTAAGTTTCATTAAAATATCTCAATGCGTTCTAAAGTTATTGAGCGAAAACTGCTTTTCTATTTTTAGTAACAGTGACCTTGACCTTGACCCAACCCATCCCATATGCAATCCCAATCGAGGTCTCGATATAATGTTTTAACCAAATATGAAACCTCTGGGCCTTGTGGTTTCAGAGAAGAATTTTTAAATCATTTTGCCATTTACGTCTATATAAACCATGTGAGCCCCGGGGTGTGCCCAACTTTGACCCCAGGGGCATCATTTGAACAATCTTTATGGAGGACCACTACACAATGTTACATACCAAATATAAAACCTCTAGGCCTTGAACTTTCAGAGAAGAACATTTTAAAAGTCATTTTGCTATTTAAGTCTATATAAACCATGTGACCCCCGGGGTGTGCCCAGTTTTGACCCCAGGGGTATCATTTAAACAATCTTTGTAGAGGACCACCATACAATGTTACATACCAAATATAAAACCTCTAGGCCTTGAACTTTCAGAGAAGAACATTTTAAAAGTCATTTTGCTTTCAAGTCTATAACAACCATGTGACCCCTGGGATGTGGCCAGTTTTTACCCCAGGGGCATCATTTGAACAATCTTTGTAGAGGACCACTATACAATGTCACATACCAAATATGAATCCTCTAGGCCTTGCAATATCAGAGAAGATTTTTATAGTCATTTTGCTATTTAAGTCTATATAAACCATGTGAGCCACTGGGTGTGGCCAGTTTTGAAGGAGCATCATTTTAACAATCTTTGTAGAGGACCACTATAAAATGTTACATACCAAATATGAAACCTCTGGGCCTTGCGGTTTCAGAGGAGAAGATTTTTAAAGTCATTTTGCCATTCAAGTCTATATAAACCATATGACCCCGGGGTGTGGCCAGTTTTGACCCCAGGAGCATCATTTGAACACTATTTGTAGAGGACCACTTTACCATGTTATGTACCAAATATGAAACTTCTAGGCCTTGCAGTTTCAGAGAAGAAGATTTTTAAAGTCATTTTGCTATTTAAGTCTATATAAACCATGTGAGCCACAGGGTGTGGCTAGTTTTGACCCCAGGGGCATCATTTGAACAATCTTTGTAGAAGACCACTTTACAATGTTACATACTAAATATGAAACCTCTGGGCCTTGCGGTTTCAGAGGAGATTTTCAAATTCATTTTGCTATTCAAGTCTATATAAACCATGTGACCCCCGGGGTGTGGCCAGTTTTGACCCCTGGGGCATCATTTGAAAATTCTTTGTAGAGGACCACTATACAATGTTACATACCAAATATGAAACCTCTGGGCCTTGCGGTTTCAGAGAAGAAGATTTTTAAAGTCATTTTGCTATACAAGTCTATATACACCATGTGACCCCCGGGGCGTGGCCAGTTTTGACCCCAGGGGCATAATATGAATCTTTGTAGAAGACCACTAGAGGATGTCAGATATCAAATATGACAGCTCCAAGCCTTGTGGTTTCAGAGAAGATTTTTAAAGTTTTCAGTTTTTAAATCTATTTTTAGCTCTAGTGACCTACATATGCAGCGGACCGAAATTGAACAACTTTGAAAGAGGGTCATCCAAGGATCATTCCTGTGAAGTTTCGTGAAAATCTGCCAAGCAGTTTAGGAGGAGATGTCGATTATATGAAATGTTGACGCACGACGGACAAAAGGCGATCACAAAAACTCAACATAAGCACGTTGTGCTCAGGTGAGCTAAAAATACATAACATCTCGCATTTTTCATGGACTTCTTTGTTGAAATCAGGAGTACTGAAAGGTAATTAGAACAATTTTGTGATGTTGTTTAGAGAATGTTAAATGTTACATATAACGTGTAATTAAATTTCTGGTGGGTGGTTCCTAACAAGACCCCCGGGCCCCATTGCCGGTTACATTTTCATTTTGGCCTATTCAGTCAAAAGTTATTGAGAACCCTGCACTATATGCCTCCAGCATCAAGATGCCGGGGGGCACAAAAAGAACACTTTCTTTAATGTGTATGCACGCAGAAACCATATTCACATTTATTCCCAGAGTGGTGAAGTATGTTTAACTCTTGACATAATAAACTTGACCAATTTGAAATGTTCAGTAAAAATCCCAAATTCTGAGAAAGATGATATTTGATTATGTCACTGTTTCTAATGTAATTCATTAAATTGTCTGCAGAAGACTATTTCCATAAAGAGAGTTAATTACATAAACGGTAACTAATAACTTGCGTCATGACTTGACAACGAAATCAATACCAATCTTCATTAGCTGCACTAGATATAGGTACATGTATGTCGTCAACAAACACTTATCAGACCAAATATCAATGTCTCCGGTGAGGTTATTTCACTGGTTTGCACCCACCAATCTTCATGGACTTTGTAACACTGTAGCCAACATGTCGTGGGTTTTTTCTCCAATAGTGTGCACTTTATTTCCTTTAAATGAATTACCTTTCAATGCATGTATTTTTCCACTATATCTAATACATTACAGTACGGGTCATGTTAAACAAACATTTTTCACAATTTTATCAAGGTTTGGGCATCAGTCAGTGACGAGTATACACGGAGTACACGTAAATATATACTGCATTAATAACTTAATAACTCGGTTGTATAACTTAACTCTGCATAACTTCTGGTGCATAGGCTATAGGTTGTATAACTTAAATCAACGTGACTTCAAGTGCAAAGGCTATCAGTTGTATAACTTAACTCAGCGTGACTTCAGGTGCATAGGCTATCGGTTGTATAACTTAACTCAGCGTGACTTCTGGTGCATAGGCTATCGGTTGTATAACTTAACTCAGCATGACTTCTGGTGCATAGGCTATCAGTTGTATAACTTAACTCAGCATGACTTCAGGTGCATAGGCTATCGGTTGTATAACTTAACTCAGCATGACTTCAGGTGCATAAGCTATCGGTTGTATAACTTAGCATGACTTCAGGTGCATAGGCTATCGGTTGTATAACTTAACTCAGCATGACTTCAGGTGCATAGTCTATCTGTTGTATAACTTAACTCAGCATGACTTCAGGTGCATAGGCTATCTGTTGTATAACTTAACTCAGCATGACTTCAGGTGCATAGGCTATCGGTTGTATAAATTAACTCAGCGTGACTTCAGGCGCAGAGGCTATCGCTTGTATAACTTAACTCAGCGTGACTACAGGTGCATAGGCTATCGATTGTATAACTTAACTCAGCGTGACTTCAGGTGCATAGGCTATCGGTTGTATAACTTAACTTAGCGTGAATTCAGGTGCAAAGGCTATCGGTTGTATAACTTAACTCAGCATGACTTCTGGTGCATAGGCTATCAGTTGTATAACTTAACTCAGCGTGACTTCTGGTGCATAGGCTATCGGTTGTATAACTTAACTCAGCGTGACTTCAGGTGCATAGGCTATCAGCTGTATAACTTAACTCAGTGTGACTTCAGGTGCATAGGCTAACGGTTGTATAACTTAAATCAGCGTGACTTCAGGTAATGACATGGTGGCCATCAGCAACTACTCTGAGTACCTCCACATAGATACACCAAGTTACACCAAGTTAAATTACGCAAATAGAACATTCTGACATCATGACGAATGCCAGTAAAATATTTTGAGTCAGAGCTGTACCGTATCTATACTGGACTTTGAGATGTAGAGATTACCTATATCATACTTACTGATGCATTTTCAAATGCCTTAACAAACGCACTGACCAATAGCAAATTTCTACTGTAAGTTCTCGTGTATAAGCTGCACTTTTTTTCAGCCAAAATTCGTAGCATTTTTTTGGTGCGTCTTATACGTGGATATAAGCAACAACTCCTAGTTTTTCTATCATAAATATCATCTGTGGTGTTTTGGACACCATTTTGAATAGACGCTCGATCGACATCACTAAGACGCTTATATAAGCAAGTATTTGTACCCGATATGTTTCACACTGTATTATACTGGGATCTTTTAAAAATATAGTATTATATAATGTATATTCTTATTTTGTGTGTTTTATATTCTGAATTCTTATTTTTACAAAATATATATGCAACAAAACATAAGAAATATGAACCAGGGTTAAATGAACCGTAGTGTAAACACCACCTGACAACCTACTTTAAACATCTCAACATTAACAATATGAGGCACAACGTGGGAAACCCGGGCTGAATGCATGTGCCATCCCAGATTAGCCTGTGCAATCCACACATGGGCAATCCAGGACGAAACTGTCCGCTTGTATGGTACTATCTGCTTCGAGGAAGTCTCTTCTAAACATAAATCCACTGAAGGCAGAAAGTGTTGTCACGGATTAGCCTGTGCGGACTGCACAGGCTTATCCGGGACGACAATTTACGCACATGCATTAGGTCCGATTTTCCCACGACACGCCTCAAATATACATGCTTATCTTTTAAATGCAGTTGAACTGAAAATTTGTAACCACACAGAACATCTTGAGAAAAATCTACATGTAAATTTATACCTATTGATTATTGGTAATGTATTGATGTACCTATGTTTGATTGGGTGTTATAAAGGTCAGTTAATCTTATCATGGTTGTTAACACAATAAATTATCGAGCACACTACATGACCTAATGATAAACATTTTAGAAAACACTGTCAACATTATGTCAATTGCATGTTGCATGTATAAAACCTGTATTACAGTGAATTTTCCTATTCTTGAAAGCTGCATCTTTCAAATGGCTGACCCAAAATTTCCCATTTACAACAAAAAAATCTTTATATAAATTACATAGGTATTTGGGTTGTGAATGTTGAATCATATTGATACAATGCTAAACACTGATTGCATTGAAATTAAAATTGACTTTTGTAAGTATGCAGTCAAATTTGTTACTAATTTTTTTCCCAATTTAAACAGTAGGACTCCTTTAAATGTTCTACTCCAATGTGCACTGAACACTTAGTAGAATTAACCTAAACCATGAAAAAAATGTAGAATGGTATGTAACATAGTAACTAATTGACATTCAGTGTTCATTCTGGGCTGCGCCTTTGCGGGATTCCCGCAAAAAAATAATACATGGGCGCAACAAAAATACTGTCAGTGGGCAATTTGGGCACATCGAAAATTCCATTTGCAGATTTTTTTTGGCATGAAAATGATCAAAAATCGTATTGCGAATTGTAAACATCGTATAGCCGGATTGTTAGTGGGAATTAACCATTGCTAGGCTACTGCGCGCGCACTGTTTCATAACTAGTGATTTTATTGGTCGATAAAGGTCAGCGCCATTTGACCTCACTTACATCATCACTAATTGCTAACAGTGCTGTCTGAAATTTACATGCGGTTTAAGTTGATTTTAATAAGAAAAAAAACCATGTCGAAGCAAAAAGCAAATAAAGAGAGCATTGAGGGACAAAATCGTTTGTATTTTCCACCGAAATTCCTAGGCAAAATGAGAACACTGTGGAAAATGAGGTTGAGAAAACATCCGTTGATCTGGCCGTAGCCATAGTGCCATACTTCGTCTGGAAGTTTGTGTGACGGGGTCACAAATTGTAGAAAGGTTTGTTATCGCGCAATGATAAGAGTACTTTTATGTTTTTGACATTTGTAAAAAAAAACATAATAAAAGTAACATGAAAAATATGATATAGAATGTCGCCCCCCACCCCCCCCAAAGAAAATCCTTAAATGGCGCACTGATTTTGTGGCTGATGGGCCATTGGCCCACCTGCAACTCGGCCCAGAATGAACACTGGACATTTTATCATAGCCTATGATTCTATAAGGACAAATATATAATATCTCCTGTTCAGCAAAACAAAGCACATGCATACCAGTATGTGTAGTTAGAAATGTTTGTGCAATTAAAACCTAGAGATGACATCTTAAGTTTAAAATAGAAAGATCCAAAATAGCATGATGTTGCACCATCCTCAATTTCTTTCTACTTGCATTATCTAAGATCAGTGTACCACACCCATAATCAAGCATGAACATAACAAGAAGACAAGTGGCAACTTACCATATGGTAGTTAAAACAGTTTCTCACCAGTTTGGGATCCAGACCTCTGTAAATAATAAATGATTTAATCACCATCTGCAGTTACACAACAACTGTAAGAACTCCAGACGAAAACTGTCTTTTCATTGTTAGGATTCTATTATAAACAATAGAATATTTCCAATACCAGCAAATAAAGCCTGCAAAGTTTGTACAATTGCAGCATTTCTTGCTCACCATTCTATGCATGTAGGGAAGCCATGTGCAGAACAACAGATAAGGATTTTGTCAGAATTGGGTATTACCCCATCATATTTTAAATACTTGAGTACTGAAAAATGTATTTGGGTACTTGAGATTATGTTACCCCATTAGAATAACGATAATTGAGCATTACACAACCACAAAATGCAAATAGTGTGAGTTTTTTCTAAGCACTAAATCTACATTATTGCTCTAAACACGTAAGTTACTAATCTTGGGATAAATTCTAAAAATAATTTAAACTTTGTTTGCAAAATAATGTAGTTTTCAAGGCAAAGTCTGGTTTGTAGACCCGAATTTGATACAGTATAAAACATTGCCACAAAACATTTACACTGATAGTGTAATTCTTGTCAATATTTGCCTCTGTGAACTTTGGCCTTTCAATTGTTGAGAGTTTTCATTAACAGCAGTCTCAACAAGTTAGGCAACACTCCATTATGCCATAACCTTGATATGCTCAATGTAGCATGAATTGGGCAATGTTTTGATGTTATTTAGAAGATCTAATATCAATGTATAAATGCAATTTAACACTGAACATTTCAATGGTTTCTGAACTATTGTCAACTCAAAATCTCACTTAATTTCACATATTAAAATAACAACATATATGGTATCATCGAATTTAGGGTACATCAAATTCTGGTTGTACTATGATAATTCTGGGTCAAAGGCAGTAATAAGTGGACCAATAATGAACAAGAGCTGTCAGAGGACAGCGCGCTCGACTATTCGTAGTATTTCAGTTGGTACGTATTTTGGATAGTGGAATGGGGCTTAAATTTGTCAAAGTACAAAACTTTTAAGTGAAGCCTTGTATAGTTTATAAAAAAAATTAACAAAAACTATAACAAAAAAGTCTATGCAAAAAGTCAGCTAACTCTGTCAAAATACAAAACAGAGTTATGGGTAATGTTGCCCCTGATACTAGAGTTGACGACAAAGGTTAGTTCCAAGTTTAATGTGAATAATTTATCTAGTTTTGAAGTTACAAAACTTTTGAATATAAGCTTTAACCAGAAAATCTATGTGGAAAAGGGGCATAACTCTGTCAAAATACAAAACAGATTTATGGGTAATGTTGACCCTGATACTAGAGTCGATGACAAAGGTTAGTTCCAAGTTTGAAGTGAATAACTTATGTAGTTTTGAAGTAACCAAACTTTTGAATATAAACTTTAAACAGAAAATCTAAGTGAAAAGGGGGAATAACTCTGTCAAAATACAAAATAGAGTTATGTGTAATGTTGCCCTTGATGTGAACAAGGGTCATAACTCTGTCAATACAAAACAGTGTTATAGGGAATGTTGCCATTGATACTGGAGTTGATGACAAAGGTTAGTTCCAAGTTTCAAGGGAATAACTTATGTAGTCTTGAAGTTTCAAAACTTTTGAATATAAACTTTAACCAGAAATTCTAAGTGAAAAGGGGAAAAACTCTGTCAAAATACAAAACAGAGTTATGGGGAATGTTGCCCCTGACACTGGAGTTGATGACAAAGGTATATTCCAAGTTTCAAGTGAAAAACTTATGTAGTTTTTAAGTTACAAGACTTTTGAATAAAAACTTTAACCAAATTCAGACGCAGACACAGACTGGACGCCGACGCCGGGGGTAGTAGGAAAGCTCACCTATTCTTCAGATAGTCGAGCTAAAAATAGGCTCGACAGTGGAAATCGACAATGATGATGAGTGCGAGGCAAAAAGCTCGGTAACACTTTTTTTGTACAATTTCAATTCGTATTTCTTGCGACATTTTTTCCCATAATAATCACGAAGAATTCCGAAATCAATGAATAGAAACAACAGAAATAAAAGTTGACTTCATAAAACACTGACCATTACGGAGATATTTGATGAATTTCATTGGACAGTTGAATTTGTGGTTTATGTTGAAACCAACATCCAATTAAAATGATTATCATTTGTATTATACGCGTGTCTGTCATTTTGTAACATAACAATTTCGTAACCACTCATTTTCTGCTGTTTGGTACATATCTTTTGGTCATTTCGTACCCATGTCAATCTCCTTAAGCAATGAGTTTTCTGTTGATTGCGTATTGGGTATTTTAATTGAGTTTGTTACTCATCAAAG
Source organism: Congeria kusceri (assembly GCA_027627225.1). Lineage (NCBI taxonomy): Eukaryota > Metazoa > Mollusca > Bivalvia > Myida > Dreissenidae > Congeria > Congeria kusceri. The sequence goes on from CM051025.1 coordinate 22,798,621, forward strand.
ATAAAATTAATTGCGTAAAAGGGGTTTCAAAATTGTGCATTAACGCGAATATGCGCCTTATCTTTTGCTCTGCATGTGTTTATTGTTTACCATGTAATAAAATTGCATTGGATATATATATATATATATATATGTATGTAGATTGTGGGTTTCCTACTCCTTAACAATGTATCTATAGGTAATATCAATCTACATACACCACTTATTACCTATAGATACAGTGTTAAGGAGTAGGAAACCCACAATCTACATACACCACAGTCTTTTTCTACGTCCAAAAACTTGATACAAAATTTAACATAAATTATAACCAAATTCAATTAACTGGTGTTACACAGTTAATAATGCTTACTTGGAAGTTGTTTTTTTTAATCAATTTTGCTAAAAGCCATTAATTTAACATTACCAGATTTTTTTTATTTATTTATTTAATGTATAACTATATAATAACACATTAGTGGAGAAACATGTATTTATTGGTACATGTGTATTGGATATTAGTATCACCAAGACTTAAAAACTAACAACATTAGTCAAAAATTGAAAGTTTTATAAGAAGTAATTAGGTACATTTAGTAAAGAAATTGTTCAGCCAGGGAAAGCCCTGTTATCCTATCAACCAGTTACAATCACATAGGAAAAGAAACATTACTGCAGTGCCACACTAATCAGGCATATAGTGTATGCGGAATTTCACAATGCTTTTAGTAATGGCATAAACCGATCTGTTGTTTCACTGGCAATGATTAACATGCCTGATCAAGTACTAGGGTCAGTACTTATGTTGATACACTATGTTGCGCAACTTGATGTCAGTAATTGTCTCCATGTGTTTCCTATACAGCTAACACTTCTGGAGTTTCATACTGTTCCATTCACAGATGTTTTTGCATGTTGTGTGAAAACTGGGCTTTATGCGTGTGCATGCGCGTTAAGTGTCGTCCCGGATCAGCCTGTGCAGTCCGCACAAGCTAATCCAGGACGGCACTTTCCGCCTACAGTGGATTTATGTTTAGAAGAGACTTCCATGGAACAGAAAATACTATAAAAGCGGAAAGTGTCGTCCCAGATCAGCCTGTGCAGACTGCAAAGTCTGATCCGGGTTGACACTTTACGCTCATGCATTAAACCCATTTTTCTCATATGTACTTTAAACTAGGTTGGCACTAAGAAATCTGAATAAGTACCCAATAATTTTTATATTTGCAAAAATACCTTTTATTTAGAAATAGTTCCCCAAGAAAGCGTGCAAATATGTTTCATATTCAAGTATTTTCAGAAATTTTAGTAGCAAGTTTGAAATTTTAGTAGCAAGTTTGAAATTTTAGTAGCAAGTTTGAAATTTTAGTAGCAAATGGCTATTTGGCTACCGGTAGCGCTAACATAGGGTTAGCTAGTGTATACATCTAATATTGCAAAAAAAGTTAATACATCTAGTATTGCGAAAAAAATTGTGAATGACAAAATATCTGTACATGTACAAGTAACCAATTAAACTAAAATATCTCAAGCATAAAATGTTGTTGTCATTTATCTAGCCTTCTGCCACATGTGTGCCAGTAGCTTCAGATAGCTACATGTATGATAACTATGATAACTATCAAAGACAATTAGTACATAATTATTACATGCACATATAATCATTCCCAACATATCCTTATGCATTTTCAACTGAAAATGCAAACCGAAAAGAATGTTAATTTAAATAATATAAAAATGTATGCACATTCTTCTGATAGTTTGCAAATTTGAATTTCATATGCATGAATATTCAGAATTCCCCAGTTTCATGAATATTCAGAATTCCCCAGTTTAAACCTGCTTTTGAAGGTTTTAAACGTTTCAAAAGACTAGATTTCTCCATGGGGGAATAATAATCCCCGAAACAATAACCTACTTAATAAAAATCTGGAGAGCACTCAGCAGTGTTTTTCCTCTATGTTAATTCGGTACCGGAAAACGGTACCATTCCCGATCAGATTTACACACCAATTTTCCCAATTTGAAGTTTAAAAAATCAGAAATTTGTGAATAAAATGTAAAAATCAAGAAAAGATTTAATTTTCAACGCCTCCAGACAATAATACAAGTGAAAGAATCAATGAAACAAGTTTGAGAGTTTATTTATGTACATGTAACATATTGTTTTTTACATCCTGTTTGGCAGTTTTAAAAACGTTTTGATAAAAGTGATTCCCAATTTTGTTCTAAAGGACGCTAATTTTCCCAATTCAACCAGTACCGCTACCATTCCCAAATTAGTGAGGAAAAAGGCAGCTCATTCCCAAAATGTGTTGTGCAAATAGTGAGTTATTCAGCATATTGTGGAGATTTTCACTATCTCCTAATAATAAATCCTTTAAAAATACCTGGACTCAGACAGTGATCTAAATCTCCAACAAAATCTTATCATTTTTTCATTTGCCAGTGTCCAACTTTCCAAGACAAATTCATGCAAATTTGTCAGCGTTTTTTTTTTCACCTTCCGGGGGGGGGAAAAGTGGCTGGGCCCTTCAGATGGGGAATTTTACGGCAAAAGGGGAACTTTTTTTAGAAAAGCATAATTACAGGTTTATGTTCTACTTTGTTATAAAACATTAATCAATTGCTTTGCTACAAATGATAACTTAAATTATACACTAACTTGGATTGATGAAAAATAGCTGGGATTGTTTACCAAAATTCCTCTATCTTAGTCAATTTCTGTCCGAGAATTTTAAGGTATATATAGTGGAATAACTATATACCTTTTAAGCAGGGGAATGGGGCCGAATTTCGCCCCAAATTGGCCCTTAAAAAAACACTGTCTGTTCATATCTTTTTTCATAGTTTCTAACAAACAATCAAACAAGCAGACAAACAGACCAATGCCAGTGAAATCATAACATTCTTAGTGGAGGAACCATATTTATGTTTTCAGACATTCTATGTATTTGGACACCCTCAAAATATGACCAAATAATGACTTTCACCATGTTTTTGGACACATTCAGAAAATGATTTCAATTGTGATCCTTTTTTTAGGACAAAAACTTTTTGGCAATCAACACTCAGTCAAACATTTCAAAGGAAGCAACAGTATATTTTTCCAAAAAAAATTCTCTATTGTTTATCAGTATAGTCTTGCAACAGATTTGCAGCACCACTGTACATGACAATTAGAAAGCTGTATAATGAATTCAGTATATGTGGTCTTGTGTAGTAAATTCCTGCCTCCAGCAATAAACATTTAGACCATAATTCCAGATAACAAGCGGCTAGCGCTAACCGACTTATTTGTGATTTTATGAAATGATTGCAGATGCTGTTTTCCAGCAGATTTCCTCAGATTGATTTTTGTGGCTCTTTATATTTGGACACTGAAAAATAATCATTTTTAAGTGTCCAAAAACACAGATTAAACTTAATACGGTAATAAACAAATCCTTTTGATCAACACAGTTGTCACTGTATTCCTAGGTCATACACACTACATATTATTGTTTTACACCAGTTTATAACCTCTATAATTACTGGTTCAGGTAGGGGTCATACCTTTTGACTACAGACTGCTGCACACTCTGAACTGTGTGTGGGGCAGTTAGAGCTGAGGACAGGACACCTGTTTGTCCATCACTCACCAGTTCAAATTTAAAACCTGCAGGAGGTGTGGTTGGTAAACTTGAACACTTCCTGAAACAAAAAGAATTATAGAGAATTACAGACTGTCAATTCACAAGCAGCAGACCTTTGCCGTATATGAGGGTTGGTGCTTAAAACAAAATTGGATTAGTAGCCAAATTTTGCAAAGATAACCTGTTTTTTTTTTTTAAATATTGTCCTCAAAAGTGTGAAAAGACGCTTCATTTTCAAATTTTTTTAACCTATGGCTTATTTTGGCTACTGGTAGCGATCACATAGTAAACATATTCAGAGGCATGATTTATCATATAACATTTATAGAGCAACTGACGAGGTCCCTTTTGTAACAAGCTAACTGCGTTAGTAAAAAAGGCAAAATAAAGTAACTGGTAAGTACAGCCCACAGAATTATAGTTATGTACAGCCCTCATATTACTAAGTAGAAAGACGCACTGCTTAGTCTTGCATACCTCAGTCTGCTCTTAAAGTCTTATTTATTATTGAATTTAAGTATTCTTACAAAGCATGTTTTTATGTCGTTTAGCCAACTGACAGGGTGTGCAGAAAATGTAATGCAATAGCACGAAAAAATAAAATCGTCTATGCAGTGTATTGTTAAGTATAACTAGAATTATCACATGAGTGACGGATATACCCCCACAATATGGCCTTGTCACAAAACTATGGCATCCATTCGAAACACATGGACAGAGAGAGAATGCTTTCATTTGTGAATAATCAACAGCGTATTTGGAAAATTTTAATTTCAATAGATGCCATAACTCTGTCAACATTTAGTGGTTTGTAACCAAAGCTGAACTTGATCTGTATTTTATGATGATACACCTATGTACCAAAAAGAATTTAAATATGTGAAGCCTTGCATGAGTAATCGTCCATGTTTTTCGGGAATTTAAGTCAAAAAGGGGCCATAACTGTGTCAAAATTTAGTGGTTTGTAACCAAAGTCGAACTTGACCTGTACTATATGATTCTACACACGTGTACCAATAATTATTTAAATATGTCAAGCCATTGTTGAGTTATCGTCAGAAAACTATGTTTTTAGGGAATTAAAGTCAAATAAAGGGCCATAACTCCATCAAAATTTAGTGGTTTCTAACCAAAGTTGAACTTGACCCGTATTTTATGATGCTACACATGTATACCAAGAATTATTTCAATATGTCAAGCCATTCTTGAGACCGACAGACCGACGAACCAACAAGCTCACTCCTATATACCCCCCGTAAAGTTCCTTTGTGGGGGTATAATAATTCATGTTCTGATTTTGTTCAGTTATCTTTTCTAACTGAACTGAAGTACACAATCATGAAAATAGTGAATACTATAAACAAAAGAGAATGTAATTATGCATAAAACATTCAATTCTGTTAAAACGTAAACAAACAAATGATCATGAGATAGGATCTCTGTAAAAGTGACAAGATTCAGACATCCAACACAATACTTTTACCTTCACAATAACAATTAATTATTTATTGGTAGATTTTACGAGAGCTTCAGGCAGGAATCATTATTCCCATTTAACAATGAACAAACTTTAAGACAAACAACTTGATTTGTTTCTGCAACACACACCCGAACTCTGCAACTCATGTCAGAGTTGTTGCTATTAGCAGATTGTGTTCTGTGTGTTTGGGCATTGAACCCCATCACAATTAAATGTCTTAATTATGATGTCCATGTTGTTCTGTATTTTAAGAGGAAAATGACCACAAGGCCGTTTTGACAATTTAAGAAAATAAAAACAAATTGTACTGGAACTGTGGCAGAATATCGCACCTAAAGCAGCGACAAAAACTGTATTCTGCAGGAAGCCATACATGCAAACTAGCAAAAATGGCCGACTACTGGCCATGGCAATCTTTAGAATAAGTGTAAGAAAATTCTCAAACCGTGACTTTCAAAAGCAGGCTACACTGAAGTACATGAAATGTGTTTCTGTTGCAGAAACATCAAACAAAAGGAAAGAATTAAGGCCTCGAATCAGCTGACATTAGTACATTTTTATATTATTAAATAAGTTGGCATTTCTAAAATTGAATTGTGTAAAACATTGCTTTAAAGACGTTCGCAACAAAAAGAAAATAATTGGGTTAATTTGGTCCGTGTACATACCGTCTCTTCGTTTTTCGTTTTGCATTCGACAAAACGAAACACGAAAATCAACACATATTAGTTCATATTCCGATTTTCTAATAACCGAAACAAAAACAAAATACGGAAAACCAAATTGACTTCTTTATAGCGTTTTTCGTTGTACTAATTATAAAACAAAACACGAAACTTATTTCCCTATTCATATTTCGTTTCAATCTTAATATTACGAAAATCAATGTTTGAAAATGGAAACGAAGTGTGTGCTCCCGTTTACCGTTCTTGCTTTGATGAAACGGTAAACGAAAAACGAGTGGCGCTGCGGTCTTGGGTAGATAACTTATGAGTGGCTTTTTGCGCGCATTTCTCTCCCTTATATAAGAATAAAATTATGCCACTGATAATCCGTGAGCATGGCATCGTACCGCGTCACTTTTAATAAAAAGAAATCGACAACCGTGATGCCATGTTTTATGCATGTGTTGCCTTATGTAGTAAATGAGTTCTAGCTATTGTTGTTCATTGTATTTAAGGCTTGTTGTCGATTTCTTTTTATTAAAAGTGACGCGGGATTCGACTTTAAAATAATGTTTCACCTTTAAAATAAGGAGGGACGCGGGACTTAGTGGTAATAATAATAGGAATACGGGACTCAGGGGAGGGGGTATTACAGCTCTTCAAATGAAAGCACCTCCCCCTGATAATAGAACTAAAACGAGTTTCTTGTAAATTAAGTACTGCATTTACATAGCATAGGGGAAAAGAACAAGAAATATCCTAAGAGGCTAATTAGAGACTCCAGATCTACTCGGCTGGATCTCCATGAAATACCGGTACGTTGGTAAACGTTTAGATATTAAGATTATGATCATTTCAATTTAGAAAAATACAATACCTGGAAAATCCTTCCAACTTTGAAAATATCCACGTCTTCCTCCCTTACGGCGTGTCTTTTACTTCCAGAAAAAAGCACGTACGATGCCATGCTCACGGATTATCAGTGGCATAATTTTATTCTTATATAAGGGAGAGAAATGCGCGCAAAAAGCCACTCATAAGTTATCTACCCAAGACCGCAGCGCCACTCGTTTTTCGTTTACCGTTTCATCAAAGCAAGAACGGTAAACGGGAGCACACACTTCGTTTCCATTTTCAAACATTGATTTTCGTAATATTAAGATTGAAACGAAATATGAATAGGGAAATAAGTTACGTGTTTTGTTTTATAATTAGTACAACGAAAAACGCTATAAAGAAGTCAATTTGGTTTTCCGTATTTTGTTTTTGTTTCGGTTATTAGAAAATCGGAATATGAACTAATATGTGTTGATTTTCGTGTTTCGTTTTGTCGAATGCAAAACGAAAAACGAAGAGACGGTATGTACACGGACCAAATTTCTCCTTTTACTTCATTTTTTCTTTATTGCATGTAGGTTACAATATACTAATTTAATCTCTAATGTCCATTGAAAATAAATATTTATAATAGTAAACGATCATAAAGCATATATCATAATCAAAAACACACTATGCAATGTATTTCCAAACAAATTTAGTTCAGAAATGATCCATTAAATATCTTCATTCTATTGATACGTTGTTTATGTATGTTAAAACGAAACAGGAAAAAGGCTACACTGGTACCCTATATGAAATCCAATATTCCCCAAACAAGTTCGATGAGCCATTCTTTTTATTATTGTTTTGGTGTAAATATACATTGGTGCATGTCTGTGCGAAATTTTAAGAAAATCAGTCGTTTGGAACAAAATATGTATTTGATAAAAATGTTTCAAAAGCATTATTAGTTCCCATTTGACACACTTAAATGTCCAGTCAGATTCATTATTGAAGCAGTAAATGTAGGTAAAACGTTTTTATTATCGACATACACATGTATATTGCCAAACAAAGCATGTACAAACATATCAGTTGAAAGAACCATAACCTTGTTTGAAAAATAACTATCCTATATATTTAAAACATTGATAAAAATCCAAACTGTAAAAGGGGCTTCGACAGGTACCGTATTCAAAACCCAATATTTCCGGAACAACGCCGGTGACCCCTATTTTTTAAGACTGTTTTAGTTTCAGTATACAATGACGCATGTATGTGGGATCTTTTAACAAAATCTGTCGTTTGGAACAAAAGATATTCCTATGTTTGATAAATTATTGATGTTTTCACAGGCAAATTTAATGCAAAATTCACCTCGTTAAGGACGTTCGCAACAAAAAGAAAATAATTGGGTTAATTTCTCCTTTTGCTTCATTATTTCTTTACTATATATAGGTTACAATATACTAATTTCAATCAATAAATTTAAATCTGTGAAAGTCATTAAGTTCCAGTCAATGGTTAAAAGTTAACAAAGCATTAAAATAATCAAAACACACATATACAATGTATTGCCAAACAAATTAGTTCAAAAAAGATCCATAAAAATATCTATATTCTATTTTGGCAATTGATACGTTGTTCACGTAAACACGAAACATGAAAAAGGCTACACAGGTACCCTATTTAAAGTCCAATATTTCCCGAACAATATCGGTGACCCATTCTTTTTATTAATGTTTTGGTGCCAGTATATATTGGTGCATGTATGTGCAAAAATTTAAGAAAATCTATTGTTTGGAACTAAAATATATTGATGTATAATAAATGACGTTTCAGAAGGTATTATTAGTACCCATTTGACCTACTTCAATGTCCAGTCAAATTCATTATTTTAACAGTAATTGTAGATAACGTTTTTTTATTACCAAAATACACTTGTGTATTGCCAAACAAGGCATGTAAAACATCAGTTGAAAGAAACATAACCTTGTTTTAAAAAAAAGCTCTCCTATATACTTTAAACATTGATAAAAAATCCAAACTGAAAAAAGGGGCTTCGACAGGTACTGTATTCAAATCCCAAAATTTCCGGAACAAGGCCGGTGACCCCAATTTTTTAAGACTGTTTAAATTTCAGTATACAATGATGCGTGTGTATGGGAAGTTTCAACAAAATCTGTCGTTTGGAACCAAAGATATTCGCATATTTGATAAATTATTGATGTTTTTACAGGCATATTTAATGCATAATTAACCTCGTTAAGTGTCCATTAAAAGTCATTTATTAAATGATAACTGTAGATAAAGCATGTTTTATCATTGAACTGCACTTGTATATTACCAAACAAAACATTTAAAAAAAGATCCATTTAAAAATCTCAATCTTTGTTTGAATATGAACGCTTTATATTACTCAAGATTCTAAGTAACACACACTAAAAATGGGTCTTCTACAGGCACCGTATTCAAAATTCAATATTTCCGGAAAAAGGCCGGTGACCCCTATTTGTTAAGACTGTTTTAGTTTTAGGATACATTGATGCATGTTTGTGCCAATTTTGAAGAAAATTTGTCGTTGGAAAAAAAATTATGGAAATTGTTGCGAACGTCTTTAAGCGTACATTACAAGTCATTTGGTAAATGATAACTGTAGATAAAGCGTGTTTAATCATTAAACTGCGCTTGTATATTACCAAACGAAACATAATAAAAAAAGATGCATTTAAAAATCTCCATCTTTGTTTGAATATAAATGCTTTATATTATTCAACATTCTAAGTAACACAAACTGAAAAAAGGCTTTGACAGGTACCGTATTCAAAATTAAATATTTCTGGAAAAAGGCAGGTGACCCCTATTTTTTAAGACTGTTTTAGTTTCAGGATACATTGATGTATGTTTGTGCCAGGTTTTAAGGAAATCTGTTGTTGGAAAAATATTGAAGGAAATTAATAACGTCTTTAATAGTTTGAAGTTCAATAGTTTGAAGTTGTGGTCAGACAACAAAGAGCGGAAGATTTCTTGTTGGCCATTGCAAAAGTTTTAATAATGTATTTAATACTATTGAGAAACTGCAAACTCTTAATCAACAAATGAAGCAAGAAATATGTCTGAAATCATTAAATATTGTTTTTTTTACAGTTCAGCCATTTTTCAGTAATTATAAATAGACTTCATAGTTACAAACTAATTTGATGACGTTATGGTGAATTCCTGTCTCATATAGAATTGTAAACAAGAAACATGCTGAATCTGGCAAAAATAGGATTGTAATGAAAACGGGTTGGTCGAGTTTAAATTGCAATTAAAATGCCTACAGAAGGTATATTTTGGCACATGTAAAGCAGTTTCGATGATGCTTATGTTAAAGATTAGTGTTTTATCCAGACCTAATCAGTGCAGCGCCACACCCCTTTATTGATCTGCCACCCTGCCCTTTTCAAAGGCAATAAGCACCTCATGCCCTCTTATCCATCCACTGAATTGATTGTTAATGAGGGCCCTTGTGATGGCATGTTATTATAATTTAATCTGTAACCACCTGATAAGATCAGCAGAAGGGGCAGAAGGGTGTTCCTTTGACCCAAGCTCCCAGGGTTTTGACCCATGATTTTAATGGAAATCATGAAAATGATGCATGGTAAAATCCCCTAAAGAGTCATATTGACCCTTGGTAAATGTATGTGTCATCACTCCTTTACAACTGAAGCCAGTCAAGACACTGTCTGTTATTAACACATTAGGCCTACCATATGTTAATTCATTTTGAATTTACTGATAAGATCTTCCATGCCAGGAAGTTATCAGTGCATGTATTTGACCCTTCCACCAATGAAAACACAGACATTTTCCATTACAGTATTTTGTTACAGCATTTGTGTACTGTAAACCTGTATAGTTCTGACGTTTACATGTTTTAATGCAGATGGAATGATGTTTAAAATGTTAAATAATAACAATATTTCACATAAAATATAATAATCTAAAAATACTGATAAAAAAAAAAAACCAGAAACACTTACAAAATAATCGGCCGAAAATTTACAACTGTCAATAATTTCGGACAACACTTTCGGATATTTGTTGATGAAACAAAAACATAGCAGCATTAAGTTTTGTCTTTCATTTATATTGATCAATTATTGCACAATCTTAACTTTTTATGTCTTTCTAAAGAATTGTACATTGAATAAAAAACAAACAACAACACCTAACACAAACTTACAAAGGCTAATTTTTAATATTATGATCAGCACCAGGTTGATTTTTTATATTAGTAATATTTTGTAATATACTATATTTATTAGTATAATGTGAACCTTGAGTTTGTTTGTTTTTGTTTTGGTGACTTGTGAATATTTGAATTTGACTCTTCAAAATTAAATTTTGACCCTTGAAACTTCTGGTCTATGGGTGAATGACCCTTGAAATTTACAGTCTACTGAACACCCTGTGTTCGGTATTTATAGCTGTGGGTTCGAGAATAGGTCAGTTATTTTGCCTCCATGAGAGCTTAAATACCAGAGTGGCGACATAATGCGGTGTTAATTTCTAAAATATACAGAATCTGTGTCACTATTAATGCATAAAAATGTGTATAAGAGATTGAAATGTTGATCTGTAATGTTGTTTTCAAGAATGCTTTTGCAAAAAAGTCCACAGGCCACCATACATCCTTAAAGGCTCCAGAACTGGTACTTCCAGTTCCATGATAAACGGTGATCCTAAACTAATCTAAAATCGCGATGTATCTTGATTCGCGGCCATTTTTTTACCTGAACTCTCGCGCGAGGTCACGGATCAGTGATTTTAGTGACGGCACATTTACTATGATGCGTACTTGACCGTATTTGCTGTCAAACTTCAAAACATGAGATTTAAACAGGTATTTTATACTATCCTTTACAAAAACACACAAAAAACATATTCATTTAAATTACCATGGAATTAGTTGTTTTCTGCATAGAGAAGGTCTTTATAAACAGTTTAACTGTCGGCTGCAATTGTTTACTTTCATGAATGAAAGTCACGTGACGTAAAATTTTCGTAGTAAGTTCAAACATATTAAACACTATGTTTTTCAAACACAATCACTTTTGTGATTTTTGTTCAAAACTTGTTTGTTTTAGGCACATCCACAGCCTATTCGTAGGAAATACAGACTCTACTCACCATCTTCCCTCATAAATGCCTTCACGCAGTAAAAGATCATGGAATGTCTGTTCTTAGAGCATCAAGGGTGTACATGGTGCCTGAAAACACACTCAGGGACAGAGTTTGGGGAAAAGTTGACCCAGAAACTGTTGTTATGGCGAAAGTGCCTTTGTTTTATGAATTTGAAGAGGCCCAAATAGTAAATCATTTTAAGACTATGGCTGATTTAGGGTATGGGTATACTCAACAAGAGTGTAGAGATGTTGCTTCACAGTTCGCTGTTCAACTAGGTAAAAGAACAGCTGATACACCACTTTCCATGATGTGGATGAAAGGTTTCCTCAAGAGATGGCCAGAAATGAGGGTTGTTAAACCAAAAACACTAGAACACATTCGATCCAAAATGGCCAGTGCAAGCGTGGTGTCAAACTTCTATGACAACCTTTAAAAGTGTCTGCAACCTTTAAAAGTGTCTGCAAAAGCATGACCTTCAAGACAAGCCTCATTTAATATACAATATTGATGAGAAAGGTGTGTCTATAGATCACAAACTGCCGTACATTGTAGCTAGTTCTAAATACCCAGCCCAAGCTGTGACGTCCGGTAAGGGTAAGACAGTCACTATCATTGGTGCTGGTAGTGCTAGTGGTGTAGCTGTTCCGCCATTCTTCATTTTCCCTGGAAAGCGGATGAACCATGAATTGTTTAAAGGAGCATCTCCAGGGGCAGGGGGAACAATTTCTGAAAGCAGATGGTCAAATCTGCAAGTGTTCACTCAATATTTGACCAAACACTTCATCAAGTTCATGCCTGGTGTGACTCAAAAGTTCTGTTGCTTCTAGATGGCCACAAGTCACATGTATCCGTTATTCTTGCAGAGAGGGCAAAGGACGCTGTGTCAAAGAATTATCCATGAAACATCAGCTGCCATTACGCAGTATGTTCGTGAGATAGTCAGCCATGTATATCACAAAGCTTTGTCAGCTGAAAACCTCCAAGTGGGATTCCGTAAAACAGGAGTGTTCCGATTGGACAAAAATGCAGTTCCCAGAGAAAGTATGCTGCCCGCTGAAGTGTATCAGACAACTCATGTGGACAGTGATGATTCAGATGCAACCATTGAAGGAGGTGTAAGAAATGAAACTGAAAAAATTATTAGTATTTATGAAACAGTACAAAACTAGAAAAATGAAAATGCAAAGAAACCCCGGAAAACAGTAAGCAGATTAGTGTCTGGAACAGGGTTGGCATGCATTACCCACCCCCGGGTTTTACCGGTTTTTTCCGCCCTGGTCAATACACTGAAAGTGGGTAATACTGGGCAATACTATTTTTTCTTCAGTTAATGTGCAGTTTTAATTGTTTTTATAAATCCAAATGCTCAGTTAACTTATGTCATTAAGAAAATGACTTTAGTTTTGCAGATCCAGTATATGCATAGTTACAGTATTTTTGTAAGTGCTTGCACATATCCACTGGTTCATTCATTCATTTTTTATGGCAACGCTTGTCATGTATTTTCTATAATGTTTGTGAAATGATTCTGCTTGATATTCAAATATGTCTACACTTATTTAAGTTATTCATCCTTCTTTTTTTCTTGCATTGAACTATTCTTTTTTCGTGTAAACAATAAAAGTTAGGGAGGCCTTCTCTGTCTGGACAATAACGCCAGCCTGGTCAATATTATTATAATCTGATATTGGGCAATACCGGGGATTACTGGACAAATCACTTATCTTCTATTTTCATTACTTACTTTCATTTTTTTCTCTTTAAAAGCAGGATGATGATAATGATGAAGCAAAGAATAAAAATAATTATTTTTATACTGATGCACAATTAACAGCAGGAACCAGTCACTTAAGGTGCTAATCAATGCATGTTTTCATGGTTTGGAGAAGGCCCCTACTTGACATGGGCCTTTGCCTGACCCCTCATTGAGATAGGTCTAATGTTTGTTCAAGGGGTCCAGTTTGTTTTTTGAGCACTTGCATCTGTCAATTCAATCAATGTTTGTGTTTGTTTAAGAGGGTGTACATATTGTGGATGGGTCATAAATGATATCACGATATTATGTCATTAATTTAATGTACTGCATGGGGCTGCAATAGGGTCTTGTTGCAACATAATATTTAATAAAATATTTTATAACATAAAAATATGTCAGACTTGTCAAACTTTTCTTATACATTCATTTCTTCTTTGTCTTTCATAAACATAATTTTGTTACATTATACACTAGTATATACTGAGAAAAATAAAATGAATGTGAGTAAAAACCACAGATGCCACGTAATACTCAGTATTGTCCACACAAAAATCCAACTTAAATTTTGTGAAAAAGAAAATAAATTATCAATATGTTTGCACATGAAATAGAAATAAACAATAAAACTTACAGTATATAATTGTTAATAGATATGCGTTTATAATGTATAAACTCAGTATTAGTATGTAATGTAAACATAATTATGCAATTTATTTTATCCCCAGTATTGCCCACTATTAGTATTACCCAGTAAAACCCAGTTTTTCCCAGTATTACCCGCCCGGGCTGGTCAATACCATAAAACCCGGGTTTTATGCCAACCCTGGTCTGGAAAAGAACTTACCAGTAATGAGGTGATTGAGGCGATAAAAACTCATGAAGAAAATCAGAAACCTACCATAAGGAAATCTATGAAATCAAACAAAGACAAGACTGCAGTAAGTAAAAGTAAACAAACTGTTTCATCAGTGGCACTGAGTCCAGTAGCTGGTCCATCTTGTGTTCGCATAGCTGATGACAGCGAAGGAGTTTCTGATGACACTTGCTGTGTGTGCAACAGATTCCAACTGAAGGAACTGTCTGGCTCTGACATTTGTAAAGTGGGTACAGTGTGATGGTGTGAACAATGGGATCCCATGCAAGCACTGGACACAATAATTTACTGCACCCCTGTTAGATGTGTCAGAAGGGGTGATACATTTCAATGCCCCCAGTGTGATACCAATGAAGAATAATTTTGAGGCAAAATGACTTGTAAATAAGTTAAAACATGTTCTCTACCAGCGTTTTTCCTCACCACTTTGGGAATGGTACCGGTACTGGTCTAATTGGGAAAATTAGCGTCGTTTTCAGCCAAATTGGGAATTTTACCACTTTCTTTAAAAACTATCAAAAAGGAAGTAAAAACAGTAAGTTACAATAAGTTAACCATACAACTACTTGTTCCATTTATTCTTTTACTTTCATTCAAGTAAGACTATGGTTTTAAATGCCATGCTGGTGGTTATCAACTTGCACAACTTGTCCCAGAGACACAAGTTTGCTCTCGGACTCGACACTGACAATGTCTGTGTCAATGGTTGACGGAACATAAACAAAATTACTAGTATCTTCTGCCGTCAATGTCGGTTGTGGATCTATACTTTATGCTTTGCCATTCAAGCCACAGCTAGATAAAGGATTGCATCCCTTAATGTTTTTTTGGTAGTATTTAGTGTTATGAATTGCCATGTCTCATCAATGACATTGCGAAAATGCGTTGCAGTTCAGTTCGTTCCCATTCTCGCATATAACCGATAACAGTAACCAAGCGATACAGTAACATTGCAGAGGTTACTTCCCCTAGCGGTTATCAGTAACTGATTTGAGGTGTGCGCGGAGGTTAACGTTTGGGTAAAACAAAAGTAAAATACAGGAACATTGTTGATCTTTTCAGGGTATTTTTGGATTTTTTATTACATCTGGGAATTTTTTAACATTAAATTGGGAAAAATGGTCAGAAAATCGGATTGGGAATGGTACCGTTTACCGGTACCGACTTTATATAGAGGAAAAACACTGTCTCTACTTTAAATTTGTTTTTGTTTTAAAAGCTAATTGACATTAAAATCTCATTAGTGATTTCCCTTGGCCTTAGCCATGAACTATTTGAATGACGTCATAGGTCGCGACCTTACATTCAGCTGTCAAAATGGCGGACGCTGATAACTTGTTTGGGAAACAGTGGTGCTGTCAGGGTTCGCGCTGGCAATTGCCACTGTCACCAAATGCGACAAAATCGCAAAAGTGGCAACACATTTTCAAGTTTGGCGATTTTTCTGGCGACAGCGTTCTTTGTCCGAATTATTTACTATTGAAATGATGTAAGCGCCATTTTAGCCTAAGCGGTCTTGCTGACTAGGTTAACCTCGATAGCTATCGTGCATGTATTGATTTTTAGTGATGTACGCGGTACGACTGAATTAACTGAAGCGTGAAAGTGAATGCATATCAATAAGGAGATAACATACGACTGATTATATGGCCCAAGGCAATTAGATTTGCATTTTAATTGCTTTTTCTTTAATCGTCGATACTGGCAATTAATAGAATAGTGCAATGTTTGTAACAGATTAAGGACGAGATCAAACAATAATTAGAAATCTAAACATAACTTATGCAGTGTTTTCAACACGTTGATGTTCATGACTAAACAGGGACCTATAAAAACAAATAGGTCCCTGGATTAAATAAGCAAAAGTCCATAATTAAACAGTTTATTACGACCATTGGCATGAAATTTTGAATTTGAAAATGAAAATTCACTTGTCAAAATGGCCAATTCAGACGTAAATACTCCTTGTAAAAAAAACGTTTGTTAGATTCTGATGACATCTCATCTCCATCTAACATGCTCAAACTTCATAATTCTCCGGTGAAAAGTAAATTAAAGACTGTTAGAAGTTCTAATTCTTTTAGTCTATGATCATAATATATATAGATTTGCTGATAATTGATGTCTTCAGTATATTTTCAGTTACCTTTCCAGTGTACCTTGCCTTGACTAATGTGTGCCATTGTATTGATATGTGTATATTTATGTATTAATATGTATCATATTTATAAGTAAAATAGTAACATTTATGCATTGTTAAATGTCTACTTTAAAAACAAATATTGATGATGTTAATACACATATTAATAGTGCATTGCTAAAATATTTCTTGTTGCAACTATTATGCTCCATGGACATATTTTACTCCATTTGTATATGAAATATGCTGTTTTGTTACTTATTAAATTGATTAAAGAGATATGTGGTGTTTTGTTTATTCATTGTATTCTACATCAGGAATAATTATTAATGCATTACACAGTGATTTTTTTTTAATTTCACAGCCATGAGTCCTAGGACTCGCTGGACTAAAAATCTATGAGTCCCAAAGTTAAATGTGTGAGTTCAAAACTTTTCATTTATTAAAATGGGAATATAAGCAGTCAGTTAATAAGATGAGTAAGGCAATAATGCAATTAACTCTTTATTATATATAATAACACAAGTAATTTTAACTTTGTGTTTTTTGAGAAGCATGTCTAGCTAGAGTAAGTACAATGTTGAAATTGTGTGCAGTGTGCATTTTTTACCATACCATTGCACCGTTTAGCGACCGTACACAAATAGCAGTACATGTTATTAAATTGTGTACTTCCATTGTATATGCTCACCAACTAAACAACTTCACCCAATCTTTATTCTATTAACATATTTTTTTTGGACAATTTTTGGTAGAATCTGACCAGAATTAGCTTCAGGAGTATTGCGTTTAGTCATGTGTCATTTTTCTTTTCGGACCCATGTTGCAGACAAACTTTAAAAAAACTTTCCCAATCAATTACTTTTGTATTATTTTACCTTCAAGCCATTACGTTTAGAAACGTCACGACTATTGCCATTGGTTATTCGCAAATCGCTTATCCAATGAGAATGGTCGTAATAAAAATAGATGGAACGGTGCGATGGTAAATTTTACCCTCTATTATGACAGTACTCGTACACAAATGCTTTGAAAATGCCAGACAGGACTCGCCATTTACAAAATGCATGCGTCCAGCAAATGCACATAAACTGAAACTTTGCGTCTACTAAAATATTACTGAGTCCTGGAAGCAGGACACACGGGTAAAAAAATCACTGATTACAGTAAGAGTGAAAATATAAGTTATATATAGTATAGTTATATATAGTATGCCACGCGAACGTCTCTTACTAACAAAAATATGTGCGACGCCTAATTGGCTCCAAGTTTTCAAATTTGGCAAAAAAAGTGGTGACAACTTTTCAAAAGCCAGAGCGAACCATGGCTGTGGATTACAGTGAACATGTTGCAATAAATAAATTTCATGAATTAACTGGAGGATTATTAAACTATTTAATTCAGGTGAGTAACAAATTGCTACATTTGTATTTTGTCGTTCATTTTATTGCAAAACATTAACATCGCGAATCAAGATACATCGAGGATTGCAAAATACATCACTTTCAATTAATACTTCGAAGACATTTTAAATAAAACAAACCTGCTGCAAGCGCATTAAGATATTTTTTGACTGGTTTAACCGTGCAAACTTAATAGCTCACACATTCAAGAAGAGCTTAGTCGACTATCTCTAAATATTCCTGTCAAACACCATCCGGTTTGTTGTTGTCGTCCATATTGGATAAGACTACATCAAGTGATCTTTGAATTGATTTGATTGGCTTATTTTGTGATAAGGTGACAAATAGAATTGAACATAGTAGGGTGTCGTGCTAAGGTTACACTCTACTATTTATTTTTATTTGCACGCAAGTTTCACGGCGTTCTATAAATTGATCATTATCAAATAAATACAAACAAATAATCCCCAAGTCATAGTGTCATATTTGTCACTCTTTATAATAAAACAATAACTATTAATATGATTTTAGGCACTGCCTAAGTCGGGAAAACCAAACATAAATAGACTATATAATAAAGATGACCACTTGTTATGTTCTATGTTTACTGCAGCACCTGGTAAGGTTTTCTGTTAAATTTTATAATTTTAACCCGCCGCCGATCACTGCATTTGAATAAACAATAACAAACTTTAATGATAATGATTGTAATGTTGAACAATTTTATTTTCTTATATGTTTTTTTTCAAAGAACATTTAACAGTATAGCCTAATTGATAGATTTGCATATGTAAGTGTAATTTCCTGTAATTTAAATATCGCAGTTTATATCTAGAATATAATTCTAATAAAAGAGAAACACCTTCAACTAATTAACTATAATAACACTCTCTCTATATAATACAGATTTCGTCCGTAGATAATAATTAATATATTTTGTTTATATTTTTAATATATTTTGTGCTATGTCATAGCTAGCAAACTAATTGTTTGTTTTAGACATGTTATTAAAAAATTCATTAAAAAATGTTAAACACAAATTCAAACTGTATAAACTATATTTTATTTAATAAGTTTTATATTACCATCTTTAAATAGAAAAGGCATATTTACCTGGATTTTCGCTTAAGAATGTTGTCAGATTTGTTCAAAGACATGCTGCTACCCAAGGTTCAGGAGGCAATATCAAGTAAATTTTCACAGATAGCTGATTTTAGTTATCTCGCACGGATCGAGACTTTCCACTTCTCCCAGCTACTAGACCAACGAAATTCATCAGTGTATGAACAATATTGTCCTTATCAACTGACTGACATTCGCTTTAGTTTCATTATTTTTAGTAACTACACCGTGTTTGTTTAATTTCCATACCTATTTTCCTACACCTCGCCATGGCAGAACACACGAAAGGCTTATAAATACCACACATAAATCGGAACGAATTGGCATGCCAAATTAACGAACTAAATGACATTAAGAAATACCAATTTCTGTTCGAGTATGTATACACAGAGCTATATAAAATTTAAAACGTACCCCGTAAAATGTATGCAAGCAAACACACATAAACTATCTACCTACCTTTCTCTTCAACTGAAAGTGAATTTTCAATATTATCCGTATAAACCGCTTGATTCCTAATGATCTGTAAAACTAGCTTACACAATGTCATTTAGTTGTAATGTATACGCCTGGCCCATTACTTTTTCTCGCCCAAACCACATATAGGAATGCCAAAATACCATATTCGACGATAGTACTGGTATTATCTAATAACCACTTTTGCTTTTTCCACCAGATAAAAATTACAATCTTTTGTGATACCTACTTCTCCAAGACGATAAATGTTTTGTAATCAAAACCAGATATAAAAAAACGACACTGAGAATGTATACGTGTTAAGAAATGCACTAGTATTGTGTGTTTGAACGACAATATGACATATACGAAAACATGAAACACAACGAGTAATAATTAATGTCGCTTTGTTGTTCATGCTGTTATGTAGTTTTATTGCATTTTTTATAGGAAAACAAGCATCTTGTAATAAAAAGTTGTTTAGAAGTATTTTCACAAAGTTTATGATATTTACTCATAAAAGTCTACATGTCCAAATAAAAAAAAAATCACACTTATAAAACTTGTAACTCACCGAATACACCTTTCCAGATAAATCTGAGTGTTATGCCCCGGTCACAAATAAGTAACTGCTGCAAGACGGCGTTTGTTGTACCCTAAATCGGGCCAATCGGACGGTACCCCAAGGCAGCGGTTGCAATCGGGCGGTGGCAGCCGAAAGTTTTGCTCATCAGACGGCGCCCGTCGAAGTTTAAGAAAGACTTAAAAGTTAACGGCGACCGGGCGATTTCTTTCGGGGTCGGGAAGTTCGAAAACACGTCGGCCGGGCACCGTCCGATCGTAGGACGGCATTTTCTTTGATCGGGCAGTGGCCGTACGAAGTTTCTACATTAAATACATCGTCCGATTTCAACGGCGACCCTGAGGGCACCTTCCTGGCGCCGACAGACTCCCGAAAAGGCACCGACCGATGTACAATTATCGTCAGGGTATCGGGCAGTGCCAGTACATGCACCGGGCGGCCCCAGTTTTGTCTGACGACGGCCGGCCGACTTACAATGACTGGATAGATTGTTCAATGCATTTTAGTTGCAGCCATCTACAATCCTGTGCGGCGACCGTCCGATTCACATATTAACCGCACGTGCGCAATCCGGTCATCGGCCGGTTGCCGCCCGTTGATCAAACTGTTTATTTCCCGTGTCAATCAGGCGAAATCGTCCGGCGCCCGCTTGAGTTTGTGACCACGAGAGGCTAAAAATATGAAATCGCGCGGCCCCTGTCAGATTCCAAATATTGCCGATGCTTTGCCGTTCGTTACAATCGGACGGCGCACGTTCTATTTGTACTAGGCATTACAGGTAAGCTAGGTTTACAAGGGATATCTGCTGAAAATCACTGTTACTGATGAAAAATTACTCGTATGTATTTATACCACATACTTTTCTAAAAGGAAATTAAACAAGATTTACACTGAAACAAAATTTATTAAATTGAGTATATGCACATGTATTTATTTCTCAAACATGGGAATTTGTTTTTTAATGCAATATTTACATTTCTTCCGACGATAATAACATATTCAAACTATTTTTTTTTTTAATATTTAAAAGATCTTTTCATAAGCATGTAAATATTAATCGAAAATGAATTGACGCGCTATTTATTACATAATATGACAGTTAAAAACATATTGAAGGCAAAGCCTAACATTTCTGCCGCATGCATTACTCAAAGGAAACAGCAATTTATCAACAATTTAGTGATTTTAAGTGAATTTACCCTGGTATGATAGTTAGATAATGAGCACATATGGTTGAGTGCAGGATGCATATAATTTGTAAAATACAGTTTAAATGATATGTTTTGGTATCATTTTAAAGGTATATATGTAAGCAATAAGAAAAAAAGCTGTTTTTGCGCACTACTTTTTGGCTAGCGGTTCCCAACTTCATAACTTTTGGCCCATGTATTCATGCGCAAAATGGCAGCCTCCATGCCCGTCAAAACCGGTGTAAGGTAAATATTTTGAGTTACAACGCATAGAAATTTTGACATCTGTTTTTTTCAAAAGGTTATGTCCTCATCTTTCCAACAATGTATATATTGGAAAGTAGCTTGGTCATGGTGAAAAGTGAGATCAAGTTTTGAATATTTTATATGTAACAAAGAAGGAATTTATTTGCGCATGCGTAACCTTTAAGAACTTCCCGTAAGATAAGTCGTCTGCAAAGATTTTGAAAATGGACTCTTACAAACACACTGTACTGGAAAGAATAACTGCCAGATGCCACCTTGACCCCATTTAGGGCTGTATTTTATGGGATGGTTGCTATAGGGGGCATAAGGGGGGTAAATATGGGAAAATTAAGCCAAATGTCCACCAGAGTGGCAATCCGAGACCCATTGTGTCCATCGTGTTGTTTTTCAGTTTTATTTTGACATTAATTTGCATTAGTTTCAACAATTCTCTCAGTTATGTCACAATACCTTGTGTTGTAATCCTGAATATTCAGTTTAAGAACCTGTAACTGACAATAATGCCCGCTAAGGTCGTGTCCGCACTGGCCGATGCATTGGCCTTGATGACCGTCCGGCCTGCCTACTTTGAATAATACCAATTTTCCTAATTTGCAAAGTTAACAGATCCTATTTAGTTCATATTTTATTTTGTAATTGTACTTCAATCAGGCTTTCAGCTGAAAAATACATGTATTGCATGCATAAAATACTTAAGCCGCTCACGCCAACCTAGACCCCACCTCATGGAGATAGCGGCATCAAAATTTAAATCACCATCACAGTTTGGTTTAATTTGAGTATGTTTTTTAAATGCAGTATTGAAAAGAACCAGGACCTCAGCCGGAACCATCAACTCATTCGTATACAAGTATATAAAGCTGACACAGTCGTGTCCGTACCATCGGTATCTTTGAAGGTTAGAACAAGATTATTGTCATGTGTTCTACTATCTAATGACTTCTTTTCCAGCCTGGCATTCTTCTTATCAACACCAGTAAGAAAAGCAAGAGTTTAACCCTTGTTGGGACCCGTTTTTGAACGGAACTGTTTGCACGTGAGCTTGACAATCTGAAGCCGGCAGAGCGACTAGCCTTATCGCAGTAAATAAAACTTGTAAACTATTGTATATGTACACTTATTGTATCTAAGTTACACTAGTTATCACAATATTGAGTAAACATGCACAGAAAACCTTTTTATTTTCACAGATTACTCAGCAGAGAGTACCTGAAACAGATTGAAGATTGCAGGCGGCTGACCTCACCCACAGGTCCAGGTGTGACAGAAGACTGTTAATTAATATGGCATTGACATTTTGGGGTCAAATTCCTTTTTTGTGTGTGACAGGAGGTCAAATCTGTTGATTGTTATGTAAACAAACCCTTTTCTTGGGTCAAATGGCATCCGAAATGCTACATGTATATGAATTTTACCCCCCCAAAATGCACAAACTTAAATAATTTTTTGGTTCAAAACGGATTAAAAACCTATTCTGTAACATTTAGAATGCCAATGAAGATTGTTTTCACTTCTGACTTTTTATATTGTATCTGCTATGCCTATTAAAACTCAAAGTTATGCTTAATTCTGAGTTAAAATCAAGTTTTCCAGATGTACCCAAGTACATTTTTTTCCGTCTAAATTTTTACCTCAAAACACCATTATATGTGACATTTTCAATTTTATTTTTCCAACAATGTATGGTAATATATTGGAAAGCAGCTTGGTCATAGTGAAAAGTGAGATCAAATTTTGAATATTTTATATGTAACAAAGAAGGAATTTATTTGCGCATGCGTAACCGTAGTCAGTCGTTATCAGATTAGAGGTTCTGAACTCTGTATTCCACTTGTGTATTGGGTTACAGGCTGACCCGGGATAGTCCGGGAACGGCTTTATACCTAAGCTTTTTAAATCCCGATATATCTTGGTATATGCTCGATAAGGGTTGATAAGGGTTCATTTATATTAAAGCATCACCTTTCTCTTTTTCTTTCTATATAAAATACAACTTACTATACATGTATTATTGTGAAGTAGAAATGTAAGTTGATACTAAAGCACCTTAAAGTTTATACTACAGAGGATTTATGTTTAGGCGAGACTTCCTTGAAACAAAAGATAAATTAAAAGCGCTAAATGTCGTCCTGGATTAGCCTGTGCGGACTTACAGGCTGACCCGGGACGCCACTTTAAAAACGCAGATGCACTAAGCCAAGTTTTCCCACAACACGCCTCATATTTAGAAAGTATATGCGGAGTGCACACGTCTGGGAGGTCACATATACCCCCGACTAAAGGCTGAGTGGGGGGGGGGCGGGCGGGCATACGTGTACGGTGTACGTCCGGGGGTGACATATGCAAACATTCCTTTTTGTAGGCAAAATATCTATTTTTGTAAGCTGGAATTCAATACCCTTCAAATATTTTAAACCACAACATTGTTAAAGTCAAAAGGACATAATGAACATATATACTTCCGCGTTGTAACGAAACATGGGATACGGATATGAAAATGAATGGTCCAATCGTAAATCTTAAAGCGCTTATAAATCATCGATAGATACCACAATTTTCGGTATTTCAAAATCCCCCGAAATTTATAAATGTTTGAAAACAAGTCTGGGTTGCTATGGTGCTCCCAATCTAATCAGTGTCGATCAAATAAGATGTAGAGGATAAAAATAGACGAAACCTGCTATTCATATATTATATCCGGTTTTGTTTTGTTTATAATTTAGGATGAAAACTCATTTTGTGTCCTCACTTCCATACATGTACGTCACATGTACGCAGCGAAGGGTGACAAGACTTTGTGTATAAACATGATTGGATCTTAAGGTAGACATCAGGGGAGTGCTTCAATAAGGACCACTTTTTAGACAAATCTCATGTTTAATTTGTAATTATATATTTTGTTATTTATGACTATATAAAAATACTGAACCCAAAAAGAAAATGTCGCAAAGTTGAATGTTACTGTGTCCTGTTACCGCCATCGTAGTTTCGCGACTTCGACCTGTGCTTATGAAAGGACGCCGACGTATCGTATCGGCGCGTCGGCGTATCGTCTCGACGCGTCGGCGCCCTTTCAATACGATACCCCGACACGCCGAGACAATACGCCGACACGATACGCCGACGCGCCGACACGATTCGCCGAAGCGCTGACACGTTGCTCCGAAGCGCATGCACGATGCGCCGAAGCGATATAAACGTGGTATTTTCGTACCTTCGCCCAATTTTATACGGCGCACCGTTTTAGTCAAAAGTGAAAATATGTTCGAGTACAGTTGTTATAAATAAATCTACCTGCAGATGTAATATTTGTGCCTACAGGTGAAATTTTGTACCTATAGGTCTGAATTTATACCTGTAGATACATTTAAAATAATACATACAGGTACAATTTATACCTACAGGTACAAATATATAACTGTTGGCACGTTATTATTCCTACAGATATATGCATGTCCATTTAACAATGTTATGAAAAGATACAATTGTTTACTTGTTTATTTACTTATTGATATACGTATTTAATATTAACATTGAATTATTTTCATTAAAAATAAAATCAATGCATGCAATAAGACTGTCTGCTTAATTTTGGTTTGGGTAAGAAAATATATCGACAGGTACAATTTTAGTCCGGGTGTTAAATTTATACATGTAGGTACAAAAGTATTCTTTTAGGTACAATTTTGTACCTGTAGGTCCTATTTATTAGGGTGGCACAGAGGTGACCTGCACTTCCCTTTTTTATTTCGAGTTGCTAACTCGTGGGAACGAGATACTAACTTGTTGGAACGATTTACTAACTCGTGAGAACGAGATACTATGTCGAGGGAACGAGATACTAAGTTGAGGGAACGAGATACTAAGTAGAGGGAACGAGTTATTATCTCGTTCCAACGACTTAGTATTTCGTTCCCACGAGTTAGAGAACCAATTAAATGTTTCGAAGCGACATAAACGTCGTCTCGTCGTTTCTTCGCCCAATGTTATAGCCACCTATAAAAAAAAACACGAGATTGCGACGTTTATATCGCTTCGGCGTATCGTGTCGGCGCTTCTGCGTATCGTGTCGGCGCTTCGGCATATCGTCTCGGCGCTTCAGTGCATCGTGTCGGCGCATCGGCATATCGTCTCGGCGCGTTGGCGTATCGTCTTGGCGCGATTTCGACCTCAGAATTAAAAGGGCGCCGACGCGCCGAGACGATACGCCAACGCGCCGAGACGATACGCCGAAGCGACGACACGATACGTCGAAGCGTCAACACGGTACGCCGAAGCGCCGACACGATGCGCCGAAGCCATATAAACGTCGTCTCGTCGTATCTTCGCCCAATTTTATAGCCACATATGAAAAAACCACACGAGATTGCGACGTTTATATCGCTTCGGCTTATCGCGTCGAGCTTCGGCGCATTGTCTCGGCGCTTCTGCGTATCGCGTCGGCGCGTCGGCGTATCGTGTCGGCGCGTCGGTGTATCGTGTCGGCGCGTCGGCGCCCTTTCATAAGCACAGGTCGAAGTCGCGAAACTACGATCGGCGCATACAAGACACCGTTGAATGTAGATATTTTTAACTTTTTAATAGATTTGACTGAATCTTCATGTTGTATGACTTTGTCTTATGAATCTACTGAGATTAACTGATCGAGTTTACAAAGTAGAACGATTATACAATAACCACATAGTGTATGTGTGTAGACCTCTAAAGTAAAGGTTACAATTTGGCACGTGCTTTACGAAAGTTTGTTTTTCGGTTCAGTGCATGTTAAACCAAATGCAGTTGTTCCACAAAGGCTTTATAGCACAAGATACATGTGGTACCTCAACCTGGACTCAATTTGCCACATTTTAATTCGGAATTAAGTACTACAGTAATTGCATATTATTGTGACATGTGCATATAACAACTAAGTATGTAGGATACTGATGGACTCGTCATTCCAAAATAATTGTGAATTTGGATGACATAATTATTGTGTATTCTAGCGTATTTAAGCGTACTTTATATTTAAGAAATAAAAATGGATGTGCATATAACATAACTGTTCACGTACACTTGATATGTTTCCATTCACCCGTCAGTTGGTCCAATTACGGACAAAAGCCCGCGCGGTCATTATTTTTTCACACCCGAACAATTGAAAGCTCTTGATAAATTTAAAGCTATGAAGTACTCGTACATGGCTATTTTGATGTATTTAGAATTTGGTGCGACGTTTTTCGACGCATTTGTTTGACAATGACAGCCCATTTGCACATACTATACTGGTAGTATGGCTTTGACATTGCTGTACTATAACGATTCATTATAGCATTATCGACAGAACATTTAGTACATAAGTATTGTTTTAATCTGGGGTGTAATTTCGACGAACGGGCAATTGTGTGGGTCGTCAAAATTACGAGCGGGCTTATGTTTGGGGTGGGAAAAACATGAGAGGCCTTTTGTCCGGAAGGGCTATTTTCCGGAGTCCTCTCTCAAAATATGGATTCACATATGACGTCAGGGCCCGTATACACAGAGCTCCTTATAAAGTTAAAAATAAAGTTAATTTCTTATTAAAGTCATCAAATTCCTTAAGTCTGTGGCTGTTTGCATAACAATTTGTATTCTGAAAATGGCGTTCAAATGACCCGTACAAACATAAGTAGATCTATCGTTTTTATTCGCATAATCTCATGCACTACAGGGGCGAATCCAGGATTTCGGGTTGGGGCGGGGGGGGGGGGGGGGGGCGTACACTTTTAATCGTTCAGTTAAAATCGTTGTCTGTGGGTCTGCAGTGATCAGCTACACATCCGTTTCAAAGATATAAAATAACTCTTTGCACATCATCATCATCATCATCATCATCATGATCGTCAAATGCACTTTGCTTCCCTGAATAAATGAATACTTCACCGCATAAATTTGCAAGACATGTTGGTTCATCTGTATCGTATGCACCTGTTTTGGCAGTAAATTTCCCTTGTTTGATGTGCCTGTCCACTAAATACTTATTTGACCTTCAATGTTATACACATCAGGAACCGCGTTAAATATGTAAAATTCGTAACTGACTACATTCGATGCCAGTACTGGCATCGATAATTATTTGTAATTGTATGTGTATGTTACACGTGCATATTCATGCTTACCAATCGTCCTCAAATGTGCTATGCACTGTGTTTCTTTTATCGAAACGAACTAACGGACAAACAGACGAACATGTTTTTTAAACAAAATATTGTGAAAGACACATGTATGATTGCCTAGTGAACTAATAAGGTAACTTTGTGTCAATTTCGCTTACCTATGGTGATGGAAAAAATATGAATTTGTCAGGAATTGGAGCCAACGCTGAGGGCACCCCTCTACTTTATCACGTTATATCTTTCTTATGAATGCATAAAACAATATGAAATTTGGTGTGATTGCTAATGGGGCATTGAAAAAAATGTTTGTGGTTTAAAAAAAAAAAAAGGGATTTTATTTATTCGAAAAGCATCAATTACTTTCAGGCGGTATCCTGTGCCAAAGGTGTATTTCATTTGACAACTTTATAATCATTATATATGAATTTATAACAGCAAACAATATCATTCACAAATAAAGGTATGTATACCAATTGCCTATATAGTTGATCGTTTTCGCTGAACTTTGGCGTCGGTGCTACGGTGTACGAAAGAAATCATAGGGGGAGGGCTAGGCAGGGTATGTTTTTATGAAATTTCGGAGTATACTTTTTTTGTAAAGAGCGAGCGATTATTTTTTTAGCATATTTATCTAGTTTTGGCCGTTGTATATAGGTCCATATATGTATGGTTCGGGAGTTTTAGGGGCGGGGGGGGGGGGGGCGGGGTGGGGGCGCCGGATGCGCCCTTCCCTGGATCCGCTAATGCATTATCAGTGAGTACTAGTGATTGTGTTAATTTGTATGCCTTCGTTTAATAACATGTTCATTCGAATAATGAAATAGAAAATATAACTTTTACTAGAGAAAATGAAAAAAAATTACATGACGCAAACAGCTAAATAACGAAAAGGTATTTGCACAAATAATATGTCTGAGTACACATTTGAGTCGGCTAATTCGGTTTGAGCTTAATAAGCAACGTTCTTCGTGCAACCAGAGCCCAATCTAACGTGTACATTGCATGGCGCATGTAAGTATAAATACAGGATCAGTTTTTAGTCCGTTTCCAACCTGAAAAAAGACACTTAAATTGCAATTTCACTATTTTATAAATATCCCCAAATGTTGTATTTTTAAATTCTCTGTTTCTGCAAATAAAATGGGACGTAGCTTTTACCAGTCTTCGATTTGTGTGTGCGTCTGTGTCCTCTCCCTTGTAGCAAATGTATACAAGCCGATCAGACAAATTCATTGTTTTCTGTTCACTTTC
This sequence comes from Congeria kusceri, assembly GCA_027627225.1. Taxonomy (NCBI): domain Eukaryota; kingdom Metazoa; phylum Mollusca; class Bivalvia; order Myida; family Dreissenidae; genus Congeria; species Congeria kusceri. The sequence goes on from CM051025.1 coordinate 22,827,550, forward strand.
ATTAACATTTCATTGTCTATAATAAATTATTATATTATTATTTTAATAATAATACTAATAATACTAAAAATAACAATAATAATAATAAAACAGTACCCTTTATAGCTACAGAATCTTTATCTTTCATGTATAACTGTGCATTTATTCTTCTCGAGAACTAGTTACAGAGCTTACCACAGAGGTCACGGTTTCCAGCAATGACACGGTACAGCTAGTGGCTATGCACGTAAAATTAAGAAATAATTGACGGGAAAATGTTGGTTATTGCGGTAATAACCAACTGTTTGGAGTTCCGATGCGTAGGAATTAAACCACGAGGGCGGTAGCCCGAGTGGTTTGAAAACAAGCATCGGAATGACAAACCGTTGGTTATTACCGCAATAATCAACTGTTACCGTTAATTATTTCGACTCTAACACGATCTCATATAAAATTCGTAGTTTTAAAGATTATGAATGAACGCAGTCATTTTTTTATTTTCGTGACGTCATTGTGTGCGTTTCTTTCTTTAATTTCCAATTGGTATCAATTAAAAGAAACTAGTGAAAGGTAGCCGGTGAGATATATTCGTTACACTTTTATTTACTGAGGGTGTATGGGCTATACACCCTCAGTGGCTTCATACCATACTCGAGCTGCGCTCTCGTATCAGTTACGAACAGTAACAGTGTAACTAGTAACACCACTACCACAGTCATTCCTCTTCATTGTAGTATTCGTAACCATTATATTAGGCCAGAGCTTTTTAGTTATAGTTATAGTTATAGTTTTAGTTTTAGTTATAGTTTCTCGAACATTGTTTAAAAAAGTCCAGTTTGGAGGTGGAAATAAAATATAAAACTAAAAAAATAATTGGTAAAAGCTTTGTTTTTGCCATACACGTGACAATAACAATAATAATAATACAATCCAACATTTGTTATATACTGGTACATGCATATATGAATTCAACAAGAGTGACATTGGATTAATACATGTTTCACTGTGTTTTTACATTATAACTGAGTTTAAAACTCTCTTTTTATCTATAAGGAAAAGGGCATTTATTTTAATTCAAAATTCATCATATTTGTCAATAAACGCTTTGTATCATTTTTTACATTGTTGTACATGTATTTTCAAACAAAACTTGCCATTTTTAGGAGATGTATCTCTAGACCGTGTTTGAAGACATGTTATTTTATAATGACAGTTTAGATGTAAGTTACGTTATTTCCGACTCAGAACGTTCAAAATAGTTTCTACGCTTATAAGTTGCCACTGAATTTTGATAGGGATAAAGAAATTTCTCAACTGGTAAGCTTGGAATTACGACTAACTTATTTGAAAGTATAACGACTCTGTGGTACAATATTTGAGGTATTTGTATTAACCATTCCGTTAAATTATTATTGGCATGGCGGCGAAATTACAGGTAAACACTCTATATATAGTTAAACTAGCTTTTATTTAATTTAATATAAGTTTGCATGTCTGAACCTATAAAATAAACCCGGCGGAATGTTACATAGGATCAACGCTGCAATAGTATAATATAGACATATGAAAGATAATAACTATTATTCAGGTCAAATGGTCTTTCAGCAAGCACGAAGTTCGAGATTCCGAATTAAAGCGACAGAACCAATACAATATCCTAAAACAACACAAATACCGCAAGGTACATACATGATCATGCCTGCAACATTATATCTCACGTACTAAGCAACTCCGTTAAACACTGCGGTTTAGTTTCCTGCATGAAATATTTGTAGACTGCTAATGATTCGGAAGCAATTGGCAAGAACAAAGTAATGCTGCTTTGGTGACGAAGTGGTGACGAGGTGGTTAAGCCTTTCATGACAGGAAAATGAATTTCATATAAAAAGTGCATAGATGCTTTATCTATATCATAAACATGCGTCGTGTGTTTCATGGCTTTTCATGCAAATATCGGTATGCGCATTTGTTTCCAAAATTGAAGATAAGATAATTATTAACATCCAGAAAATCTACAAGATTATTAATTAATCATTAAGTTCAGACAAATGTTTGTATTTATCAAACAAGATTATATAAATCAGTATAAAGGTAACCGTCGTGCACACGAGTTTCGTACATTTTAAACATGAGTTATCATCGATTACTGAAGCAGACTCGCTATAAAAGTTCATACACAATGATGATACGCATTGGTACATTGGAACTATCATTAGAATCGAAGCGAGTGCACTACATTCTGTATTCAGGAAAATTGATTGCCATTACAGGACAACAATCATAAACAATACAACAATACAAGCCGTACGTTATACGGGACATACCTTTGGTAAAACAACTATTTTTTCGTGGTTTCGTATCCACATAATAGAACATTTGTTCAATTACTTCATGTAAAACGGTACATCATATAATGAAACGTCTTCATTTCCTCCTTTTGGCTGCAGACATTAAATTCAAAACTGCAAATATACAAAGATAACTTCTTAACGTCTTTCAATAATGCAACAATAAAATAACTCACGCATTAACAATATACGGGTGCTTTGGTGTCTCCAGCGGTGGTCTGTGTCACGATTAGCATGTTCACGTGTGTTGTACCTAGTGCCAGCATAAAGGGACACTGATGACCATGTGCACGTTATGCCAGGTAAGTTAATGTATGACGTACATTAATTGAAAAAAAAAGTTCTTTGATCGAATTTGACATGTTCGTTACTGTCGCCAATTAAAGTAACTAAATTTTAATGGTGATAAATATTGTTAATCCTTCAGAGTAGAAAATAACTATGACGCTGTTTTTTAGCAGCAATATGACACTTATTGATGTTACTTGACGATATAGCTATTGACAGTTGTATATGTATACTACATAGTTAAGTTTTAAGAGACTTTAACATGGGAAAATCTGAGGACATGTTAGTTACCATCTTAAACAGGATTTTAAACAGAATTTTCATTATACACATATACAATCATAAAATATATGATTATCTGTATTGATCGGAGCTCGTTGATTTCAGAATATCAAATAAATTCAAAGTTTAATTAATAAATGTGAAGCAGTGCACGACTTTATTTAACATACAGCAAAAAAAACGAGTTTGAAATGAAATGTTCGTTAGCAGCAATAACATAATTAAATAGAGGACATGTCTTGGTTTCAGTCGAATATCGATTTTAATACTTTCTTTGATCACGAGTGAATCTAAAATCGATATTCTACCTAAGCCAAAACATTTTCTTTTATTTTATGCCTGTTAACGTCATTTTGTTACATTTTAAGAGCTATCTAAATGCGTTTAATTTGAAAATATTTCGGGAATGATAACGTCATGACGCGAAAATAATGACGTCATTTCACAATTTTGTGTTCGGCATCATTGACGGTCCGTTTCATTTACTGTATCAAATCGGGAACCAGTATGAAGACAGTGCACATAACCAAAAGGACAGTTTTAAACAGTGAAGTACCAATTTTATTTTACAGATATTTTCTTATGAATCGCTGGAAAGCATAAAATAGATACGTATCTTACACAGTTTTCAGCTTTTAATAACACGTGTGTACTCTCCATAGGCGGCTTTAGAGGGCGTACGTCCCCCCCCCCCTTCAAAATTGTCCAAAATTCGATTTTTTAAACTCAAAATTGTCCAACATTCGATTTTTTAAACCTCACAATATCTTAAAACATACGTATTTCGTTGTCCATGACGTGCTCTTCAATCAATTTACTGTAATTATATAGCCTTTCATTGGTATGTTCGTTAAATCGTTCTTTTTGGCGATATCTCGCATTTTCGATATCTATCCCAAAATGTAAGAGAGACCAAAAGCAGTTTGTTGGCAATATTTTTTTTAGTTACTGAAAGCTTCCACCCTCCTCTAACTCAAAATCCTGTACCCGCATCTGATCTTGAGACACTGTTAATTAATATCACAGTTTCATGTATATGTGCGTAACATATGATGTTGTCAACTGACAAAATACGTACATGAAATATTCCGTTACTGACATGTTCGTTGCCGAATTTCTGCAATTATTTTTCGTTGAGACAACTGGTCTGTTAATGGCCTCCAAAACTGTTTACTGCAAATAATAGGATGCATCACATATCTTCGACACTGAGTTTTAGCATTTAACATACTGTGAAGCAGAAAAATATTGGGTGTGTAGCAGAAATGATCGACTATAGGGTATGAGCTTAATTTGGATTCGCTTAATCTAATAGTATTGTAACGAACTATATATGTTGACTAATACACTATAATACACCTTTATTTAGTGAACAATTTTGTTAAGATATTCTTTCTGTACAATCTCTTACTATTAAGACTGTTCGTTACTTGATGTAACGAACCTGTCACAATATGATCTCGTGCTTTTATTTTATTGAAAATCGGTTCTATGCACATTTGTATAATAAAGAAATTGTTGGCAAAATATTTGCAGAAGTCATATGTAAAGTTTATCAGAAATATTTAAACCTGTGTGGTTACAAAATCTGCTCAAATATCCAGAGCATTAATGAAATAAAATGGTTTACTACTGTAAAAGACACTTTTCACCAAGAGTTAGTAGTTTGGTACTGAATATATTAATTATTTGTGTTTAATCAATTCGACATAAATAAATTCTTAATGTAAAACACATCTTAAATTAAATCTGTTAGTTCTGATGAAATTTGTGTCTGGAGTGCCGTCATGAACGAGCCATGAAAACAATAAAAACGAACTTTGCAACATATGTGTTGATTATCAATGCATATCTACTTCTTAGTTCTCAAATGGTCGAGGTATAAGCTACATTATTTGCTGAAACCACTGCATGGAGTTGCAGTTGTTACTATTTTCAGGAAATAAATAATTCGCAGCTCTGATTATTGAAAACTGCCCACGTCTCCAATAATCATGTACGATTCCCTCATAAAATATATGTTCATTGATCGCTGATGCAATTATGGTGCCACTTAATCTTAATCAAGATCATAACGAAGATAATTTTCATTATATAATCAGTCATTGTGTTATTACATTTCTCCTCTATTTAATATAACATCTCCATAAAGTGCGTAAAGGAATTTCTGTCTGAAAGGCATAAACCTCGGGGAAATCTTTGAGACCAGGTTTTGGTGTAGCCTGTTGACAATTGTATAGATGGAATCTTAAATAACACAGGCATTTCATGACCAGCGGTCCACAGCGGCAAATTGAATTTGTACAGGAAAAAAATAAAAAACAAAAAATTAATGCATGCATACGAAACTTAAATATTTGCGCTGAAAGGCAAACAGGTGTACTCGTAGTTCTCAGTTGAATCATTATTGTATACGAACAGCGATCCTGCTTGTAAAGCTTTCTCCATAGAAATGTCAAGTTCGCAGTACTCCGTTTCGTAGCATACTGTAAGGAACAGAGACCGAACCGTAATACTTTAACCGGTTTGAGCTGCTGGGGAATAATGTTTGAACAAGATTATAAAAGTAAGCCTTTGTTCTCAGATTGTTTGTTTATTTATTTTTTTAATTTTGTTTCGATGTTAAATATACATCTTAATTTAAATTTAATCGCATATAAACATAAGCGTATCCTCCCATCTTTTTATTTGGGCAACTTTTAGAAAATCATGTTTTAAACAATCTAAATCAAGAGTTTTAAGTCAAGACAAAGACCAATGTATTTGCATCTGTCTTGCAATACATACATGTTATTAACATTGCACCCCAGGATAACAGCCAAATTCATTGTGAAAGCGTATTTACATAGGCGAAATACCATTTACTTAAAAATCATACTTGTTATTATCCCATTATTTCATAGTGGTATATGAATATTTGTTTGTATCAATATCCATTTCTATATTCATTATTGCCCATATCATGCTTATGATAAAGTATTTTGTAAATATTTATATGGAACGAAATTTAATCACATATTTATTGATGGTGACATATAGGTCCACTGGGCCGGGTGCTCAATTTACATTTTTGCTTTGTATATGCTTGTTTACTCAGTTGTATGCACATGTCACGGTAATAAAAGAATTACTTACTTACTTACTTACATTAAACAATTATAATGATATGACAGCAACGTGGAAAACTGTTGATTCGAATTTGTAATCCGATAGACGTAATGGCTTCTCAGACGTTAACTGGAGTACTGCATTTCTATAACGACAATTATCAAATTCCGCATATACAAAACACAGTTTTCCTTGAAACATATACGTCCGTCGCGAGACGTTAAGACATTGTTTTAACACCTGTGAGTTACGAGTTGTGTAGATTATACTTTCCGCAAATAGTCCTTGTCTCCCTCAATTAGTCGAGTCCTCATTGAAAACCTATAATTCAATTTTCAAAACTTATTGCCATGTCACAAATTCAATTTGCGGCGTGAAATGAGTTCTTACCAGGGTGAACACATGGTTTAAGATCATGAAATAAGTTTCCTGTTTGACGTCTACAGTTTCAAGCTAATAGATTTAAAAAAATAACTTTGTTAGGCAGTAACTTGAACAAATTGTTTGCAATACCAGGAACACATCTTAATACAATCGAATTTTATAGTATACGATGTGACATGGACGCTAATCGTGTGGTAAAACAGTTATATAAGTATATACTCAATTAATTAATCTCATATATAACTGTTCATTCTTATTACTGCTTAGGCATAAAAATATGTTTTTTTTTCAGATTACTCGACCTACCGTAAAAACTCCCCAGACCCTTGAACATTTTATTGAGTTTTTCAGATATTTATTTATATATATTTTTTCCCAATATTTAAATGTTTTTTGGATAAATAAGTGAGTTGTTTCGATAGCATCCACGTATAAACAATGTTTAAGGATATTACCGATATGTTTTGAATATTTAATCAGTTTTCGAATCTTCAAGTTGATCATTCACCAAATAAAAATTTAAAATAAAAAAATAAATCCATACCTACCTACCCTAATTTTTTTGTCATCTAACATGAAAAAAAAAATAAATTGTTACGCGTTATCACACAGGTATACACATATACCGGTGGACGAACGGACCGACAGAAGGACTGCTAGACAGACTGAAAAGACAGACAAAACACTATTTTAAACTGTAAAAATAATTCGCATATTTTTAAACTAAAAGACTATGGGAAATAACGTAACTCCTATCCACTAAAGACGATAAATAACAATAGAAACTTAAATAGCTTATATATTACTAATAATCATTTGCTATGAAGAATTAAGAGTTTCGATTATCCTATATGTTACGTCTGGCCAATTTCTGATCGTTTCATATTTATCGGGAGTATTAGCTTCGAACGAATGCTATAAAAATGCGAAACAATGAGCATTGATGAAATTTGAAATGTTACATTACAATGAAATAATGCAAACAGTATCGCAGCCTTTAAAATCAACAACTGTAGTCGTTGATATATATAAACAACATTATAAGAAAAACAATACATCTACTAAAACGCAAAAATATTTACCGACAGAGACGTAACACGTATCGGTTTACACTAGACAGCCGATGCAGAAGTGACATCAAAGTAAGATCGAAAATATCTGACATGAAAGCCTGTTGCCATTTCTTAGACATTTATGGCCACTTGGCGTATATGAATCACACAAGCAAAGAGTGTCTTGTGAGGGGAATTAACACCTCTTTGCCACTGACACGGTCTGACATGGCCTCTCCACGGCAATGTTCCATTGGCTAATACCAGCGCTAACCTTTGGCCTGCGCACTCAGTCGTCTGCGGCTATGCGGAAACTTTGGCGCTGTTGGATTGTCACGCGGTAGAAATTATGGACATTATTTAATTAAAAATAATTACATGAACTAAAAAAGGAATACTTTATATACACACACATATACAAACAGATATATTCGCATGTGCCTCGTAACGTTATGCGGAATTAGTCTTGACATAACTGCAATTAATATATGATGACTGGAGCGCTTTTTGGACTACTACTCTCGCTTACCACCGGTAAGTCTATCATTATATTAAATAGATAATTAGTTATATTAGAATAATCAAAATTAGTATTAGTTTTATTCGAATGAGTGTGCATGTCAGAGTAAACAAAAATAATTTGTTTTGTTATTATTCAGTTGTTTCCGTTGTGAACAGCTTTGTAAGGTTAAAAAACAATTAAAGATAGATCTAATTATCAGTGTTATACGGATCTACATTTTGAAGGATAAAATTATTTAAAAAAACAATAATATACGTATGTCGATTTACCATTGAAATATGCAAGAATCAGTTTACCTGCAACTTGAATACCAGTTCTAATGAATGAAAGTATACATTGAACATTATATCGTTTCATATTTTGGCGGCCATTTTAAAACTCGGTCAGCTATTCATGCTACAAACTGTATTTTGATACTTAATCAAAACAAGTAGTCTGCTGCACGTGGCCTTTATTGTTGAGGAAACCCCACTTGATATTTGTAATTAAATCCATGTTTAGATGTGATACAATTGGAATGCAGCAGAAAGTACTTGAGGGGGCTCTTTGAAATGATCAAGAATGGCGTCCAAAAAAAAAATCCACTTAATGACAGAGCCTTCATGTCGTGGTTGTGTGGTTGTAATATATTTTATATGAAAAACAATACATTTTGACTACAAAAGTTTGATTAGATTTCATTATCTCTGCTTTGTTTGACTATGATATTCTATACTAGATTGCATATAGATGTGTTTTAAAATCAATGTAACAAGAAGAAACGTAGTTATACATGTATACTTTATTTCATTTCATCGTGCCTGGTTCTGGCCCTATGACCATGACTTAGAACACGCTTAAGCTGAATCTTAGTTTTAACCTTAAACCAATGGAAACTCAACTCAAATGCGGCATGCATCCTCATTGTACAATATTAATTTATGTTTGAGATTGAGAACGTTCGTAGTCATGGGGTCAGGCTAGCTTCCAGTCAATAAATAATTGATCGACAATTAACGTAAAAGAATTGTATATAATCCCCAACGCTATACCTGCAATTAAAACACATTCTTAGATTTACTTGGATTCGGGATTTTTATACTGACTGACGGCACTCTCTTTCTTGGAAATAAAAGCGTCCACTTTTGTTGAAATCGTATCTCGAAATGTTTGTTTATTGTTCTAATCAGAGATAAATTGACTTTTATTACCAATGTCTATATTGACTAAACGGTTATTGTCTTATGTACATGTATACATGATAAGGAAATAAGTATATCTGAAAATCGTGCCGATTTGGTATTTACATTTTTGGTATATTTCATTTTTATTAAAAACATACTTGTGTGCTATCATTAATTATTTACAACGTCGATACATTATTTAGACAAATTAACATATTGCAGTTAATGAGCATATTATTACTACGTATGTACACATATAATTTCTATGAATAATACATCTACTATTATCCTAATTACTGTCAGACTACATCAATTGTTTTTTAGTAACAAATACGGGCGTTAGACAGAAGATATACCGATTTACTCCTTGCTGAATTTAATCGCAAATGCTGTACATATATTATTCATAAGGCCCATTCTGATTACTTTTAGCAAATTATTCAGTGAATAGTTGCTTATAATCAGTTTATCTTTCAGCATTACTTTCCCGTATGTTTCTGCTGTCCGGCATGGGACAGGCCCTTTCATTGTGCTTAAGCAAAACAAGAACATTGCAGTCTAACACTATTTTGAAATCAGAATATCACTTAACGCAATATTGCATTTAACTTTCAAAATATACGTAGTTTGCTTCCAGTCTATTTCAAATGCACCTTATATATTTCAATAGACGTAATAAAAATAAAATAAAATGACAATTATTGTTTCTGATACAAATGTATAACAATCGTGCAGATCTCACGCGTAACTAATAATTGCGTTAGCGGACATATTATCTAAATATTTATCTTTTGTGTCCCTGCATCTCGTATGAGGGAATTTGTTTACCCCTGTTTTCATGTCCCCATAGCACATTTGCCCAAATTTAGTGTTGGATGATAGAAGACACATATTTCATCTAATTTATGGCCGTATATACTTGTTCTAAATCACTCAAAACTTATATGTTCATCAAAAAGTTTATACTGTAAGCTGCATTAAATTAAACATTTACTTTTAGTGGTTGCGGCATTGAATAAATATATGTTTAATATTATAGGTTTGTACGGTTATACTTTCCAATTTGTGTACATGTACATCAACCGCTCCAAATATTTATGTTCAATGTCAACTATTTTTAAATAAACAAAACACAAAATGTAATTTACCTCTATGTTTCTTGAACTGGCACAACGCCTGGCGCTTTATGTAGCTTGAAGTAAACCTCCACACATATATATGTGTCACGCTTTTCTCTACATTAAAAGTACCGATTCACAAATGAAGAATAAAAGAATAAAATTGTACGAACTATAGAATACATGTTGCACCAATGCAACGACTTTAATTACCATGGTTGTCGTTAACGGCTCATGTTTTGTCCTCGCTGTTTTCATGGACAATAAATTCTTATCGCTTCTTATATCGTTTCATTAGGTTTGGTACTTAAAACTGTAATATACTTTGCACTGTAGATCTTGTTCTAGTACATCAAAATGTGCATTCCAGTATTTTTGGCAGAAGATGATAAAGGCTGAGGTCCCTAAAAAGATTAATCAACTAAAGCATAACATGTTCCTAAACTAAACAGTATATAACTGTGTCAATACATTGATTTATATCACATTGAGTAAAATCGTGGCTAACATCGTTATACCATATAAGATATGTTTAATGGCTTGGTAAATTTCTAAGACAAAAACAAATAACTAAAATCATATTATTTTAATGAGTTATGGTGTATTAAAATAAAATGCACAATTAAGTAGTTAATGTATATACTTGTATACTCGTATTTAAAGGCATATAAATTGCTGTCTTTTTGCAATCTTAATACCAAATATATATAATATATAGATAAATAGTGATTATAAATACCTGTTTTATTTGCCTTATAAATAAATATAGATGAACTCTTGAAATGTTTAAATAATGGAAATTGCACCATTTAAGCAGACGTATGTTAACTATTTTATGAGTATGCCATGAACATCGTTATTCGATAAATTGGAGATATGTGCTTCCGAATACATGACACAAGTAGTTTAATGATCATTTCTTCAAATTATTCAATATCGGATGTGGATTATTACGTTATTTTCCGATTTAATTGCCCCTATCATTGCTAAAAAAATTGTCTCTTATGATCTTTTTTATATTAATTTGTTTATGCAGATAAAAATGAAAATTTTAAATCAATCAATGACCTTTGGGATGTTTAATGGAATCTCATAAAGCATTATTCATTTAAACTGGTATAATTGATTTCTGACTCATGTGCTTTGACAATCTAAGTCAGTTACATACAGCACACTCATCATGATCTCTAATACAGATACACCACTGTTATCACTACCATCACACGATAACTATACAAGGCAACCAAATGTTATCTAACAAAACACATCAAATTTTAAATTTTCCAAAATAATAATTGGAATAAATTGCCCATTTTTTGACATAACTGTAATGAATCATTCCGTTAATTTAACTTTGTGGACTTAGGTGCACTGCATCTTAAATGAGTTATGAACGCTGGTGTCTAATCGTTATTTGACGATACGCCCGGTGAAGCATATATTTAAGCGTGTTATAATGCTTTGACAATGGTAATATGCTAGTTCCAGTGTTCCAGAGTTACTCACTGCTTGTGATGAATTGATTATTTAGCAGATAATTATTCATCAGTTTGCATAATTCTTCTCATTATTTATACATTTTAATCTTATGATCGTGTTTGTTAGTAAATGGCAAGTCCATCTGAAATCAAATATGCATTGGGTACTTTTTGCATTCTATTTATTTCTTAACATCAACAATCATGGACGAGAAAAATGTTAATTCAGCTTTACAACATTTACGGACATTTTAGTGTCTAACAAAACAGTACATTTGTCACTGATTTCATGAGTTTAATTATCTATCAATAAATGTCTAATGCTCTAACGTTTTATTTCTCCGAATTGGACATGTCCAATAAGAGCCTTAATTTATTATATGAAATTTAATGTGGAATTAATGTGAAATACTAGATTTGCGTGCAAGAGTCTAAGATCGCATATTTAATCACATTCGAATGAATTCAGTGGATTTCTAGGAACGTGTTAATGTTCCAGTATTTGCCGCAATTGCCTTACTTTTAGGTGCATCATTTCGTTTTCCTGGCACCTTAGCATTAATAAATGATATACGTATAGACTAATTCTGAAACATGGCACCAATAATGTAATGTACATATTACAAGTATTGATTACAAGTTATATAGTTAGGCCATTTAAAACGTAAACTTTGTTATAATAAACATAGTTGCATTCTTAGACAATGATGAATCCGTGGATGGCCATTTCTTAGTTGACAAGCAGTAGACATTTAACAACAAACATTAATTTACTTTTCCCTGCACGTGGCTCTAACAACTGCTTCTAAAAACCCATTAGCATAAACAATGGCCTTAAGCTGAAACCTACATTTTGTCTAAGTAACTCTGTGTTAGAAACCGCCATTTGCCTCGCTGACGATATTTAAAAAAAGCATTGATCATTAGCACGTCTAGAAAGGCTAACGTTTTGAAATGAAGATCAATGTTCTAGCATTTAGAATACAAAGGAAATGAATAATGAGTTAATGAGTTAAATGGCAAAGATACTTATTAATCAAAGCCAATTGACTATAAACACAAAATTTACAGTAACCGTAGTATACATGTATTTTACTTTTATGTTGTGCTTAGGACTAAATGCTTTAATAACCAAGTAAATAAGGTATGTTATATGTTATGTTTTGTGTATTTATATATAAGAAATGCTTTTAACATGATTATAAATCATAAACAGGTTGCACAATTAATAAAATTGACAATTATCTTACAAAGTAACTTATCTAATATAACAAAAATGCTGCGATTTAACGAACTGTTCAAGTACGGATGTTTGTTGATGTTTGTGCGGCATTAATCTAGTTATTGCGCCATTGTTTCCCAAACTTCATGGATAACTAAGATAAATGTCAAAGAAGGCACAAATATACATTGTACATCAATAAATTAACTTAACAATACTAAAGAAAAGGTAAACGCGTTACCTTGCTTTTACCGATATGTATTCTTCGTTTTAGCGTTCTGATATATAGACATTGTAATTTTGAAAAACGTTTGTCATACTACTTGTTAACGTACTAGCAACGACGTTAAAGTAAATACATTGTATTTAGAAATATATATATTAAGTTTGCAGTTGCACCAATATCTGTATCATTGAGATACGAACTATATACTGACCCATTAGCGTCGTTGGTCCCATCTATTAATGACATTCTCTGATACCATTTGAAAACCAATGTGCAGCCAACCATTTTTTTAAATTGCTAATTCTACGATATCTCCAAACAAAACTTGTTTCCTGATTGGTTCGTGTATGCGTATTTTATCGACGTCGTGGAGCTATGCAAGTGAAACCAGTAAAGCTATGAAAATTCGTGTCACATCTGTAGGTTATTGTTGGGAGGAATTGCGTTATCAGTCAATCTTTGGATGTCTCTCCCAATGTTGTGCGTTTGTTTCATTATTACCTATTAGTAAAATGTATTTGTCCATGTCCGTTAAACGTTAGACACTATCATTGCTCCTAAGTGGATTGCAAGGACAAACAATTGATATAGAGGACAATTTTTTTTCGCTTTTACGTTTACTTTTATGATGTCTATATGTTATCAACAAAACTTGCTTAGACCAGACGCAGTTATATACGTGTCAATGTAAACTGACCTTTTGAAGCCATGCTTATACTCGTAAGTGTAGTTGCAATAGCGATTGGTGTGCCAGATAATCAGTATTTGAAAAATGTTCTTCTTACGTGTGGAGCACTATCTAGTGGACAACTGTTTTAGACAGGGGCTCGCCGTTTTAATTGGCACGTCGTAGTAAACACATGTGTGACGAATAAAATGTGGGTAAAATGAGTGTGTACATCTCAAACAATTGACAATAATACCAGGAGTTCTCTGCAGATTTAAGTATGTGCACATTAGGTTTTTCACAACTGAACAATGAAGCTTTGTTAGCAAGGTATTTCATAGGTCAATGCTACGGATATTCATGATGCTATATGAATCTTATTGACGCAATGAGAGCGTCGAGATTTCTAAAATGTATTAAGGGCATACAATACTAGTAACACAGACAAAATACGTTCAAACGAGAACAAAATTCTTCATTAATCCCTTGGTATTCTGCTAGATATAATTAACCAATAAATTAGTTTAAATGAGAGTTATAGACTAAGTACATTTCAGTTTTTTTGCTGTTTGTTTTTTTTGTTTTCTCGTTACAATTATTGCATCATCCAAACTAGTCGAATTATGGATTACTAAGTCAAATGAAAGTTTAAATTACACCCATGATAGGAAAATATTAAGTATGATTATAACACTAGATTATTCTTCATCTACTGATCAATTTGTGAATTAGATAATGTAGTATAAGTTCGACAAAGGAATTTGGAAAATATTGATTTGATTTCATCAAAACATAGTTTTACATTTTATTCTTCTGAGATGTTACCTACATTTCCGATATGATCAGGTTTTTAAAATGCAATTAACACAATACTATATGCTTCCCTGGTATTAACTAAAAGTATAACACTTATTACTGAATTAAATTTCTGTGCATATGAATTGTTGCGTGTAAAATATATTAAACGAAAAATAGTGTATAAAAGAAAATAATTAGGTAAACACAATATCTTCAATAACATGGTCTATATATTAAACAATATACGAACAAATTAATAACATTACAACTAGAATTGTACAAACGACGGATATCAGTGAAATATCATGTGTGTGATGAATATATTAATCAATTTTATTACCAAAATGTAGGTCTGTTATATAAATCTGAAGTGAATAGTACACATCTTGTTTTTCTTCTCTTACCCTTCATAACAAAGCACTATTTTCTGGTTAAAATATCTGATCATGAAATTTTCTAACCGCATTTGCCGATAAGTGGGTAAGAGACTTATCTTACTGAACATAATAACAAATGAAATATATACCACTCAAATACTAATGAATCGGATTTTGAAACTGAGAGATTTTACACTCTTAACGCTCTTTTCCTATGCCAAATAAGTATTAATGTGGCTTAATTTGCACTTATAGCACTTAACAGACAAAGTACCAGCTTATGACGTGTATTTTGTGTTGAGTTGTGCGTATTGTCCTGCATTGTACAGGCCATTGGCTTCAAATAAGAGACCAGCGAATGTTAATAACGGTTTCTCTCATGGCGATGTCTCTAGAGTTTCATTATTGATGTCTCTAGAGTTTGTATAAAAACAAATGCAATGATAAAATAACATACGACTGCTTAACCCATAGAAAAGCTACAACAATGATTTGCCCTTTCTATAATAATTTAGCAGTCAACAAACAACAAGTGTATTTTGCCTGATTTTGTAAAACTGTCTGCAGAACTTCGAGGAAGTATATCGATTCGAACAAAATATACGGGTGGCATTTGTTCAGGCACATATAACATTTCCGTTTTGCACTAATAATAAGCACTTTTAAGAAAGGCAACATATCCATATTGAACATAAATGAAAACAAACACCATGCCAATTTTAAATTTTTTTCTTTCCTCCAGTTATTGTACTTACCAATATACGGACATTTCGTTACTTATTTTTCTGGAACATTTGTTTGTTTATATATTTGGACAGACACCACCATAAATCTTGCCTTCTAAGTTACGTCCAGACGGAACACATGTGTATTACCTGTTATGAAACGAATTTTGGAAATATTTCAGTGTATTGCGTGCACTTCGAGCCCCTGTTCAACGATGACGTAACAGAGGTCAAGGTTGTAGCAGGCTGCACCGCTATGTTGCCATGTCACGTGCTCAATAAAGGCGAACACACGGTAAATAAATATAGCAGCTAAGGTTTAATAATGTTGCTAACAGTTTGACTTTAAAAGACGGAATGTCGCCAGCACACGTTCATCATTGTAAAAAACTAGACAACATCCGTGCATGATGATTGTCGATGTTACTAGTATGGCAGCGTTACAGTTCCCAATCAACTTTTCATAATCAAATGTGAACTGTTACTCACTGTAGTCATTTAAATAAGATAAATGTGTTTTTTAAAACCTAATTTGAGTTCATTTGTAAGTATCTACCTCATCCTCATTCAATGAACACTTATAAATTGTACGTTGAAACTACACGTTCTTTACGCGAAAAAAATTAGAGCTAATACTGCCGACCACAAACAAACATGTATACTTCCGTCAATAAGAATTAAGCTACCAAATAATATGCGCAGGTCTGTGCTACTTCTAAAGTACCTAGCACGAAATGTCTTCCATATTTACTAGAAAGCTATCATTTCATAAATGGAAAGATTATGTTATAGAGTGAGCGATCACATACATGCGCAAAAGGGCTTAACCGTTGGTAATAGCATGGTATATGCATTCCTTCCATCGACCATTTCTCATATTCAGTTGACATGAAATGATGTGGTTTACTCGGAATCCATATTTGAAAACAATAGATTATGAAAGAGAAATGTTCACACGGACAAAATGTCTACACCGTTTTTTCGTACAATAAGAGCGACACTCGGGAACGCTAGCGACCAATTGGGTCCCTAATTTCCCACTGGAAACCACGTGTTATAATCCGAATGAAGAGATGTCTTCTGAATTGAGAGGAATAAGTGGTCGTTTTGTTGATCTTTTGAGCTTGTGCAGTTGTCGAAAATTCGCTTCCAGTATTTCATTGAACGATTAGATTAGATCAGTGTGTCAGGCCGACTAAATGACGACTATGACTTTCCAAAGAACTCCGGGGGTCGGTAAAAATAATTAACAAGGCGTGCATTCAGCTTCATCTTGTTGCTTATGTAAACAAAATATGCAATAAATCGCATTATGAGGGGTCTGTTTAAAGAACGTTTTTATGTTTTAGCTTCCAAGGTTGATACAATGAAATCATACTTACGCGTTTTTCTAACATAATTTTACTGAACTCAAACGATACTCAATATTTGTTTGATAGCACGATATATGTATTCGGATTAAACAGCATTAGAAAACGATACAATCATAAAATATGGACACACTTGAGATATAGCACATTTGCACCTTGAGCATTCAGTTGGCATTACAACAATTTAAATAATACTGTATTCGTTTGGAAATATTTGTTACTGAATACAATAATAATCGCAAAATTATTGTATACTAATTACATAACTATTACAATGCATTACTTAGCATTAATGGGTTATATTTAAGGAAACATACAACCAAAAGGTAGCTAACTGAATATTGAGTTATTGTAGAAATTGATTTTGCTTTTGAATCTGACATCGAAAAATTGTATAAGACTATGGCATGCGTCTGTTCTAATTTCCATGCAAAGCGTACAGTAACAAATAGGGAGCAGAATTACTCAGATGCATTGAAACCGTATTATATCATAATCATGTAAGACGCTTTGGGATGTTCCTAGGGATATATTTTCTTTCATGATATTGTTGGCGACCTAAATATTTAAAAGTAATTTTATAGTAGTCGAGCATTATTGTTGTATTTCAGATAATATGGATGAATCCAAAGAGAATTCTGTTCAGCAACGAGCAACAAATAGTCATAGACGACAAGCGCGTAGGTATCGAGGTCACCGGAAGTGGAGATTGGAACCTGCGCATAGAACATGCGCGCTATAATGACAGTGGAGAGTACTCGTGTCTTCTGAATACAAAACCTGTGAAAATTAAGAGGGTGTTCCTGTTTGTTCAAGGTAGAAAATACTAGAAAATTGATCTAAATTTACAACCAACCAATTGTCATAAGCTATTATTATAACAAGAGCTGTCAGAGGACAGCGCGCTCGACTATTCGAAGTATTTCAGTTGGTACATATTTTGGATAGTTGAAGGGGCATAAATTTGTTAAAATACAAAACTTTAAAGTGAAGCCTTGTATAGTTGATAAATTTCTCAACAAAAACTTTATCAACAAAGTCTATGTAAACAGTGGGCTAACTCTGTCAAAATACAAAACAGAGTTATGGGTACTGTTGCCCTGATACTAGAATTGATGACAAAGTTTAGTTCCAAGTTTCAAGCGAGTAACTTATGCAGTTTTGAAGTTACAAAACTTTTGAATAAAACCTTTAACCAGAAAATCTAAGTGAAAAGGGGGCATAACTCTGTCAAAATACAAAATAGAATTACGGGTCATTTTGACAATGATACTAGAGTTGATGACAAAGGTTATTTCCAAGTTTCAAGTTAATAACTTATGTAGTTTTGAAGTTACACAACTTTTGAATATAACCTTTATCAGAAAATCTATGTGAAAAAGGGGCATACCTCTGTCAAAATACAAAATAAATTTATTGGCAATGTTCACCTTAATACTGGAGTTGATGACAATGGTATATTCCAAGTTTCAAGTGAATAGCTTTGTAGTATTGAAGTTACAAAACAGAGTTATAGGGAATGTTGCCCTTGATACCGGAATTTATGACAAAGGTTACTTTCAAGTTTCAAGTGAATAACTTATGTAGTTTGGAAGTTACAAGACTTTTGAATAAAAACTTTAACCAAATTCAGACGCAGACGCCGACGCTGGGGCTAGTTGGAAAGCTCACATATTCTTTAAAATGTCGAGCTAAAAATTTATTTATTTTGTCTTGGTTTCAAATATTGTATCTCGAAGCTTAACATTTGCATCCAATTTACTTAATTATATTTCTAGTTTATGATTGTGCAGTAGCTAAAACGTTTCGATTACTTGTATACATCTTTTATGTTTTGGTATATTGCCAGTTCCGGCCCATATTTTGAACCAGGAATCGAGCCGGAATACAGACGTGGAGGAAGGCAATAACGTCACCCTCCGCTGCAGGGCAACTGGGGTGCCTCAGCCAAACATCACGTGGTTTAGGAAACCATTCGTTTCCATGGAGAACAAGGAATGTAAGAATAATCTGATATAGTTTATTCTAAACTTTGATAGAGTATCATCTAGTATAATCTTGCTCCTAAGTGTTAAAATAACCAGACATATTTTAGCATTTCATTCATTTTTATTTGTTTTAACGATCGTTGCCAAAATACACTCTGAAAGGAAAAAGTACATATTATTATGATACTATTATTGTGAGGAACATCTAAAGGAGCAATAACTAATACACAAGACGCCGATTGGTGTATGAATTGGTCATGCAAGTGGTGTTAATTGTATCACGAATACATGCACTATATAGCAATTAATATAAAATGATAGTTATTAGTGTAGGTCCTTTTTTAGATCTGAACACGGAGGGAGAGGTTCTGACGGTACACGACATCCGGCGTTACCAGGCCGGCGTGTACGTGTGTCTGGCGTACAACGGCGTACCACCAGCGGTAACCAGGGAGATGGAGGTCAACGTACAATGTACGTATACATATATCATGAGCATGTATACGAGTATGTGTAACATGGTTATTTTCTTTGTATCACTCTTTTATTTCTTTTCCTTTTTGCCAAGGAAAATCCGCGTACAATGTGCATATCGTACATCTATTTTGCCTATAAGATGCTTAGTTTTTTTTGCATTCCTCGACCACGTTAACCGGGAAAATATGGGTCAACGTACCTTGTGCGTATATAAACGGCATGTGTTACACTGGCTAACAACAGTCAAATGTACACTACAGAAGATGTTTTGTTACAGACTTTCACACCACATGACACTTTTTGTTAAGTATCTGTAGTCATAATTACATTCAACACTAATGGGCTTGCCAGGTCATACGCACATACGCTCGTGCGTACACTGACTTTAAAAAATCAAACATTTAAGAAGTCTTTCAAATAAAACCTCATCGGTACTTATTATTAAAATAGTGTTTCTATGCAAAGTTGTGCAAACAATCTGTTGGATACTTAATTAAAAGAACATTTTGGTGTTTAACTAAATGTCAACTTAAGACAGGAAGTCCGCTTTTAACTATATGCAGTACCCTGTAAATGATAACTACGCCATTGTAGCAACAAATAAACATCACCGTGCATTCCCTGTATCCACCAACCACCAGCATAAGTGCGTGTACCACCTTCAACCTCAGGCACGTCCCTGCGTTTATATTTGAATCGGTCTCTGCATTAAACCTTTCGGAGTAAAGGGTTTCAAATACCAAAAATTACATGTATAATAAATTCACTTTAAAAATGGTTGATAGGATGTAATATATTTGCACGTGAACCTAAATACAACGAAATATTTTAAGACCAGACGTAATACATTCGAATCACATAATTTATATGTGAAACATGAACACCGTAATAAAATATATGTATGTCAATAAACCATTAGCATACTGTATGGATTCAAAATCCCGACTTGGCACAGAGTCAGTGCGTCCGAAATAGTAATACCTAAAATATAAACTATGATCGTTAATACGAAACAAGGTAAAGAAAATGCACACATATATAATTCTCTATTTTCAAACATGTTCAAAGCTCTGTTAATTGGTCCAAATGCAAATACATAAACAATGTGATAGCCATTATTATTTTGCCCTCAGTGGGAGCCACCATTATTAGCGTGCGCCTGACGTACTGTTTTGATACGTACGGCCGGGTACCAGACTACAGCAATGTTTTCAGTTGTTATCTTTGAAACTAAAGTTATGAATTGCATACTGAACATGTAATATTATTAACAAAATGTGTGTAACAACTAGAGGTAATTACATATACTTATTGTGAGTGATTCAATACAACTTTAGTTGATGACCATGTCCTGAAGATAACCCCTAATGCTCCTTCCAGGCTAATACATTAATTATGTACATACGTTTGTTAAGATAATGTTTTAAAATATGTGCACGCTGTTGGGTTATACATGCTTCTTCAGAAAATTTCATTTACAATTACAGACATTCCTGTTGTGAAATTGCTCAACACAAGACTTGGGCAAATAATAGGCAAGGAGACCATTTTGGAATGCACAGTGACGTCATACCCGCGAGCAAAAATCATGTGGATTAAAAATGGCATGGCCATCCAACACAGCTACAAATACCGACTTGAGCTGTATGCTGGCAAACATGACGCACACACACTTACCATGACGATATATACAATAAATGTACATGACTTTGGGGAGTATACCTGTGAGGCGACCAACCGAATGGGGACACGTAAGGAAACCATGAAACTTTATGGTAGGTTATCGCTTCACGTGAAACCAATTATTAGTATTGTATTATGTTATAACTTCATATAAATATCAATATAACATTGATGTATATGTACTTGTATTTGGTATCAACGCATATGTTATCAAGTCGACATTGCTCTGGTGATTTTATATCCGCAACAAATTGTGAAACTGTAATTAATTGCATTTATTTGTTTGTTTGTTTGGATTTTTCGACGTATTCAACAGTATTTCAGTCATATAACGGCGGTCAGTTAACCTACTCACACTTTTCGTGGGTAAGCTGGATTACCAGTACTAAGTGCACATACTTATGCCAGTAACTGACACATGTCCTACTTGAATCAGAGGTAGGGGGAGAATGGCCGTAGAAATAATTTCATGACCAATCACACAAGTTATGTGGCCGGGCTGGGAATCGAACCCGCGATCCTCGGATTTGTAGTCCAGCGCTCTACCAACTGAGCTAGCCGGCCCGGTAATTCATTGGAACCACCCATGTGTCAAGTAAAAGTTATTGAAACGTCATCACTATATATAGTCGAAGTTTTTCAATATTCTCTCGTACTATGGTTATCAGTATGAAATTAATGCATCTAAACACGTATATTAGTAAAACAGTATTTACCCAGATTGTGATGGTATGAACTGTACCAATAGACTTCGTATAAAAAGAGTAATTGCTACATATTTACCATATGTACGTTTAAGCATTGAATGTTATGCTGCATTAGACACCATTGAACATATTTCAGAGTATACTGAGCCGACACCCAGTGCACCTACTACTCGACCCCCGAAATCATGGGCTAGAAGTTCCACGGATTACCAAAGTGAATATTACGATCGGTATGCACCCAGCTTCCGGCAGAAACCTTACGGCTCGAACCCAATAATACTCGATCAGCTTCAGCCTCTGGATAAAAAAGCATACGCTACAGGCATACATTTAAACCGAAAAGGTATGCATACATATTACTGACAGCTAAAAATTATTTCACGTTGGATTGACCAGCATGCTTATTGGTGCATACAGGCAAACTTGACGTCGAAGAAAGATTACTGTATGTAAACGTTTGCAATATTCTTTGCTTAACTTCTTCAAGCACGAGACTAGATTTGTGTTTGATCTTATATCAACGCGACATCACTGAAAGACTTTATCATGCACTGCATTGTTATTTGTTTTCAGGGTATTACCTTGATGACGAAATGGGAAATTCCGCTAAAGAAATCGCACCAGGTCGTCTGTTAGTTTTGCTAATATTTTCATATGTGCTTCGCTGATGCACGCGATTTAATGATGACGTGACTTATTGTTGGTCATTACATCTTGATCGTTGCCTAGGTTCCATTTCAGTTGGCATACCTGTGTGCAAAATGTACATTTTGTAAATATATGCAAATATTATTTGCCTGTGTATACATTTAACGTAGTCTCCAAATCGTCGTGTTATTTTTGCAATAATTTTCAACTTTTAAGTTCCTTGAAATCTCATGAGTCACGTGTAAAGCACTTATTAAATATATCCTCAAATCATCAGAAGACTTTTTATCCTGATGTAAACGCATATTTAATCTTAACTACTAGTAATGTACGCACTGTTCATGGTACGAAGTTCAGCGAAGAGTTATTTTCTTCTAATATCGGATAATATCTTAATTATTTGTATGTGCAAACATTGCAAGTGTCATTAAGATAATGTGTTTAACTGGTGAAAATCTAGACTGTGACTGGTAATCACTTACTTAAAATTGAATATACGTTTGTGCCGCCCAGATTTGTGTTTTCTATTTATAGTCATGGAAGTAAATCCCTTTTAGATTATGTGAATAGGACGCCTTAATTCTAATCTCGTTCAGCATTGTCACAATTCGTTGGTGTTTGTTTTATAACGACAACTATACATTGCTGTCTATGTAATTAAACATTGTTTATAAATATATGTACATAAAGAAAGTGATGTGTTGTGTGTGATGTAGCGAAATACAAGTTGGAAATTGCACTTACTGCTATTTTATACAGTCTGACGAATCGGACTCGAACAGCCACATGTTTTCGTGTTAAAAAGTTCGTCCTCACCTTTGTATAAATTCAAACAGAGACAATGTGTGGGCAAAACGGTAATAAGTTCACCCTATGGCCAAATAGTTTAAGTAATAAGAGTTAAAATCTAATACAGTCATGGAAGAGAATAATTGCAGGAAATTGCATAGACCAAAATCATTATATAGCTGTCAGCGAAAGCCGGTCGCAAGACACACCCAGTTCCTGTGAGTGTGAAAAGAATGTATTATGAAACAGTATCCTGGAGTCAACTGTTTAAGGCAGGTATTCGCAATTGTAATTGGCCTGTCGTAGGAAATGTACACGGGGCGGATATTACAAATCTCGTGTTTAAAACTACATTTTAAATACATGAAACGAATTTTAAGCAGGCTGTATATGTTGAAACGGTACATACCAAATGGGAATTTACAAATAAATATCATAGTTAATGTAATTAATTGGATTTCTTTATCAATGTACTCAAATGCCCGTATTCACAAGCTCCTTAGAGAAAAAATAAACTGATAAAATTCCTTCATTCTGTGGCAGTGTCGTGTGTAGGTAATTACACATCAATTATTTTAAACTATTAAATATTGCTTCGATGTTTGGTATTTAACCTTTATGTAAACTTAATTACATGGATTAAAAATAGAAAATTTGATATAATTTTCACTTATTAATACGTATAACTTAAGATTATCCTTAGAAGCTAAGTTAAGATTATCCTTAGGAGCTTTGTGAATACCGGCTCTGGTCAACGTGGTTTTATCTGTTGACCATGTTCCTGCACAGCAAAACATAGGTCAGAAATAAAGTGCCACAAAAGGTATATACCTGTAAATATACTATTAACATTTATGGTTTTCTTTAAACCAACACCATCTGAAGTAAATTTAGAAGACTATGTGTGGGGTATTGTTCAGTGCCATAAATAAGAGGAAAACATTTTGGAAGTAGTTTAATGTTCAGACGTAAACTT
The DNA here is from genome assembly GCA_027627225.1 of Congeria kusceri. Taxonomy (NCBI): domain Eukaryota; kingdom Metazoa; phylum Mollusca; class Bivalvia; order Myida; family Dreissenidae; genus Congeria; species Congeria kusceri. Next base: position 22,851,926 of record CM051025.1, read on the forward strand.
ATGACATATTAAGAAACGTTGTTTTGTATTAATGTGATTATGTGTGTTATGGTATGAATTGATGCCATGAAAAAAGTGTATTATATGAGCGACATTAAATAACAGTTTGGTTTTGAAATTGTTGTAATATATGACCGCCTGTGACGTTTTAAACAGTTCTTGGATGAATCTAATTGTCAAGACGTCGCTACATCTCGAATGCTCGAATCAGGGTAAAGAAAGTAGCACTACGTCAATAATGGCTGAAGGAAGATCATTGCATCCATTGACAGCTCCATGATTTAATTCAGTTTGCATTGTCGAATGAGCCCTTTGAAATGGTGGCTTTTAGCGAGGTCTAATTTACTAATGTTTATCCGAACTTCTTCATCAAAATGGGCACAACTTAACACTTATGATATGAGATGCGACTGATGCTAATAACAGTAAATCAGCATTTCAAGTAGTTTGTTGGGAATATCCAGAAGAATAAGTCGACGTTAAAGTATTAGTTGAATGCAGGAAGTGGACTATTTTGGTATCAAATATTTACATACAAGTTTGAAGACAGACGTTGTTGTTTAAAAATTTAAACATATAATAAACGAACAAAACTATTTGGGATTTCTTCTGGAATATACGACTACAATCGAATCTTTTACGATTTGTATAGCATTTAATTTTGAAACAGTACGTTTTGTTTAGGCAGTTTCAAAAAATATCTTCTATCGAAATGAAACACAGAAATTAATAAAAATCAAATACAGTATTTCAATGATATCAATACATTTGTGTTGATTGTAGTGTTAGCTGCACATTAATTGCTTGACCCGACTATCGACAGCTAAACGTTAGACTGACCGTTCAACTATACTTGGCACATACGTTACTTTAACATGAATTATCGGGAATTACCGTCAATTTTTCATACGCGACTCTGAATCCAATGAACTAGTATATAAACAATTCATTTGACATATAATGTCTTTCTTTCGCAAACTTACTGACATATTATTTTGAAATCAGTTATAGACATATAATTTGTAATAAAATATAAATGTTTAATATACTTCAATACTTATGATGATGATGATGATTTCTGCTCAAATAAACAACACGCATGAACCCTGGCAACCTATCTCTGCCCCGATTTCCCACAGGAAATACCGTTGAAACCTCAGAATGGAAACATGTTTTATGCTTTCATAAATCGAGAGAAATTAGTGTCGTTTTTGTTGCTGGTTTGGGTCAACCTCAAAATTTAGCATACAATACATCTTAGAACAATTACTTTCGCTCAATGCAGAAGGTATCCTTACCATAATACTAAGGATTATGAATCAGTCAAAGATTCTTTGTGGAGGTATAAACGAAATGCAGGGTTGTGCATTTCTACAGCTTCCTCTTCTAATGAGTTATTGGCGTGTTTTGTTGGTTTTAGTCTTGCAATGCATCGTTGGTATACAGTAGTACGTTTATTGTTGTATTGTTCGTATATGGTGATGTTTTATGTCAAACTACTTCAACAAATGACGAATCGGTGCACTTATGCTTCCTAGACGAATACAATGTCGCATGTGTACATGCAATCCTTGCCTAATAATAAAGCAACATCCATGTCTTTCCTTTGAAAACATGGAACGTATGAAGCCATACAAAACTGACATTTCTCACGTCAAATGACAACTGACTTCTTGCAATAATATTAATGAGTGTATAATATATTATGTATGTTTAAATTTCAACGGATATTGTGCTTTTAAGGGGATATTATGTTAATGGATCGGTTTATAACTCCTTTTTTCCTCTTTGTACTCCAATTTACCTTTTCATTGATCATTACAAACATCAATTCAAACCACAACAAAAACAAACTTAATTATCAACTGATTATTTTTCACTTCCTCTTGCCACAGAAAGTTGCTACTATGTAACCCTGGTTACCTTCTAAGCATTAAAACTTTAATTAATGTCAATGTTATATTCCTTTAAATTACAATTTCAAGTTCATTACAATTATATAGGGTAAATATGTACATAAAACTCATAATACTTTATATTTAACTAGTAATATTAATTAAAATACGATACCTTATGTCATACCTGCAATGAATAACAGAACTTGATTTTCAGTGAGATTCTTTTTGGTACAATGACTGGCGGCATTCTCCGTCCTAGAAATGAATGCTTTAACTATTGTTGTAATCTTATTTATAAATGCTTGTTTAATGTTTTAACTACAGATAACTTTACTTTAATGACCAACTTATATATTAACTAAACTGTCTTATGTACAAGTATACAAGATAAAGAAATAAATGTATCTGAATACCATTCAAATTTGGTATTTACATTGAAGACGATTAAGTTTCCTTTTCATGATTAAAAACATAAGTGTGCTTTATTGAATAAATTATGTATAACTATGATACGTTATTTAGATACATAAACATATTACTTTCGATGAGCATATTATTACTATATAGAACTATAATGTTTGTACGTAAATTCAGACAAAACCCATTGTTTTGTGGTACAAACAAGGTGTATCCAATTTAGTTCTTGTTGAATTTAAATGTCAGTGTTATAAAATCATTATCCATACATAACTCTATAATGATTTCTTTTATCAAATTATTCGGTGAATGGTTTGCGTGTAATTAGTTTATCTTTCACCATTACTTTCTAATAATTATGTTTTTCTGTCTGTTACGAGTCAGTGGTTGTCCTTGTGTACAAGCAGAAGACACTTGCATTCTCACAGTAACAATATCATTTGTATTTTTGTACAAACCATTTTACAAACACCGTTTCTTAAGAATCCAATTAAAACGTACCATAATTGTTTCCAAATAATACTATTAAATAGAATAAATATAATAAAAATCAAATAAAAAGTTTCTTTTTTATTGAAGCGCTGCAAATATATTGATAAATTGTAAACATTACACATATTAACGTATTCTATAGAACTAAAATTGAACTTTTTGATAAATTAATTATGCATATTTTACAGCATGGGTCAGAAATATGGGCTACCATGAAGATTACATAGAAATAATTCGTATGGCTAAAATATACTTGATGTGTTAAAACTAATACTCCGAACGATATTTTATTATCTGAGACGGGTAGATTATTTTGGTCTGTTAACATTAATATGTTAAACATGATTAAATATTGGTATATAAATTATAAACCTGGCGTAAATACATTAGTGGTATTTACAAATAACAAACATCCTTAAAAAATATCGGGGCTAAACAAGATAAACCTGTATTAAGTTCATTAGTGTTAATAAGGGTTTCTCTCCTCGTGATGTTTTTGGGAGTTTCATTATTCTTATATTATATCATGTTTTCTTATCCCAAGAAGTTTTGTTTAAATTTATTATTGTACTTTTTAAACAAAAGACATCTGATTTATTTAGTGTGCTAGTTTATGATTCCTACAGAGCATTACTTTATATCAGTATAGTTTAATGTGAATATCAGTTTTATCTTTGAACAATACAGTTATCATCTTATAGACTGAGCGTCGAAACCGGCAGATGGAAAAACACTGAACGGGCTTGCAAAACGTGTTCATATTACGACGTCGTAGAAGCCGAATTTCCCGTTCTTTTTCAACGTGGTATTTTTTCTGAACTGATAAACTGAGACGTATTTATATTCTACTATCATCGCAATCCATACTATGTTAAAAAACTTTAAATATTTACATCCAAGAATGTTAATGCTATCAAATATCTGGCTTTTTTGGTATATAGAGCCTTCGAAATAAGAAAAGAAACGAAATTGTAATAGTCACATAACAATGTATACTTATAATATATTTAGAGGTTGTATTTGTTAAATGTCTTTTATAAAAAAGTATAGAAATAACATTATTTACTTATTACAACTATTGTGCTTTCCAAGTCATATGCATATGAAAACGCTCAATATATTATTGTGTCAATATAGAGACATTTTTATATCTAAACAGCACACAATAAGTAAATTATGCGTATAAATTTCAATAACGTGTTACTCGTGACGAAGCTCCCCCTGAATACGTCCACACATAATAATATGTATACGTTTTCACAACATTGAAATAACTGATTAACAAATAAAGAACAATGTTGTTCAAACTATAGGATGAATGTTCCACCAATGTAACGACCTTAATTAACTTGTTGTTGTTAACGGCTCCTATTGTCCCCGCTGTTTTCATGGACAATGAATTCTTATCACTTCTTATTACGTTTCATTACGTTTGGTACTTAAAACTGTAATAGACCTTTGCACTGCAGATCTTATTCAAGTAAAGCAGATGTGCATTTGATGGGTATTTATTTGACAGAAGACGCCAATGGCTGATGTTTAAAAAAAATCTGTATAATTAATGCAAGAAAGAAACGAAGACGGATGAAACTTATGACATGCCGATGTTAATACATTATAAAGAATACACTATTTTCCACTATATACATAAATAGAATAACACAATAAGATTTAAATGTTATTCAAGGACTTCGATCATACAAGTGATTGTAAAAAAACACATCCTTCCGGTAAAAGTCAAAAATTAGTGCTCTGCAAGGAAAATGAGTTATGAACGTAGGTCATGATTGTAAGGTTTTTAATAAGCCTGGTGAAGTATATTCAAATCGTATGCGTTTCATAATGGTTGTTCAATGCAAATAGTAACTAATATTGTTAACTGCTTACAATTTGTATTAATAATTTAGCAGAGAATTATTCATCGGTTTGCGTAATGTAGCTATACAAACTTCCACGCATATTTTAGTTTTAAACAAAACAACGCATTTGTTACTGATTACATGGATTTAATTATCTGTTTAGCAATACATGACTTGTGCTGTTCGCTTTTGTTTCTCCGAATTGTTTACAGCCGTGTTTTTTGTTATCCTTTCTGATTACGTTTCGTTATGTTCTGTACTTAAAATCTGTTCAGATATATACGTTAAGAGCCTAAAGTCATCATATGAAATTTAATGTGAAATGCTACATTTGCACACATCCAGAAGATTTATTCATAATCAAAATGATAACTGATAATGTAACATGCAGTCATTATCAACTTGCATATATCTGATTTTTATAACGGTTTTATGCTTGGTGTCGGTTACAAATTATAATGCAGTATGATGTACATTTGTAAAATGTAATGACTGTTTTTAAGATTGACTTAGTTTTGTTTCTTAGAGCATTTTGATATATTAATGACAAATGTTCTTGCTGCAGTTAATTAAAAAACACATAATCAAATCGAAAGTGTTTAAAACGTATATAATATATATCGTTAATATATTATTTAATTGATAATGCATTGGTCTTTGTTTATTTCTCAATACCGGTATATTGTAAGTGATTTGTAAAGCCTCATTCCTATAACTGCTAACACTTACATAATTTTGTCATATTTAATAATGTGAGTATTTTATTCTTTTGTTTGTATCCAGTTTCTTTCAAAATGAAAATAGAAATTACATCAACATTTTGTATTTCATTCAACATTTGACCTCTAGTTGTGAGCAAATGAACTGTGATACCACCAAGCGCGTGCGAAATGCGTTTTGTGCATGTTTTTCATATAAATATAAATACGTGATGGATATTGATCTACATATAACGAGTATTTAATATTAACCTGTGAATATTAAGGTCATTTAAAGTATACAGTTTTTTATAATAAACAGCGTACTTTCATTTATAGTCAATGTTGAATCCATAAATGGTCATTTGAAGCTTACATGAATTCTGTACAAAAACCCTAATAAACATTAATCTGCTTTTTCCTGCACGTGTCTCTTACTAATGCTTCTAAAAGCCCATTAACATAAACAATGACCATTATCCGAAGCCCACATGATGTTTAACAAAGTCCGTGTTAGAAACCGCCATTTGCCTCTCTGGGCTACAATTAGCATGATACGTCTAGAAAGATACACGTTTTAAAATGAAAGTCAATGTTTGACGCACTAAGACACAAAGGAAAGGAATATGAGCAAGGACACTTATTAATCAAATGAAGTTAACAATAAGCACCTACGTTTTGTTGTTTATAGGACACACCCGTTTTTAACCACTAACGTGCTTAGTTATGTTATATACTTTTCATGATGTATGCATATGATTTTTTTGACAATAATTCATAAGTAAAACATTCACGCAAACATAAAATTGACCATTGTCTTGCAATTTTTCTAACATAACTAAGATCAATCTGTATTTTGATACGTATATGCGCTTTATGACTTTAAGCTTGTTAATTATAATTCCAACAAATCTTGATATGCAGAGATAATTAAAACTCTTCCATTTTTTGCATCATTAGGCTCTCAATAATCTTGTAAATATTAAATATAGTCTTTAAAAGTCATGAGCAATATAAACTAAAGTGTATATAAGAATATTTCGATTAATCTTAACGTGGTTATTCCATCGTTTGTCTTATTCGCAGAACTAGATTTTAGAGCCAAATGCAAAAATGCTACGTCTTAACTAATGGACTTAACGTTTGCTCAAGATCGACGAACTGTTGTTTGTGCGGTGTTAATCTAGTTATTTTGCCAGAGTTTCTCTATTTTCATTCACACGACATCACTTACCCAATAATACTCTAATTGTAAATCACGAATAGTATGCTGGATGATAGAACGAACGCGCTAATTACATTGCTGGGGAATACTACATTGATTAGTATTGAAGACGTCAAACGTCTAACAAGAAGAATCATATATATATTCCAGACAACAAAGGCAAAGGTAAAAGCATTTACAAATGGTTTTACAAAAAGTTACAAATACATAATTAATTACAAAAGTTAAGACAAATACGTTGGTTTGCATTAACCAAAATCGACAATTCGTTTTTCTTTTTCGTTTCGTAAAATATACGAGGGGCAGTCGTTAAGTTCCCGGACTACTCGCATATAAGTCACGGTTTTTATTATAGAAAGATAAAATTAATATAACCTAAAAGAAAGTCATTTCTTATCAAAATCTTTAATGTTCGTCCTTTTGTATCATTATACATGGCACAAATACGTTTTACGACCACAATATATCACATGTGTACGGAGCACTTTGACGACAAACAAAGCGTCATCGTGACGATTTCTGACATTTGTCATCATGAACGGTCAAAGTTTCTTAAAATATTCCCCACAACAATTCACAGACTTCCAACAACGATGAGACTTGCTGAGGAAACGAGCGCAGAGCTGTTCAAACTATATACTTAGGATCATCCTTACTCTTAAGCACTATTAAAGACAGAATCTCTGGCAGGCTTCTCCGTGAATCGTCGGATGTATACTCCCCCCCCCCCCCCCCTCTGCTGGTAACGCCGGTAATACTCAAATACAATTGTTCTGCAAAAATTACAAGCTCCCTTCCTCTTCGAAAGAATTTCCACGAATTTCTAGGTGTCCTGCCCTCCTTCATACAAAACTTGATTACTGGACTTTGCTCCGTATGCTCATCTGACGTCGTCGTTTTGTCGTCTGACAATTTTAGATGCCTTTAATTTTAATGTGTTATTTACTCTAATTTTGTTATTCGCATTTTACAGTTTACTTTAATAATGATAACTAACAAAGTTATTAAAACAACTACATTTAAAAATTACAAAATAGGTTCTTATAAAGCAGTTAGAGAGCCTTGATGGTCGTGATATAAAATCAGCAAATATGCACACCCATTCGCGTTGATGGTGCCATATTATAAATGACATTTTATTATTTGAAAACAAATATGCCACCGACTTTTTTCCAAATACTTATAGGATGTGATATGGTGTATTACGATGCTCGTATTACCAAATATGCACAAAGAACCGTCGGAGGCCAATGCTTATTTCCTTTCGGTTATTGAATTCGTATGCGCGCATTTCATTAACGTTATGGAGCTATGTACTTGACACGAGTGAAGCTATGAAAATTCGTGTCACATCCGTAAGTAATTATTTGGAGAGTTTGCATTATCAGCCAATCTTTTGAGAAAAATATGAGATGTCAAGCCAATCATCGTGTGTACTTTTCCTTTCTCTTGACTGGGTAGCACGACAGAATTGTTATTAATATGATAAAATAGTTCATTTGTTTCTTAACTAATACGTGTATGTATAAGGCTTCTATGTGTTATGAACAAAGTTCGTCCAGGAAATTGCATGGGCCAGACAAAATTATATACCTGACAATGTACGCCGACATGAAACCACGTAACTGTAGTACCATTGCCTGTTAACAAGTGTTTGTGAAATGTTCTTACTTGTGAAACACTACCAAGTGGTTAACTGTTTTCGACAGGGTTTGCCATTTTAATTGGCACGTGATAGGAAATACACATTCGGAGTGGGTAAAATGAGTGCGTTCATTGCAAACCACAGAAGATCAAGTACCACGATCGATTGACCAGGATCATTTAGTTTTACATAACCGCTTTAAAATTAAATTGCATGAACACGGAATATTTCAAACATTAAAACTTGACATACACACGTGCTGTTGCTACAGTATAAACGCAATGAGAGCATCAAGATATATCGTTTCATTATAGAAAATACACATACATTGATACGAAATCAAAACACTACATCAAACCCTATAATATTTTGCTAGATATGCATTAATAAAATCTCAAAGTACTTCATTGCTAAGCGTTAAACTCCCTGTTTGTACTTGTGCTGTGTGTAGCTTTAAGGATTATCGTTTGCAACAATCATCCAGATATAGACGTTTAAAAAGTTTGGAAGATATTCAAAGTCTTTTCTGAAAGTTCCTTATACTGAACGTTTCTTATATTGCAATTAACAATTGTATATTTTCGTTTTAATTATTGCATCCAAAATTGTTCAAAGGTATATTGCCAGTCCACAGAACGAATCCAGCAGATATGTTAATGAACATTGTACGTTGATTATGCATAAGGAAACATTTTAAGTAAAGAGTGCCGAGAAATATAGATTAAAATTACATCGCTTATTGTAAAATGATAAATACGGTTGTTGCACTGGTTAAAAAAATCTCAATATATGTCTATAAGTAATAATGTATTCTTTAAATAAACGTTTCATTTGTTTTTCAGCTTTTATTGCACTTGACTGCCATAGCAGAAGCACCAAAATGTGTATAAACTTTCTGAACATAACACTTCATAATGAGAGACTTAACACCAAGAACATTTGAGCCGCGTCGTGGGAAAACCGGACTTAATGCATATGCGTAAAGTGTCGTCCAGGATTAGCCTGTGCAATCCGCACAAGCTAATCCGGGACGACACTTTCCGCCTACAGTGGATTTATGTTTAGAAGAGACTTTATTCAAACAGAAAATACCATACAAGCGGAAAGTGCCGTCCTGGATTAGCCTGTGCGGACTTCACAGGCTAATCCGGACTTTACGCATATGCATTAAGACCGGTTTTCTCACGACGCGCCACAATTTTATAATAAGAAATGAAGCGTACACTACTTGAGTACTAATGCGGCTCATTGGAGTACTGAGAGAGATTCGACACTCTTAACACACTGCTCCAATGTCCTATAAGTACTAATGTGGATTAATTCGCACTTAACGCACTTAACATACATACTGCTAGCTAACGGCATGTGTTACACCATATTAAATACATGTATTTAAATAGGAGTCGACTGCTTAACACCTAAAACAAATATTTGTCCTTTTCAGATTACATTTTGCATTTCTTGAACAGCACAACACATGGTATTGTGTAGATCGTCGATATGCTTTAATCTTCTCAGCTTTTGTCAAGTTTATTTAATACAAAAGCCCCTGTTTAAAGTAACAGAGGTCAAGATCGTAGCAGGGTCCACCGCTATGTTGCCATAAATAATATGGCTGCTCATGTTTTAGAAACATTTCAACGAGTTGTGATTTTTTCGGACTCAGTCTCAACCTACATCTTCTAACTGTACATAACATGTTTAGGATTGCGTAAGTCATTTAAATAAGGAAAATGTGTTACTTAAAACGAGTTCCTTGGTAATATCTACCTTGATTATAAATAATAATTAACTACCTTTCAAACTACAAGTACTTTTCGCGAATAAAATTAAATGAATAACCGTGGCTAACATCAATATAAACATGTGAATTTCCGTCAATAGGAGATAAGCTATCAAATAATATGTGCAAGTCTGTGCAATGACTAACACGAAACATCTTCCATATTTACGGGAAGGCTATCAATTCATAAATGGAAAGATGATGTTATACACTGAGCGATCACATACTTTGTGAAGAAACGCTAAACCGTTGGTAATAGCATGGTGTATGCATTTCTTCCATCGACCAATTCTAATATTCAGTTGATATGAAATGGTGTTTCTTACTCAGAATCCATGACAATAAACAATATATTACGAAAGAGAAATGTTCATGCGGACAAAATATCTACACCGTTTCTTTACGTACAGTAAGAGCGACAATCGGAAACGCTAGCGACTAATTGGCTCCCTAATTTCCCACGGGAAACCACGTGTGATACTCCGAATGAAGAGATGTCTTTTTAATCGAGGGGAATAAGTGGTCGTTTCGTTTTTCTTTTGAGATAGTGCAGTTGTCGAAATTTCGCTTCCAATATCTCATTGAGCGATTATATTAAATATATATGTGTGTCAGGTCGACTAAATGCCGACTACGATTTGCCAAGGGACCCCGGGGAGCGGTAAATATAAATAACACGGTGTGCATTCAGCTTCATGTTGTTATGATTGCTTAATTTGCTACTTATCAAGACAACAAAAGCAATATAGCGTGATATGAGGGATCTGTTTTCAGAACGTTGTTTTGTTGTAGCTTCCAAAGTTGATATTATGAAATCATACTTACGCGCCAGAAAGGTTTTTATAACGTCACTTTACGGAACTAGTATCCATATTTTATATATAAATATTTTTCTAAAAAAACAATAGCATCATAAAATATATACGAATTTTAAATGCAGCTCATTTTCACATTTAATATTCAGTGAGCATAACTAAAATTAGAATCATGTAATATTCGTTTCGAAATAATTTTAATGGAATATACATATAATAACAAAAATCTTATACAGTGATAAATTGATGGACCATTGAACATGATGTAATTTTCACCGGTAGCATGGAACATTGGCCGAGGCGGTCAGTTATTTGATTCTTCGAAAATATAAATCCATATTAATATTACTGGATTCTTTTTACGTTTATTTGGTAACAACACGTATATCAATTTCGCTATGTTGTTTTGGTGTCCGAAATCAATTGTGAAACGGTATTTCATTGGAACCACCCATGTGTCTAGATTCTGTAATAATGAAACGTTATAATTATATATAATTAATGATTATCTTTTATATTCAGATCGCATGATTTTGAGTATTAATATGTTATGAATGCAACCAAAGACACTCATTATTAAACAATGTTTACCCAGATTGGGATTGTATGAACTCTACCAGTAGACTTCCGATTAAAACGAACAAATAGGTATGTGGCACATATTAACCACATGGCGTTCTTAAAAGTGTATGTTATTCTTAAATATACACAACTGAAAAAATTACAAAGTACATTGAGCCGACACCCAGTTCTCCTACGAATCGGTCCTAAAAATCATGGGTTAAAAGCTCCACAGATTACCAACTTGAAGGTGAATACTACGATCGTTATGCGCCCAGATTCCGACAGAAACTTTACGGCACGAACCCAATACACCTCGGCGTGGTACCGCACCTTGATTAAATGGCATACGCTAAATTTAAACCGAAAAGGTACGTGTAAATCTTTCAGTTAAAACCTGCCGTCCACTAGGCCCCCGAAGGTTTCCCGAAAACGAATATGTCAAAATCGGGGTGTTTCGGCATGTCTTCGCGATGTTCTGAAACGCTTCCGTGTCCTTCCTTAACAAATTGGAACCTTCCTGGCACTTCGGGGACTGATTGGGATTGAAAAAACTTCGGCATCCAAATTTTAAAAGTTTTTTTCGGGACGGCTTCGGGGTCTTTGGCAAACCATCGGCAACCATTCTGGATGTTCGCGAACCCATCGCCATTGACTCGGCATCTTCGGAAAGCCTTCTGCGAGGCTTCGTAATCGGTTTAGCCACCCCGAGCGGTCCCTGAAGGAAGCTGAATCTATGTCGAACGATCTCCGAAGACGAAGAGTGGAAGAGTTCTGTTCGCGTGTACACGCGGAAGCTATGCAGATCATATAATACAAGATGCCGAATCGTCACTGAAGAAGCCGATTGTCAGCAGAAGGGACGCCGAGCATTAGTCGTGTTTCCCGAACTATTAAAGAGCGACAGCAGAACTGATGCCGTCAATTTGCCAATAATGTTCGAAGTGACAAAATCGGCATTGTTCTTGTGAATTGAAAACTTATCATGGTGCAAGTCACGAACAAGCTAAGAGAAGTTTGGCGTGAGTTTACATGTCACACAGCCTTTGGATATTGCAGAAGGTATGATCCTTAGTCTTGGTCTTGATGGCTAAAACCTTTAAAATCTGAAAGTCCAAGCTGAGAAGAAAAACACAAAGAAAATTTTCTTCGGGATGCCCATAGTTATCCCACTCTTTTTGCTATTAAAGTAGGCAATGCCAAGTGAAAGCCAACAGTATGGGAAATGTTCCTGAAGCTGGAGAGTAGACACTTCTGGCATACACTTTCCACAGCAGCACAGAAGTACATAAATCGTACACCAAGGAGGCGTACGTGTCCACCGATGTCATGTATTTCAGTGCCTTCGCAAGCTTTAGGCCACCAGGAAGGGCGTTAAGGAAGAGTGTTTATTTTTTTCTAAATGCGAGGCACTGGACGCTAAGGTATGTCATCCAAAATTGTTGGCGTGATCCTCAAATACTGTTTGATCCACAATCGATGATGTATTCTTTTCTGTGTCAGGTGAAATGCCAAGACAAGCATGACATCAAGGGCAATGAGAATGCACCTAAAGATCCGTTGTCGGGCTAGCAACTGATAATCAGATTGTAGTTCGGCGTCGTTCGGCGTCGTTCATATACCCCGAATGTCCAATCGGCAACATTTCAGCTTTCTGTCGATGACAAATCGGCAACTGTTCAGCATGGTCTGCAATGTTACCGCAACCTTTCTGCACGATCAGAAAACATTCGGAAGATAATTCCGAAACTGTCGGCATACTTCAGCGTAATATTCGGTGACTTCGGATAGGTTTCGGGGTTTAAACCGCAACCTGTGTATGCTACTCCGCGAATACATGCCAAACATGCACGGTGGGCAAGCTCCGCCCATTTTATTCCGAATGGTTCCCGAAACTCCCGTATCGGCAACCCTTACGCAAAGCATCGGAACTGTAGTGGACGGCAGGTCTAAGTGACATCTAAACAGTATATTATGTTGAATTTACAGCATGCTCTTTTACTCGTACAGATAGGGTATAGCGAACATGGATTTGAGTGGATAAACGACAGTTGTATCGAAACGTTTGCAGTCTTCTTCAACTGACTACTTCGGACGAGATGCTAGATTTGTGTTTGTACTTATATCATAGCTAACAGTGAACGACATAAGTATGTACTCTATTGTCGTTGCTTCAGGGTATTACCAAAATGACGGTTTTGGTAATTCCGCAAAAGATATCTAGCCCTGTCGTCTGTTCGTTCTGCTAATATTGTCGTCTGTGCTTCGCTGAAGATAATTTTACTTGTTGATTATTAAAAGAAGAGAAAGACTTCAGCATACTAATGTGCCATTTCCGTTGGCATAACTGTGTGCAAAATGTACATTGCGTAAATATATGCAAATAGTATTTCCTGTGTTGAAAATGAACGTTGTCGCCAAATATTCATCTTATGTTTAACTTGTACGATCTGTGTTCACTGAAAGCTCACGGGTGGCGGGTAAAGCAAACAAAATAAAATATAGCCCCAAAGCATCAATATAATTCTTAGGTGAACGCATATTTAATCCGATTAATGTATGCACTTTTCATGAAACGAAGTTTTAGTGATATTTCGGATAATATCTTAGCAAGTTTATGTGCCCAAATTGCAACTGGCATTGAGATAATGGGTTAAACTGTGGAAAATATAGACTGTGACTTGTATTTATTTAAATTGAAGATACGTTTGTACGTTTTTGCCGCTCAGATTTGTAATTTCTAACTACTGGAAGTAATCTCTTATAGACATGTGGGTTTGTCGCATAAACGCTTATATCGTTCGTCATTTTCATCTTCATAGTTCGTATGTGTATGTTTCATAATGACACTTAAACTTTGCATACTTTGTAATCTAAACATTATCTATATACTCAAGTGATATGCTGTGTGTGCTGTCTAGAAATAAAACATGGCAATCGCACTTACTGATATTTTATCAAATCTGATGAATCGAATTCGAACTCGAACAGTCTCAAATATTCGTGTAAAAATTGTCGTCATCACGTACTGTAGTAAAAATTCAGACAGAGACATTAAGTTGGCAAATGGACAAATGTACTACATATGACAAAAAACTTTAACTTATACTAGTAATACAAAATGTAATACATGCACGGTATGCATTGCGAAGAGAATAATTGTAGGAAATTGCATAGACCAGAATCATTATATTTCTGTCAGCGAAAGCCGGTCGCCAGACACCACCAGTTCCTGTGATTGTGAACAGAATGTGCGATGAAACAGTATCTTCGGGTCAACTGTTTGAGGCAGAGGTTCGCGATTGTAATTGGCATTTCGTAGGAAATCCATATGGGGCGGATTTTACGAATCTCTTGTTTAACAGTAAATTGCAAGTATTAAATATATATACCGAATTTTTAGCATACATTATATACTGAAATGGCATTCCAAATGGACATTAACAAATTAATATCATTTCCTCCACAGTGCAGTTGGTTAACGTCTAATTATCTGTTGACCATAATTTCGCACTACACAGCATAGGTTAAAAATCAACAGTCACAGAAGCTAAATATTTATACTTCTAACATTTACGGTTTTTATTAAGCGAACATTATCACAAGTTAGAAAAAATCATGTGTGGGGTATTTTTCGCTGCCATAAGAAAGAGGACTTATTATGAAAGTAGTCTAATTTCCGGATATAACTTTTTATGACATATTTCAAACGTTGTTTTGTATTATATGTGTGGAATGGTTTGAATTGATGCCATGACATATTTATTATATGAGCGAGGTCATATGACAGTTCGGTGTTGAAGCTGTTGTAATTTATGTGTCATCTTAAACAGTTCTAGGCTGAATCTATTTGTCAAGACATCGCTGTATCTCGAATGCTGGACTCAGTGTAGAGTAAGCACCAATACTTCAAAATTGTGGCAGAAGGAAAATCATTACATATATTGACAGTTCCGTGATTTAATTCAGTTTGCATTGTCGAATTAGCACTTAGGAAATGGTGGCTTTTAGCGATGTCTAATTTACTAATGCGTATCCTAACGTCTATGTCATAATAGGGAGGACTTAACATTTGATATAATGAACAGCTGTTGGCAATAACTCATTTTAAGTACGTTGTTAGGGAATTTCCAGAATAATAATTCGATGCTGTAATACATACATGATTGAAGAAAAGCATTACTGTTAAAGGGACTATGGCATCGAAAAGGGCCTCAAAGGGTAAATTTCTGAAAACAAAATCTGAAATAAAGATATTAATACTGGAATATATTAACGTTTTTTACACGGTGTATATAATGGGAAAAGAGTGCATGCATTCTGAGATAACAATCAAGTTATAATAAGGGTTGTGTTTGTTTGGCCCTTTCATGTTTACATTTTGATGTCGGAATTTTATATATAATTTTATATATCCATAGTTTACACATGTTTCATTACCAAGCAAAATAGTGCAGATGGTTAAAGCGCTGTCTTCTATCATTTCTTCGTACGGCTCCGAAGTCGCGAGTTCGATACCCACTTGATTTTTCAAACTTTTTTGCTAATTTGTTTAAAACACATATGTCATTGTCTTAATATTATTTATTTTTTATTTAATGCAAATGTCTTCGTATTGCTCATTTATATCATATAATACAATTCATAGTGCAATAGGAAGGCTTTTTCTTTTCGTTGACATAGTCCCTTTAAAAAGATACAATGAAACAAACAACATATATCTGAGATTTTTTACTACTTTATAAAAGCTGCAGCCGAATCGTTATACATCGTTTTGTATGACATGTGTTGCTGGAACTTTACTTTTGGTCTATACAATCACATCTGCAAGCTATATCTTTCACAGATAAAACTTATCGATATTAATTATTAATTGTTCAAATGTAATGTAATAATGATGCTATTTTATGATGATGATGACGATGATGACTATCATAATGATGATAGCGATGATGACGACGATGATGATAATGACGATAATGATGAAGATGAGGTGAAGGAGGAGGAGGGAAAACAGTCAAATGCATGTTTGTTAGCATGTTTATCAGCAAATATTTTCACGATTAACTCAAAATTGAAAAGTACGTATACTAATTTCCCCAGTTAGTGTCGAAAGAAATAAAAAACCATCTCTATAAAGCTGTTATTATTCACAAGATGCTAATATTTTATACAAGGAAAGGTATTGTTAAAAGTTTAGATGATCAGAGACATGTGAGTAGAAAATTACAAGTTCAGCTAAAACATATTCCGACACTACATCGCTCATGCATTTTCTTCAATAATTATGGAATTGATCGCAATACTATTTTCGGTTAAATGTATATCAGTAAAGAAATGCAGTCAGAAGAATAAAGCACACCGATTTCTGTTCAAACAAGCGACATTCGTGAAAACTGTGAATCTATCCCTTCTCGATTTCCCTAGTTTTGATTATATGGATGCCAAAAATAATGAAAGGTATAATGGTCAATGTTAACCTCATTCAAATAAAACAGTATTCTAGCTGAAGGGAAATTTATATTAAAACAAAAATGTTAAACCACATTTTATATTTAAGTGTATATTACAATTATAATCCACTATATCCGTGCCAAGCACTATGTTAACTGTGCTAAGCACTTTCAAAACAGTCAAGTGTTTGATTAAGACTAAGTTATTAAAACGTAAGCTAATATAGTAATTAGTAATTTCAGACTGATGTTTGTATGCTTTTTGTAATCAGTATAAAGATAACATAATAACGATTTCAATAAAATATAAATATAAGTCATCATACATCACTTCAACAGACTCTCTACAAATGATGGCATGCATCGGCACGCGGTACTACCAGCTAAAGTAACTATTCCAAGATGTATCTGATGATACATTTTGATAACAGCTCTGACCCAAAAGAGCACCAAAACGAACTCTTATTTGCCTCAATTCACAAAATCATAAGACATGTCTGGATGCTAGGGTTCCAAAGGGGTTTCCCGTGGGTAATCACAGCGCAGATAATTTGCGATCGTTCACGATCGGTGTCTCTTGTCTGAACAAACTTCGATGAAAACACTTTATTATTCGGACAGTATTTCCGTCCTCATATACATGTAGGCAAAACTATGTCTATAATCAATGTCATACTTTGTTGGTGGAAGGCAATGCATGAGTAAGTATATGTCGAAATATGTTGTGGCTGTACAAGTAAGTGTCTAATCTCTTGTCTTATATCCTCTTTACCTATAGTAAGACATTCCATTCATGAAATAATAGCCTTTTATGAATAATAACAGCTATATGCAGACGGTATTTAAATTAATTCAACACAAACTGTTGAATACTATATACGTACTCATTTATATTGAATTCGTCGTGAAAATCTTTGCTCATAAACATGGTTACGACTGTTACCAATTTCACTACAATATCATCGTTGTTATCATCATCATCATCATCATCATCATCATCATTATCAGCATCATCATTACCATCATCATCATCAGCAGCTGCAGCAGAAACAGCAACATTATATGGTTATTTAATTTTTTCGTATTTAATCATCAATGTTTGTTTATAATTGATTTAATTGACTTAAAAAATGCATTTAAGTTTCATATGCAAAACAAATTAACTGAGAGCATCGTTGTTTTACGATTATTTGATGTTTTACTTCGTTATGTGTTCTTTTTGATTCCAGTCATAATGCTATGTGTCTGCATAGAGCAACTGTAGAATTCTTGCATTCAATAATACACAAATGGTGTTATACAAGTTTGAATATAGTTTTAATATTCCAATACCAATCCCAAGTAGAGGATCATTAACACTCATAATATCATGTTGTTATCAAGGAGTGCTAAACATTGCTTCATATCCTTTTTTACTTTTATTTTCAGATGACCGTGTTCATTGATTAAATATATCAAATATACCACATTATTATTTATGAACACGGTCTCTACCAACGGTGCTATCCTCTAGAAGCCTATCCTCTTGTACACCCGCCACCATGCCTGCGATCAACTTTCCGATCCCCAGCTGCGACTACACGGCCCCCGATCTGGACGCTGTGATCGTTTCTGCCCTCCTCACCAGATACAGTGCTGTCCATACGTCAGTCAATGCTGCTCCTGCTGCTAAGGTGCAGAAGGTAAAATGCCATGAGATCTCAACAGCACGACTGGTTATATTTCAAGTCCAGGTGGGCAGAATATATAGCTGCAAGATTGCTGGCCTTAACAGAGTGGTACAAGCCCTTGAGTGCTGTGATGACAATCTGCGAAAAGACCTCACAAGGTCGGAGGGCGGCAGCCTTGCAGACAAATAAGAAAATGAGGTTCTTGCAGCTATTAAGAAACTTGCAGCTCGTGAAGAAAACACGATGGTTGCTATGGTTACTCTTCACAACATGCGACAAGACAGTGACGAGTCTGTGTGCAGTTTGGTGCACGCCTACGAGGACAAGCAGGTGTCTGCAAGTTCATCATCAAATGCCCTGGCTGTTCAGAAGATGTGAATTATACAGATGCTATTCTCTGTGATGTGCTCACACGCGGAATTGCAGATCCTGACATTCAGCTTGATCTCCTTTTTGACAATAACCAAGACACGAACCTCGAGGACGTCTTTCGATCTGTAGAGGCGAAAGAATCTGTTAAACGTTCGGCATCACGACTGGTTGATTTACATGCGGTTGAAGCTGCAAGCAGTTCTTATAAAACCTCCAAGCACAATACAACCAAGGACAAGATGGAACAATGCTCCTACTGTGGTAAAGGTAATCATGGGAAAAGTGCTCAAGGTCGTGTGCGAAAGACTGAATGTAGTGCATATGGACACAAATGTATATTATGCAATCGCGATCATCACATTGAAGCTGTCTGTCGAAGCAAGGACAATCCAAAGAGATTCAGGAAACCACAAACTCCATCAAATGACTGTAAAAGTGCTGTGTTTGACAATTTGTGCAATGTACATTCGTGTAATAGTACTGATGACCATGAACCCCTCATGAATAGTGACTACATCTTTTACACCATATGGCACATACCAGACAATGCAGTGAATTCCCATGAAATGCCTGAATCTTTGTGCACAATAAGTACCATAAACAGCATGATCCGGCAAACACTCATTGCTCTGGATCATCATGTGTATGACAAACTCTCTGACAGCTGGCTTAAACAGAGATCAAGACCTCAACCATATGTGAACCCTTTCGTGAAGGTTCTCTCAGATGACTATAACGCACTCGGCTATACACTCGCTAATGACACCTCGGATATCACTCTGCAAGCCATGGCCGTCACTGGTTGTCAAAGCGGTCTCGCAGGCATTAAAATCATGCACCGCCTTGGTTTGCGCCAGTCTGATCTTCTACCAGTGAGCATGAAGTTGGAAACAGCTAATACTCAAGGCATCAACATCCTTGGTACAACGATATTGCAACTATGTGGGAAAGATAAACAAGGCCGATGAAAGGAAACCAGGCAGATGACTTACATAACAGACACATCTGATAAACTTTTCCTGAGCAAAGAAGCGTGCGTGTCTCTCGGAATAATCTCTGAATCTTTTCCAACTGTAGGCACAACTAATATCAACGGACCACCAGACTGTCAAGATCAAATTCATGATCAGGCAGATCACATTAGCAATGCTTCAATCTCATGTTCATGTCCAATACGCCAACGACCACCTCCACCGTTTCCTGCCACTGTAGCAAATAGGAGCAAGCTTCAACAGTTCTTACTTGACTATTACAAGTCCAGCACGTTCAACACTTGTGAGCACCAGAAACTCCCAATGATGGATGGACCACCCATGAAACTTATGATTGAACCCCACGCAGAACCTGTCGCCTACCATACTCCGGTACCTGTGCCACTTCACTGGAGAGATGAAGTCAAAGCAGGCCTAGATCAAGATGTAAAGCTTGGTGTCATTGAGCCACTTCCAGTGGGGGAGCCAGTTACTTGGTGCCATCGCATGGTTGTCTGTGCAAAGCAAAATGGTAAACCAAGACGCACCGTTGATCTCCAGCCATTGAACGCCCATGCCACTAAGGAAACCCACCACACACATCTCCTTTATCACCAGGAAAAATCAATTCCCCATGGTAAAACAAGAAAACAACCTTTGACACGTGGAATGGCGTGCCAATATGTGTCGAAGATCGCCACCTTACTACATTTATCATCCCCTGGAGCAGGTATCGCTACAAGACTCCTTAAGGCTATATTGCATCAGGTGATGGATACACTAGAAACTATTATGAAATAGTATCCCACATACCGAACAAAACCAAATGTGTAGACGATGTTCTTCTGTGGGCCGATACACTCGAAGACAGCTACTTCCAAGCAGTACAGTGGCTAGACATATGCGGTCAACACGGAATCACTCTGAATCCAGAGAAGTTCGTGTTTGGGCAAGACGTGGTTGAATTTGCTTGCTTTGAGATTACCAGGGACAGTGTACACCCATGCAAGCATACATTGAGGCCATTCTAGAGTTCCCGCAGCCAAATGGCATCACAGACGTTCGCTCATGGTTTAGACTAGTAAACCAAGTGTCATGTGCATTCAGTATGGCCGAGAGGCTTAGCCACTGATTGGTCCGAGTCAGGTATAGGATTATGGTTATTACAAAAGCACTGCTATTTTCCAGCCCCAACCCGTCCTGCTGTCCAACAGGCTGGAAAGTCACATTTGTTGGGAGCAGGTTTACCCACCCTGCTGAATCAAGATATGCACCCATAGAGGGAGAAGCGCTTGCTGCAGCAGACGCCTTAGACAAAGCTCGGGTGTTTATACTGGATTGCAGGGATTTGATTATAGCTGTGGACCACAAACCTGTCCTGAAAATATTTGGCGATGGCTGTCTTTAGGACATCTCTAATACGCGCCTCAGGAATTTGAAAGAGAAGACGCTACGCTACAAGTTCAGAATAGTCCACGTTCCAGGCATCCGTTCTTGTGCAGCAGATTGCACCTTGCGTCACCCCATCGGGCCAGCCGACAAGATGCACCTGCCTGATGACGTCGCTACCCTGGTCAATGATTTGCCTTCCTTGGCCCAGGTAGCCAAACTTCAAGACGAACACATCGTGTATGCATCAGTCCCAAAACTAGAAGACTCTGTCGTCATTGCTGTTGCGGTCGGTCACATGGGACGGAGTTATGACTGCCATTGCAAGTGATGTTGCTATGCGCAGCCTTCTGAATATCATTGAGCAAGGTTTTCCCGAGTTTCTACATTACTTACCAGCGGCATTGCATGAATATATCCAATTCCGCGATGATATGCATACTGTTGATGGCGTTATCATGTACAAGGAAAGCATAGTTGTTTCTTAATCGCTGCGAGAGGAAGTTCTGGCTGCCTTATACGAGCCCCACCAAGGTGTTACCTCCATGATCGCAAGAACAGAATCATCTATCTTCTTGCCAGGCATCATACCAGCCATCAGGTCACTGCGAGCAGGGTGTAACCACTGCAACCGTATTGCCCCCTCAAACCCCAGTGCGCCACATACACCATTGGCTTCTCCTGAATATCCCTTCCAATGTGTGTGTGCTGATTTCTTCCACTACATAGGGATCAATTACCTTGTTATTGTAGACATTTACTCAAATAGGCCAATTGTTGAGAAATAGCCCGGTCCTGGTGGACTAGTAGCCTGTTTCCGGCGTGTATTTGCGAATTTTGGCATACCAGACGAACTAGCATCGGATGGTGGACCAGAATTCACAACACATGCTAAGGCCAACATTTTTTTTTTTAATTGAGTCGGCGGGGATAAATAAAAATAAAAATAATATGTCTTTTTATCACCAGTCGACAAAAAAATGAAAATAAAAATGAAAAACATATAATTGTATTTATTTTTAAAATATAACATTTGTTACAGTCACGGTCAAAAGCATGCACTTTTAAGACATACTAGTAAAAATAAATTAGTTGAAAACTCTGTAACTATGTATTTGAGCAGAATTAAACAATCATTATTTCATACTTATCCAAACATTTATTATTTTTAACTTGACAACTGCTTTTGTTTCATATTGTATTGTCATATTTCTGTGTTTGTACACTTGTTATTATTTTAATTTAAACATTAATTAGCTGGCACTTTCGTTGAACCCAGTACCTTGTCAATTTTATTTTTTTTTTGTAACTACTGGATTATCTGGAGCTCACTAACTTAATACTAAAATTTGGTAGTTTCCCCGACCTGTTTTCTTTTATTCATACTTTAAATTGACATGGCTTAAAAGTTTACCCTAAAAATGTACCAATTTTCAAACTGGTCCGATGCAATCATAAGGCAATTTATACAGTTTAATAATGCATATAATTTAAGTATGGCATTTTAATAATTAATATTTATATCATCAAACCTACCCAAAGCTTTTCATAATGTCAAAGTGTATGCCTGAGAACACCTCTGCTTCTTCGGCAAAGACACTCAAAATGATTACATTTCTTTCACATAAATCGGTAACGATGTCAGAAACTGTGTTGTTCTATGCTATTTTGCGATTTGAAATGGATTCTCTTTTGTTTTTGATAAATTTTCAGATTTTTTCTGCCGATTTGGGAGAAAGGACCTGGCTTTTTAAGGGAAAATTAGCACGAAATGCCTGATTTTGGGGAACACTGGCCACTGGCGGAACCTACCTCAATGGTTTTATTGTTTTAATAGATATATATTTTACTGTGCTTTATATTAATATTATGGCATTAACAAAAGCACGTGTACATGTAAATTACGTGCACTATATTAAATGTATTAAACATTTTAGCTTATTGTTCATTGCAGTAACTGAAATAACTTTAAATATAATTTTCATGTCAACATGTATATACACTGTTATACTATTTACGAGTGCTTCACAAAATATTAATGAACTAAAATTTGTAAATAGTATACTATAATGAATTGTTGCACTCTGGTTAACATAAAAAGGCTGAACAAAATATATACCAATTATGTACATGTATCAAAAACAACTAACTGGTAAAATAGGATATTATATTTGAAGTTTGAACTCAAGAACAATACACTTTTACTTTACTGTCCGAAATACAAACATAACCGATAACCAGTCCATTTGACATATTCCAGACACAAAATTTCACACTCCATTTATCAACTATATTATTATAAAAGATAATCCTTTAATTAGTTGTGTCCGCTGATTCTACGACAGCTTGCTAGCAATCATCTTTAATAAGACAGTGAATGCTGACAAACAGCGCGTTGTTCTCACAAATTTGATCAAGATTTTCCGAGATGAAACCACGCACCTGGCAGACTGTGCCAGATTGGTTATTGGAAATTAATGGTTTGTGTTATAAACTGTGTTCTATACATAAACCAGTCCGTGCATTTTGCCTAATTTATATTCGTACTCAAAGTGTTTCGTCTCCATCGGGAAAGAAATGGAAATAGTACTTTTTATTGGAACATGGTACAAAACATTTTAGCTCTCGGCATAGATTTTTTTTTGTGCTACGAGTAAAATACAAAGTCGGCGGGAAAATAATAAATAAAATTCACAAAAGTTACTTTTATTTTTATTTGATTTTGTCAAAATTTTGTGTCGGCGCTCCCGTAAAACAAAAGATAAAAAAATGTTGGCCTAATCGCCAATTCCTGAAAGACTGGGGCGTCCATCATAGACTGGCCTCAGTAGCATTCCCTCACAACAACTGTCATGCTGAGGTCGCAGTGAAGACAGTTAAACGTCTCATAGCCGACAATACTAGTTCTCATAGTGAACTAGACACGGATGCTTTCCAGCGCGCCATGCTCCAGTATCGCAACACCCCTGACCGCGATACCAAACTGTCTCCTGCAATGTGTGTTTTTGGTCGGCCGATCAGAGACTTTATCCCAGTACCCCTATGGAAATACTAGCCCCACATAGCATGGCAAAGTGAATTATCTGCCAGGGAGGATGCCTTGAAAACCAGGCACATGGGAATTGCAGAACGCCTGTCAGAGCACACCAAAACACTACCAGCACTCGTTGTTGGTGATCACGTCCGTGTGCAAAACCAGACAGGTCCTCACCCTCTGAAATGGGACAAAACAGGCACAATCATTGAAGGTCGCCGGTTTTACCAGTATATCGTCAAAATTGATGAATCAGCCCGAATCACCCTTCGCAATCGCAAGATATTGCGCAAATATATCCCAGTTCGCGAACCTTTAAAAAGACTAAAAATTGATAGTGATATTGGCATCCGGAGACATGCCCACAATAAGCAGACTAAAAGTCATGATGCACAAGATCATACTGCCTCCTTAAACCCTGGCGCTAACACATCCCGCACATCATGTGCCAATCCATCCCCTATGCTGGATGCTCCATCGTCTCCACAACAAGATGACATGGCTGGAACTGCATCACGCAATGGGTCATCACCTCTAAATCGGACTCCGAGTAACCTTACAGTGTTTTCTACTGCTGTTCCTCGTCGTTTGTTCGAGCAGAACAACACACCCAATAGTCCACTGGAGCATCGCACGATGCCAGATGAGCGATCACCAGGGATCACAGCTCCGTCCCAACGGGTCAAACCCAGGGTGCACCCAATCACCCTCCGGATATCTTCACGCACAGCCACCAAGCCAGCATGGCATTCTAATTATACTTTGTGACTGTGATTTAGACATGAAAGTGCTCGCTTAAAGACAGTTAGTAACATTTAATTTTCTTGCGTTCTAAAAACATAGCTACTGTTTAAATGTTACTTTCTCGTTTGCATCATTTTGTTCCATAACCAAATTCTTATTTAACTTTAATCTTGTCATCTTTTTTTCTTACGTTTTTTTTTGGTAATATTATGTAAATGTAACACAAAAGACTTGGTGGGAGATAGAGGATCATTAACACTCATAGTATCATGTTGTTGTCAAGAAATGCTATACTTTGCTTCATATCCTTTTACTTACATTTTCAGATGACCGTGTTCATTGATTAAATATATCAAATAGACCACGTTCTTATTTACCAAGTATATTTTGTTTGTTGGATTATATATTTTTTACAGTACGTAAATTTTCAAACTTGTATGCCATATCTTATACTAAAAAACATTCTACCAATGTTATTTTCGTCGAATAATTTTTCTAGAAATTCCATAACAAGTTACTTACAATGATTATTTACTGTTCTCGCCAACAGTCGCATCTTATCGCATAAGTGGTAAGTCCTGCCTATTATGACCTAGAAGTCAAAATAAGCATTAGTTAATTATACCTCGCTAAAAGCTACCGTTAGCAAAGGGCTCATTTGACAATGCAAACTGAATTAAATCGTGGAGCTGTCAATATGCATGTATGTAACAATTGTCTTTAAGCCACTATTGACATTGTTCTATTGTTCGACGTGTCTAGCATTCAAGATACAACGTTGTGTCTTTGCCTACACTGTACTTAAAATTTAAGGATTGTCAAATATATTCAGCCATGAAAACCTTGTAAACACGCCTGGTAGCGCCGTTTGTCGTGTACCGTCAGAACTCCCTCGGTGCGATAAATGGAACACACTGCATCTAAAGCTCGTTTTTATTTGATGACTTAATTGTTTTAACAAAAAATTATGGCACGTAAATATGATTTTATCTTATGAAATTTGATGCTTTAACATAACAACGTTCAGAAAACAGACCCATCAGAATTAGATTTATTGCCTTTTTTGTTTTGATAAGCAACAAGATTATCAATCATAACGAGATGAGGCTAAGTGCACATCGTGTTATTACTTTTTACAGATCCCCGGGGTCCTTTGACAAGACATAGTCGGCATTTAGTCGACCTGACACACAAATCAAATCTAATTTTTCAATGAGACATTGAAAAACAATTTCCGACAACTGCACACGCTAAAAAGAGCAACAAAAAGGCCTTTTATTTCCCTCGATTCAAAAGACATCTCTTCATTTTGATGTTCACACGGGTTTTCCCGTGGGAAATTAAGTTGCGAATTAGTCACTAGCGTTCCCGAGAGTCGCTCGAATTGTACGTAAAAACGGTGTAGATATTTTGTCCGCATGAACAGTTCTGTTTTGTAATATATTGTTTTCAATTATAGATTCCGAGTAAGCAATATCATGTCATGTCAACCGAATATTAGAAATGGTCGATGGAAGGAATGCGTACACCATTCTATTACCAACGGTTTAACTTTTCTTCACGAAGTATGTGATCACTCAGATAGATTAATATTTACATTTATGAAATGATAGCGTTCTCGCAAATATGGAAGATATTTCGTGCTTGTTATTTATACAGTAGAACCGACTGGCAGAAATTATTTGGTAGCTTATTTGTAATTGACTGAAATTTACATGATTAGTATTGTTAGCCAGGGTTTGCTATTTAATTCGTATCCGTGTAAAGTACATGTAGATTAAGGGTAAGTTATTAATAGTTATGAGTTTTTAATAACCAATGTAGATACGTACAATGGAACTTAAAGTATGTTTTAATCAACATATTTATCATATTTATGTTGCCGTTGGTTTATTTTTGGTGGTGGGTTCTATTACTAAACGGCTTTTATTATCAAAGGTTGTCATATAAACCACCTTTGTATCTGAAATAATAAGCCAAATATTTTTGTAAAATACATATTTAATCACGTTATAAAAATAGCCGAAAACCTATTGAGACAAATGCATTTCCGACAGATATGGTGAGCAGATATAATAAATTCATTTATTCCATAAAATACAAATATTAAATTATATAATAAAATAAATATCAAATCAACAACAGTTACTTATACATAGTAAACATAGTCAGAAATATAAGAAAAGTGTTATATTTACCTGAAATAATAAGCCAAATATATATGTAAAATATATAATTTAATCACGTTACACAAATAGCCGAACACCGAATGAAACAAAATGCGCCCGTTTGTCACCTCCGTGTCGAACCGACACATTTCATTGGATAATATATTTGGATCAGCTATTTGATTAGTAAATATAAAATAAATGCAAGTGAAAACTGGTTATAGTGCTCGGTTAATTTGTGAACACGGGGAATTGTGAACATTGATTTTAGGTCTAGATAATAACGGTTACTAACAACGATAATTTAAACTGCTATTACTACCATTAATCTACACGCAAATTACAACTGAATGAGATCAAAACTAGTTTAATAAATGCATCAACTTATTTTACATGCGACATCTATTTACAAAATAGAAATAATGTAATAAGTTTAATATTAGAAATGTATATCTTTTGACACATTTCCCTCCTCCAGTTAATGTCGTTTTTGACATTTCCTATATGGCATATAAAAAAGAAACAATACAAAAAAAACAAATACATTTAATCCAATTTTCTTAAAATACAGCTGTGCTTAACGACAAAACACTAAGCATACGACTACATATGTATATACACAATAATAACGCTCAGCGCGTTCAGTGGTCATATTTACCGCTAAACATAGATACGGATTTCATTAACCCCAGAATTTAAACTGGGCAATTATCAAACAACAACAAATGTAACGCTAAGCATATAAACGCTAAGCATTTTAAACAACTCTGACAACCACCAATACATATGACTTTCAGTACTTAACACTCTCCACTTATCAAGTTTAAGTACAATATGAAATTTAAGTATGGTACTATATATATCTTCGGACTATGAGGAGATGTCCACTGAAAGTGGTAGGTGCTTTATTGGCATTAAGTTCTTCCGGTGGAGCGTTTTGCATATACCGGAACTATCTTCCCTTTAAACTCTAAAGACTGGTATAAGGGGATCAGGTTGCTCAAGTATCTGATAAGCATGCTCGCTCCAAACATCAGAGAGCTTGTGTTTAACTTTCAATCCCAGGTTTTTGATAAGGACTCTGTCACTTGGAAATAGTTTTGTTTCATTTACTCGGTGATCGTAATAGGACTTAGCCTTTTCGCAAACGCGCAGTGCAACCTTGGTGGCCACTTTTTATTCTTCCTGGAGGTCTGTCTCTAGCCGACTCGGAAGGACAAGAGCCACTTATAGTTTGTCCCTTGAGACCTAACACCGCATCCATAGCTAAACGCGGCGTGCGGCCGAACATAAGTCTGTACGGGGGAAAGCTGGTGGACTCGTGAATAGTGCAATTATATGCATGCACTAATGAAGGTATGGCCAATTTCCAGTCACTCTTCCTTTCATTGGGCAGTGTACCAAGCATTTGTAGTAGTGTTTGATTGAAACGCTCGCACTGGCCATTCCCTTGCGGGTGGTAAGGCGTTGTGTGCGTTCGTTGGATGCCTGCTATTTTGCATAGTCTCTTGATGACTTTTGACAGGAAGTTTTTGCCACGATCACTATGTAGTTTTTCTGGGAACCCATAGTGAAAGAAATCGAACAGTGCGCGCGCCGTTGTACGGGCGGTTCGGTTCTTTGTCGGAATGGCGTGCGCATCGTGCGAAAAATGTTCCGTGATAACCATAATGTTTTATAATCCTCCTTTGACATTTCTAATGAAAGATAGTCAATGCAAACCAATTCTATTGGGAAAGAGGAGTGGATGTTTACCAAACCTGTTGCTCGCTGTGGTAAAGAGTTACGCCGTATGCACCGGTGACACTCCTTTACCCACTGTGTGACATCTTTGACCATTCCGGGCCAGTAAAATCGATCTCGAAAGAGACTCAGTGTTCGATCTCGACCTTGATGACCAAGGTCATCATGTAGGGCTTTGAACATTGTAAATTGCGCTGACTTTGGCAACACAAGCTGGTTGATCACCTGTAATTACACCGGTATGATACAGAATACCATCTTCGAGTTTCAGTTTGTTAAACACCTTCAGAAATATCTGATTCTCAGGATTCAAAAATTGTATCTGAGATAGATCAGGCAGAGAACACAGAGCAACAAAATGCCTTACCTTAGATAAAACCTGGTCAGAATCTAACGTCTTTATGGCTGCATTGTGTAATTATCATTACCTGAGGTATCGTACTTATAATGTATTTTGAAGTTGTAGTTGGCAAGCGCGGCCACCCATCTATGTCCACAAGCGTCGAGCTTCGCTGAGCTCAAAACATAGGTAAGCGGGTTATTGTCGGTGAAGACATCGAACGGGACACCATACAGGTAATCATGGAATTTCTCAGTGACTGACTTTTAAGAGCTAGAAATGCAGTTTTCTTGCATGGTAACTCCGCTCGGATGTCTTCAGACTGCGGCTCGCGAATGCAGTTTTATAGTTTTAATCGTCTCTTTGTATCACTTGATTTCTTGAGCATATATTTCGTTATGTTAAATACGTTGTACTGCAAGTACTTTCATGTTTTGTGTATTATTAACATTTTCAGCATATACATGCATCAGGAATATGAAGCATAATTGAGTAACATTGGGCTTCAAAACGGGCTACCGTGTTTGTCATTAACATCAACAAAAAGTAAGATACATGTATAACAAGGTTTATGTAATGTTTATTGCCGAGTGAATTTGATTCATGAGTTCCTTAGCATTTTAACTCATAAGTCCTTTCCTTTGTTTTCTAAGTGCTGTAAATATTGTTTTCGTGTAAAAGAGTTTGCTTTTCCAGACGTATCAGTGATAAATGCTAATGATAATTGTCGTCCAGCGAGGCAATGAGCGGTTTCTAACACAAAGTTACTTAACCATAATGTGGGTGTCAACGAAAGGCCATTGTTTATGCTAACTGGTTTTTAGAAGCAATAGGTGGAGCCACGCGCAGGAAAAAGCAGCATTCCTGTTAGCTTTTAAATAAATGTATATGGATTCAACAGTGCATATGAATAACAAACTGTTATTACAAAAAAGTGAACGTTTTATATGACAGGAATATACATAGTTTATATCTGTAATCAATACTCATAGTATGTACAACGAAATGGCCTTGATCCGATGTTGAAGAATGTCTATGGACCGAATTCTGCGCATTACATGTAATAGAACTACTGGGTGAAGAAAAAACTCATCTAAAAGTAAAGGAAGTGCTACAGAAACATGTAAATATATGTGCTAGGGAACCCCCTGTATTCAATCCAAGTATGGACTACATTACATCCATTCGAATATCATGTAATATGTGATTTCTGTAAGTTAAGACGTCTGTACGCACATGTAGTATTTCGCATTAAATTGCATGCTCTGACTTTAGGCTCTTTTGCATATGTCTGTGGAGTTGTTAAGTACCAAACATAACGAAACGTGATTAGAAAGGATAACGAATAAACGGCTGTTATCACTATTTGGAGAAACAAATAGCGAATAGCATAAGACATTTATTACTAGACAGATAATTAAACTCATGAAATCAGCGACAAATGCAATGTTTCATTTAACACTAAAATGTTCATTGACGTTTGTTTAGCGCCATAAACATTGTTCATAAGTTATAGTGTTGATGATTGTTAGATGGTAAGGAATAAATAAACGTATTTAGAATTTTGTTATCATACAAATATAAGTGTTTTGTACTAAATAACATGCAACACTATTTTCGCTTTTATAAAAAATGAAACTGGCCAAAGGCAAATAAACTGCTACATATATACAAATACTGTAAAGATCAGAATATCTTAAAATTGTCATTTTTGTTTTCTTACACGGCGATATGTACTAAATATTAAGTCTTATGTTGTTATTCACTAGTATATAGAAATACGTGTATATAAAGCAAACTATTTAAACTATAATATTGTAATAACATCGGAATGTTTTAAATTGCATCTTTCTTAGAAATTTCCTAAGTCATTCATCAAGTATTGTATAAGGCATTATGGTGTTATCGAACTTTACATATTTTGCAGAATGTGATGCAAATGTATACATTAGAACACCAGTATACGGTTACATTTTAACAACTAATTTCATTCCTTTTTTCAGGGACCTCAGCCTCTATCGTCTTCTGTCTAATAAATACTTATCAAATGCACATTTGGTGTACAAGGATAACATCTACAGTGCAAAGGTCCATTACAGTTTAGAGTACCAAACCTAATGAAACGTAATAAGAATTGATAAGGATTCATTGTCCATAAAAACTGGGAGAACAAACAGGAGTAGTTAACGACAACCATAGTAAGTAAAGTCGTTCAATTGGTGCAACATGTATTATATGGTTGGCAACATGTATTATATGGTTGGTAAAACATTGTTTTTCGTTGGTGTGAAAATCAAACATTTCAATGTACGAAAGACGAGGCATATATTTTATGTGTGGGTGTGTAATGCCTGGTACATAACGCGGAGGGCGATGTTGCAATTAATTTGTATTTACGTGTGCATTAAACTTTACAGTTTTATCTAATTAGAAATATTTCAGAACATGAAAATATATGGAGAGATATATGTGCACGAATTGAAAAGAATACACATACAGCCCCACAATCATTTCATTTATCATTTATACATTTATCCGTTCGATGAATGGTCATACGTGTTAAGTGCTTCAGCGCCCGTATTCACAAAGCTCCTTATTGAAAACATAAGTAAATTTCTTAAAGTCATACAATTCTTTAAGTTAGCTTTTGATTCGTGTAAATGTATTTTAAATTAAACTGTTTTAATATAGAAAAGATGAAACATATCTTATTTCAGCCTTTGTAAATACATACGTACAATATTTTTTTTTTCTATTAACATAGACAATTTGAACTACAATTTTACATATGCATCTTATGTGATAACCGGCCCAGGCCATTAATGAGATGCGGATATGTCTCTACCATCACCTCGCACTCACACGCTGTCATATTTTCTAAGGGACCACGCGCACAAGGACCAAGTAATTAACTTCATGCCAGGACACAAAAGGCAAATATGTAGAGATGTCTCAAAGGCAAATAGTAGTCATACATGAGACCCGCAAGACCTAACGTTACATAGTTTAATACATTTGTTTAAGAAAGAGCAAATACCAATCATTGATGTACACGGCATATACGTAAATATTTGGCTGCTTACAATCTATCAGATATTTGCATTAATGCAATTACAAAGAAATGGTTCATTTTATTATATTATACTTAAAGATATTATTTTGAAATATTTATGGTGCGTTTAATTGGACTGAAATCAAACAATGTGTTTTGGAACGTAAATGTTATATTGCGTTACTCCAAACAAGTGATATTCAGATAGTTGGAATACAAATGTTTGTTCTTGTGCGCAATAAAAGGCACGTGAAGAATCAAATTAAGTATTAAGTATCAAATTGCAGTTTGTAGCATTTATGGAGCCGACCGAGTTTCATACAAGCTGCCAAAATAAGAAATGAACAAATGTTTGATGTGAAACTCGTTGAAATGAAACGGTATTCTAGTTGAACGAAAATTGATATTCAACTATTTTTATGATTAACTGTAAAGATTATCTTTTAATAATAATAATCCAGTAAATCAATGTTTTAACTGTGCTAAGGCCTAAACATTATTTTTTCGGGCAACCTAACCCTATCTTGCGAAAACCACCCGACTTTAAAGTTTTAGCGACGATTGTTTTCCGTGAAATCCGTATTCATCGGATTTTATATAATTTACAATGTTTTTGACCGAAATGTGTCTTTAAACAAGTAAAAAAACATACTCAATCCTGACCCTACCTAACTTTGTTAAGACTCGTTGCCATATTTTACTACATTTAATTATGTACAATGAGTTGTGCATATACTGTTAGTTTCAAGCGGCGATTAGAACTGAAGTATTATTTTTATTTTTTTGTATAATGAATAAGTATAATTAATGCTGCCCGGCATTAATTATGATGTTATATTTCATATGTGCTGTTTTCTGATATTTCATAATTGAACTATGTGCACTGTTATAATAATTATAATTTACAACAACAAGGGTGAGATTAGGACTTACTTATTAAAAAATACACAAACACAATAATTAGTGATTTTCTGCTTAATGTTTGCACTTATCAAACATGACTTAGTTCATTACAATTCTAATATTGGTTTTAAGACCACATAAACAGACCTGATATAGATCTAAAATACATTCAAATAAATTATATACAGAGTTTAAATTTAGACTAACAGAAAAATATATGTTATAATGAAATTATGTGTACACTTAGAATAAGATTGCAGGAAGTCAATCGTCATTTGTTGTAAGGTCAGTACTAAATGGTTCGATTCCCAGCCCGGCCACATAACTGTGGGGATTGGTCATGAAATTATTTCTACGGCCATTCTCCCCTACCGCTGATTCAAGTAGGGCAGTTGTCAGTTACTGGCATTCGTATGTGCACTTAGTACTGGTAAACCAGATTACCCAGGAAAAGTGTGAGCAGGTTAACTGACCGCCGTTATATGATTGAAATACTGTTGAATACGGCGAAAAATCCAAACAAACAAAAACTAAATGCCTTTGAACATTGTGTGTTCTTAATGAAAACAAAGGGTTGCCGTATTATAGGTCTAGGATTGTATGCACATTTGCATCAGTGTATTTTGTTCTATCCAAGAATATTGCTTGCCATACTAGATCGCAATACATGTACGTGAACATTACAACAATCCAACACTACTTTATTACAGATATTCCTTTGGTGAAACATTTATACCCGACATCATAAAAAAGATTATATGTACACTCAGTTATATTAACACGGTAATGTATTATCTGTTTTTCTTCATTTTTTTGCGGGCTTAAATGTCAAATAATACATATACCGCATGTAAAGACAAATCGGTATTGCATCACTAAAGGTCGATGCAGGGAAACAAATATAAACAACTGCGAACACAAACTACTATGCTGAAGAAAAAATAGCATAAACGATTTATTGCATGCACTGCTTGCAAAAACAACACAAACACCAATCAGTCGTTAAAAGAGGAAGCTGCAGACGAGCACTACGCGGCATTTTATGTATACGTCTTCAGAGGCTATTGGTAGGCGCATAATTCTTGGTGTCCTGGTAATACTACTAGCTGCACTTAGCAATAGTAATTGTTCTAAGATATATTGGATGCTAAATTTGATAACAGCTCTGACCCAAAACAGCAGCAAAATGGACACTTATTTCCTTCGATTCATAAAAGCATAAGACATGTCTGAATCATGGGGTTACCCGTGGGAAATCGGGAAAGGATAGGGTATCAGCGTTCACGAGTGTCGCTTGTTTGGATAGAAATCGAAGTAGATTCTGTACTCTTCGGACCGCATTTATTTACCAATATACATTTAACCGAAAATAGTAGTATGATCAATAGCATAATTTGCTGATGGAAGGCAATGCATGAGTGAGATTTTATCGGTATGTTTTAGCTGTACGTGTCTAATATATTGTCTTACATCCTCTTTAAAAGTACCTGTTCGCAGATTGGCGAATTGACATTTTTATTTTTTTGTCACAGATTCCCAAACTAAAAGAACAGTGAATACAAGGAAGCAAAATAAGACTACGGACATACAAATATACTGTAAATACCGTTTTGTTTATGAGTAATCGTAAGTTGAAATTGATAAAAATATAAAGTGTTTCTAACGCTTAACGGTGGAATAATTGGGAGTGTTTCTGTTATTTTCGTTAAAATTGTTGACAACACGTGGATCAGTTACATTTAATAAATCAGTTCAAGATGTATGAGTATAGAAGTTGCTATGACCGAGTGGTTAACGCGTTGGCCTTTTAATCCGGAGGTACCGGGTTCAAACCCCTGTGGGACCATTTGTTTTCTCTCAAAAATAAATCCTTTTCTTGTTATTATACCTGAGCTCTTTAGTTCCGATGCTTTAATACGACAAGATAGGACATTTAATGGCAAACTTCCAACAATGTAAATATCTGTGAACAAGTCCTATTAAGACATTTCCATTTATAAAATAAAAGCCACTAATGAATAACAACAGTTATACAGTTGCCAATCGAGATAATCGTTGTTATACGGCTATTTGATCGTGTATTTCGATTTGTCTCTTCTTTGATTCATTCCAGCCATGATGTTACGTGACTGCACAGAACCATGGTTACGTCCCTGCATTAAATGATAAACGTTTATTGTGTTTGATGGAATATATATTTAAACAGAAATGTTAGTCTTCAAACTTGTATGAAATGTTTGCAACCTAAATACTCTGCCTTTGCATTCTACCCATGTTGCAGCATCGAATTATTCTTCTGGAAATTCCGAAACAACGTACTTTATATGCTGATTTACTGATATTGCGAACAGTCTCCCATTATGTCATAAGTGTTAAGTCCTGCCTATCAATATACTCGTATTGCTGTCAATGTATGTTACAGCCACTATTGACGTTGTTCTATTCTACGCCGTTTCTAGTATTCAATATACAGCGATGTGTAGTGGACAACACTTTATTTAATATTTAGAGATTGTCAAATAGATTCAGCCAAGAAAACGGTGTACGACTGCCTGGTAGCGCATTAAGTCGTCCTGACACACATATCTAGATAAGCTAATCGTTCAATGAAATATTGGAAGCGAATTTTTGACAACTGCACCAGCTAAAAAGAGCAACAAAACAGCTACTTATTTTCCTCAATTCAGTAGACATCTCTTCATTTTGAGGTTCGCATTGGATTTTCCGTGGGAACATCAGGGAGCGAATTAGTCGCTAGAGTTCCCGAAGGTAGCTCTAACTGTACGGTGTAGACATTTTGACCTCATGAATATATCTCTTTTGTAATATATTGTTTTCAAGTATGGATTCTGAGTTAGAAACATCATTTTATGCCAGCTGTATATTAGAATTAGTCCATGGAGGGAATGCATACACCATGCTATAAACAACGGTTTAGCTTTCTTTATGAAGTATGTGATCGTTCATTGTATAACATATTATTTCAATTTCTCAAATGATAGCCTACTCGCAAATATCGAAGATATTTCGTGTTTGTTATTTACAAACAAAACGCACAGGCTTATTTGGTAGCTTTTGCTTCACACGGAAAGAATTCATATGAGTATTGATGATATCCACGGTTAGCGTAAAGTGCGCATTGTTTGAAAGTATGTTAATACGTGTTTAATATGCAAGTAACATACTCACAAAGGAACTCAAAATACATTTGAAATAACGCATATACCTTATTTAAATGATTACATGAAGTAATCGCTCACATTTCATTGGGAAATGTTGATAGGGAAATGTTACAATACCATAAAAGTAACATTGGCAATGATCATATATGATGAAAGTTATCTAAATTTATACAATTATGAAGTTGCAGTTGTGACACTAAGTATGCAAAATTCACTGTGATCCACGTTGTACGTATATACCATGTATATATGGAGCCTGCTACGACCTTGACCTATGTTACGTCATCTTTGAACAGGGGCTCGAAGTGCACGCAGAACTCTGAAATACATCCGATATTCGGTTTATTTCGTTTAATACGCATGTTTTCCTATGCAGTTTATGTATGGAAATATGCCAGGAGGAATCTTATTTTTATTAAGAAAGCAGGCTAAGTCTCGATCGCGATCATTTATTTTGAACAAAAAACGAGTCATTTTTGTTTAAGGGGTTAACATTTAAAAAGAAGTACGTTTAAATTTGTATTCCTTAATGCCAATTGTTTGTTTACTACATCAACTTTGTATAATTTGACTGGATTCAAATGTATATTAAATCACAATAGTTTTAACTATATTGACATACTACTTTTTGTATCAGTTTGACTGTATATATCCGATAATTATACATTTAACATGCTCGACACACAAGCCAAGCATGTAAAACATATCGTGACGTTTGGGAACGCCTTTGGGACGGGCATCGTGGATAGTTGCAATATGATAAGTAACTATGGCATAGCACACCTTGACCTTAACATGTTAATTATTTAAACTATTAAACCGTGCAGGCGCGTTAAATAACTTACATAGTTCGGTAAAAGTATGCTACAACTATTAATACACATGTTTTTATGCGATGAGCAGTTGATTCTCATTTACATATTTCATTTGTTGTAATGCATGTCATGAGCTGGCTAAAGGCAATACGTGCAAATTTAACCATATTAGTTCTCATAAGACATAAGAGTAGTGTCACTGTTTTGAGATTGTAAAATCTCTCAGTTCCCCAATCCGACTCATTAGCTGACGAGTGGTATTTATTTTATGTCTTATAATGCCTAATATGTTAAGTCTCATATCTGCAAGAAAGTGCGGTTAGAAGCTACATGTTCAGGAACTTAAACAAGAATATCATGCTGCTATTACGGAATACTTTTTTGTATTAATGTCGGTTGTTGGCATGGTACACACTCAAAACATCCACGTTTTATTCGTAAGATGTGTATTGCCAACGACCTGACAATTAAAATTGCGAATTAAGTCTAACCTGTTGACCACTGTACAAGTAAGAACAGTACACAAACACTTGTTAACAGGCACAATACGTGGCTTCAGGCGGTCTGTGTACATTGACAGGTAAATAATTATGTCTGGACCATGCACTTTCCTAGAAGAAGTCTGCGCATAACACAAGTTATCAAATCAATATACTTAATGTAAGAAACAATTAAAATATTGTGTCATACTGTTAACAGTTAGCCGCATTGTTATCCATTCCAAGGCAAGGATAGTGTCTTGCGATGTACGCTTATGTACATAATTTCCTATATATGTTAGGTGATTTCATAAACGACCCATATTTGTCTTAATGGATTGGCTGATAATGCAGAGCTTCCAAATAAATAATATCTTATGGATGTGACACGAATTTTCATAGTCTCGCTCGTGTAGGGTGCATAGTTCCATAGATGAATTGCGCGCACACAAATCCAACAGGAAATAAGTTTTGGCGTTCGATGTTTTTATTTCAGATTTGGTGGTATCAGCAGTTTGGATAAAAGATCGGTTGCTATTTTGCTTTCAAATTTGTATTGCAGCAAAATTGTTTCTTTTCTTTTCGATGTCATGCGATGGTTATGATAGAAATGATTTATCTATTCTAGTTCTGTAGTTGCAAGATCTGAGTACCGCATGTAATGGTTCTCTACATACTTTTTCAAGAACATTTCTCAGAAATAATAAAATGAAACGAATATGATTTTAAAAGAATTCCTGAATCAAGAAATAACATTAATCATTCCAATGGATATGAAATGATCGGTGATAAAATGATGATTTCCCTTGTATCTGCATAAACAAAGTAACGTAAAAAAGGATCAAGAGAGCAAATACTAAAGACAAAGTCGACGAAACCGGAAAATAGTTTATAAGCCATATCCAACTTAGGAGGATATTTTATTTTAAAAAATAATTTAAATAATATTTAATGTATTAGCAGCGTATCTCCAATGTATCTGATAATGGTGTTCATGTCAAAATCATAAAACAATTTGGATTACATCTGCTTAGACAGCACATTTTACATTATACAAAACAAAACAAAACCACTTTACTTCTATTTCTGTAATATATGTAAAGTGTATTTATAATCGATATATGTCTTTCCTGTTGTATTAGCAAACAGACATTGTTATCCACAAAAACTTAGTGTAATTAGTGTTATGCAAATGCATTTATTGTCACAATAGTTTAATGTTTGTCTTTAACATGTATTTTCATATCAGCATTAATAAATATGTTTGTTTTTTCTGAAACGTCAGTCATTATCATCTTCTGTCTAAAAAATACATATCAAATTCACATTTGCTTTACTTGCATAAGATATGCTGTGGAAAAGTCTACTAAAGTTTAAAGTACCAACCCTTAGCAAAGGTAATAGGAAGTGATAAAAATTCATTGTCCACGAAAACAGCAAGGACAAAACAGGATCCGTTAACGACAACCATGATATCAAAAGTCGTTAACATGTGTTGCATAGTTTATTGTTTTTCATTTGTGAATATTGCATTCAGTGTGGACGTGTAATTATTTATGTTGAGGCAAGTAATTTACATTCAATTTCGAGTAGTATCTCATTTCAAATGTTGGACACGGAACTCGGAAATATGTTGAGCGTTTCACGTACACGTATACGAAGAGTATTACCATATATCCACATCATGAATGCATTAATCAATTCAGTGCCATTTAATACAGCTTTACCCTATGATTTGTTCGAGGATTGGTATTAAAAATAAGTGATTTAGAACAAGCAGGCCAAGGCGCGTTTATGCAAAGCTCCTTTGTGAAAACTTAAGTCATTTTCTTCTATAGTTTTATATTGTAAAGCATTGTACATGTGTTCTTATTTAAACTTTTGAGAACACATTGCATTAGAGTTCACATAGACAGTTTGAGTTGAGAACACGTCAGTACAACTGAATGTGGCACGCGGACAACGTGTCAATAAATTAGCAGTGATTTAATTACGTTTTATGTTTTTATATTAAAGTTAATGATATTTTGATACCAATGTGCTGCATTTAATTTGGATTGAAATCCAACAACGTCTTTGGAACGTAAAGGTTATATTCCGTGGCTCCAAAAAAGAGATATTCCGACTGTCGCAAGTTTTTTCTGCTTGTGCACAATGACAACGGCTGACTTGAAACCACCCGTAAACCGTACAAGAAAGTAATTCCGAAAGATATACGGATTATAAGCAATAAATCATTGAATAATTTGATAACGGTAATCAGCATGGGCGTTATGAATAATACATAAAAGAACCTAGGATATTGCATTCAATAAGGACCAAATTGGATTACCTTCTGTGTGACATCTTTATTTTTACCATAAAAATGTTAATTTCTGCTGTAAGTAACAATGAATATTATATATGTATATATGTATATAGTAATGCATAGCTCATCAAAAGTATTACATGTATTCGCCTAAATAACGTATCGATGTAATAAATAAACATATCTAAATGGAATTAAAATATAAATACTACATTATAACCGTATTATTATTTCTTTCTTTGTAACACGGTATATGCATAAAGCAGTTTTGTTAATATATAATGTGATAATAAAGGTCAATGTATCTGTAGTTAGAAAAAAAAATTAATATTCCTATTCGAGATTACAACAACATTTGAGGCATTTATTTCGAGACTAGGGAATGACGTCAGTCATTATACAAATAAAATGTTCATCATCATGAATATTATGTAATTAAATATTCACCTTATACAATTGTAATTAATATGAAATATTAATTGAAAGTACATAAACACTGAAATAAATTAAAGTTTGAATACCCATTGGTAAGACGGTAAACAGGGCTAAAAATTAGCAAATTTCTGTGGCAAGATGAAGTGGAACGCAATCAATTGATAATCACATTTTTACTTGTTTTACTTTAGTATAGATGTTTGCTCTTATCAAACATGCTTTTGTATAAGTTCAGTACAATTTAAACATAAGTTATCCTAGCTCACTTAAACAGACCCGCTATAAAAGGTCAAACAAAACGATAACATAAATCGTCACATTGAAACTGTGATTAAAATCGAACAGTTTATTGTTAAACATATAATCAGTATAAATTTATGCACATTGGATATATTGTACTTGAAAAGTTTTAATTTAGACTTACACAGATAATTTGTACACTTGCAATAATAATTTAAGAAGTTAGTTTAACGTAAGAAATGTCAGTTCTTAACGGCTTCGTACATTCCGTGTTCTCAATGGAAACATGTGGATGGATGCTATATCATTAGGCTAGAGATGCATGTACATATGCGACATTTTATTTGTTTAGCAGTCATTAGCCCACCGCGTTATCTTTTGCTGTATCTAGGAATATTGCTTGCCATAAAAAAATGCAATACGTCAACATAACAACAATAAAAGTACCACTTCAACAGACATACCTTTGGTAAAACTATAATTGCGGCTATTTATACGATATCATATGAAAGAGCATATGTACAATCATGTATAATAAAATTGTACATTATATGATGTATCTCTTTGTTTCTCCATTTCGTTTGCAGAATTACAGTTCCAATAATACATATACCGCTCGTAAACGGTATTGCGTCACTAAAGTTTGAAGCAGGAAACAAAATTATTTGAGCAACTGAAACAACAAAATAATATGATAAAGAAAATAGCATCAACGATTTAGTGTATGCATTGCTTAAAAACAACAACACAAACATACCAATCAATCATTGAAAGAGGAAGCTGCAAACCTGCACTACCCGGCATTTCATTTATAAATCTCTAGAGACAATTGGTAGATTTGGGTAATACTACCTGCTGCACCGAGCTCAAATAATTGTTCTAAGATGTATTGGATACTAAATTTTGATAACAGCTCTGACTCAAAAGAGCAACAAAACTGACACTTACTTCTCTCGATTCATAA
The DNA here is from genome assembly GCA_027627225.1 of Congeria kusceri. Taxonomy (NCBI): domain Eukaryota; kingdom Metazoa; phylum Mollusca; class Bivalvia; order Myida; family Dreissenidae; genus Congeria; species Congeria kusceri. Next base: position 22,893,581 of record CM051025.1, read on the forward strand.
AATCAGCAGACATGTCTGCATTCTGGGGGTCTTTCGGGTTTCCCCGTGAGGAATCAAATCGCGGATAAGTCGCCATCTTTCACGAGTGTCGCTTGTTTGATATCGGTGTAGACACTTCATTCTTCTGACAACATTTCTTGTAGTATATACATTTAAGCAAAACTATGTTTATTATCAATATTATAACTGTTGATGGAAGGAAATGCATGAGTGAGGTTTTGTCGGATTATATTGAAGCTGCAATTGTCTAATCGCTTGCCTCTTATCCTCTTGACTTATAATGAGACTTTTTCATGTATAAATTAATCGCTTCTGAATAATAACAACTACATATAGATGGTATTGAATTTTATTCAACGCGCACTAACGAAGCCTATGTACGTTTTACCAGTGAATTTATTATTGAAACGTTTTAAAATACATGTATTTGAATTTCCATCATTTGAAATCAATATATTATAATTATCATCATCATCACCACTGTCACATCATCAACAACATCATCATCATCATCATCAATCATCATCAGCAATATCATTATCATACTACTACTACTACTACTACTACTACTACGACTACTACTACTACTACTACTACTACTACTACTACTACTACTACTACTACTACTACTACTACTACTACTACTACAGCTACTACTACTGCTACTACTACTACTACTACTACTACTACTACTACTACTACTACTACTACTACTACTACTAATACTACGAATAATAATAATGATACTAACAATAATAGAATCTAATAATACTAATAACAATAATAATAATAATAATAATAACAATAATAATAATAATAATTATTATTATTATTATTATTGTTATCAACAATAATAACAATAACAATAATAATAATAATAATAACAACAATAATAATAATAATTATTATTATTATTATTATTATAATTATTATTCTTATTATAATAAAATAATAATTTTAATGATAATAATTCAAGTCGTCTGTTCTGTGACTGCATAGACAATCCTAGAGTTCCTGAATGTAATGTTATGCACCTCGTTGTATATTGATTCGACGGTATCTTTGATAATCCTGTTAACAAGACCCACATATATTTTGTTTGTTTGTGTATATCTTTTAGACAGTAATGCCTGCCCTTAAAATTTGTATGCAATATTTGATACCAAACTATTCTACTTCATGCATTCAAACAATGCTTCAGTTTCGAATTGTTCCTCTGGAAATTCCCAAACGACTAACTTCAAATGCTGATTTAAGTTTATTGCCAGTCCTGTCGCATCTTTTATCATAAGTGGTAAGTCCTGCCTATTATGCCCTAGAAGTTAGGATAAACATTAGTAAATTAGACCTTGCTAAAAGCCACCATTACAAAGGGCTTATTCAAAAATGCAAACTGAATTAAATCACGGAACTGTCAATATATGTACTGATTTTTCATTCAGCCACAATTGAAGTATTGCTACTTTCTCTACACTGAGTCCAGCATTCGAGATACAGCGATGTTTTGACAAATAGATTCAGCCAAAAAAAAATTTAAAAGACACAGGGAGCCATATATTACAACAATTTAAACACTTAACTGTCATTTAATCTCGCTCATGTAATATAATTTTCATAGCATCAATTCAAACCATTTGCACACATATTATACTAAACAAAGTTTTAATATGCCATACAACGTTTACGACTGGTAACTATATAACTTTCAAAATGGTTTCCTCTTTCTTAAGACAACGTGCAATTCCCTTACACTTACAGGAGATTTCTAAATTTACCACCGATAATGTTCGCTGCCAGCTAACAAGTCAATCTGCAACGGGCGATGCAGAATAACTGATGATGAGTAGTAGTAACGAATATCGATTGTTAGTGATTCGTAGCCAACGTAGTCAAAAGTAGATCATACGATGCATGCTATCGAAAGTTTAAACCACATTGCAGTAATTTTTGTTAAAATATTCAGATTAACAATTGGTAACAAACAAACCTATGTAGCGCATAAATTTAGTGGTCTTATTTCACGAAACCCAGGTGAATATTTTGCTTACACACAAGTAAATGCGAAAGGTGTGTCATTAGTTTGAAGTAACATTTTTGATTAATTGTCGTTTTTAGAAAATGTAATTGTAATAAATCACGTGAATATACACATTATAGCACATATGCCATACATTATCATAAATAATTAAAATATAAAAAAGCAGGTGGGAATTTTTGCTGTTTTGGCTGTTTTAAGGAACAACCCAGTTCGGGTTTCGGTTAACTGACCCGTAGTCTGCAAAGAAAATAAATAGTTCCCCGTGAAACCTGTTCTGGAAATTACCCTCACAAAATACCGTTGGCTTCGGTCAACAGTCTAAACAAGTAAATATTAAAAATATATTTACATGTATTTACCCTTTGCGACACCGTATTTCTACCCTATGCTTTGTTGCGCAGAAACATGGTCAACAGATAAGTACCGGTAAAATGATAAGGAAATTCATTCAATTTATTTAATTATAATGTTGTAAATATTTGTAAATGCCATTCGGTATACCGTTTTAACATACATTATTGGCTTTAAATTCGATTTATCAATTTAACAATGTAGAATGCACTGTTAAATACAAAATTCTTAATATCCGTCCTTTGTGCATTTCCTACGGCATGCCATTTACAATAGCAAACCTCTACCTTTGAACACAGGATACTGTTTCATAATACATTCTTTTCACACTCACTGGAACTGGTGGTGTCTTGCGACCGGCTTTCACTGACAGGTATATAATGATTTTGGTCTATGCAATTTCCTGCAATTATTCTTTTCAGATAAATACCGTGAAATAATTACATTTTGTATTATTCGTATCACTTAAACTATGTTGTCATAGGGTGTACCTTAAACCGTTCTGCCCACTCGATGTCTAAATTTATACAAAAGTAATTTTTTATTATTATTTTTTTTAAATGTTAAATATTTATTCACAAATATGCATGATACATTTCATTACAAGCATCATAGGAATAAGCATATATCTATATATACAGTACAAGCATATGATGTAAAAAAAGAGCATGCCAAACTATAATATATATGATTATGTAATTAAGAAGCTAAAACATTATAACAAAAAGACTCTACCAGTTCCCACGAACTTTTATATTTATCAGGTAAATGTGTTTTTTGCATAACTGCAAAGGCTAGTTTGCAGCTACTTCTAAGGCCATGAATTGTTGGAGTTACCATTTTACGTTTACAGAGATAAATAAAGCGTTTTATTTCGAGACAAAATATATTATACTTTCCAGACAATTTACAACTTGATCCCAATAAAAACGTTTTACAATCAAAATTAAAGTTATTATCAATGTTTTTGACAGAAGATGTGATGTCATGTAATAGCATTTGTATTACATTACAACTCCAAAATAAATGAACAAGCGTCTCTGTTTCTGTCTTACAGAAAGTACATTTGTATGAATCACGGATCTTCATTTTATTTAGCAAGTTATTTGTGGCTAGAATATTATGCGTTAGTCTTACTTGGAACCACTGATTATATGAATCTCTTGTCGTTGTAAAGATCCATGAATGCAAAATTTTCCACTCCGACTTATCAATATTAAAGAAGCTATTCCACTTTGATTGGCATGTAGGTATTTCATTATTTTGTATTAATATTTTATATATACTGGGTTTATTTTTATTGCAACACAATATTGGCTTAATGTAACATGGAATAATAGGAAAACAACAGTCATTAGTAAGTGATGTGATATCCGTGAGCCTTAGAGAACATAGGTATTTTTTTTATTGATTGTATCATTCCTTCGAATTGCAGGAAATTTACGCTGATACCAAGTTTTTGTTCAAATTCTATTCTATTTATAAATGTTCCATTATAATTCATAATGTCTTTCACATACCTAATTCCTCTGTTATACCGTGTTGGAACAAAAAAAGGTCTCTGCCCAATTAAAAACTTATGGTTAAAGAAGAGAGGAAGCTCTTGAAATTTTGTGATATTATCTACTGGGAAAAGATCAATAAAATCTGCAAAGGATTTTAAAACATCTTTCCAAAAAGGATTGAACAACATTGCTGAGGCAGATTCAATATAGTATTTTCCAAAGTTTAATATTTTTTCTAATTCAAGTACATTGGTCAGCACAAATCTGTAGCATTTACTATTATATCCTGTAGATAGTCTATCTAACCCGAGTATTTTCAACGTTTTAACATATGCAAAAACGTCAACCATTTTCAAACCTCCTTTATCATAATCTTTAATAAGGACCTTATTTTTTATCCTTGACTGACTGACCTTGCCAAACAAATTCATAAAACATGTCATTAATTCTATTTAATATTTGTGTATTTGGGGTTGGTAAAGTGGAAAATAGGTCTGTTAAAAGAGGTAATAAAAGTGATTTGACAACTGTTATTCTGCCAATTGGCGTTAGTACTCTTCTATTCTATAACCTTATACAGTGTTCAATACTTTTCATTTTATCATTCAAATGTATAGGCACAATGTTTTCCAAGTCTATGTGAAACTGTATGCCAAGTAATTTAAAACTAGTGTTCCCCCAGTCCAACTTCCATTTCGTTTTTATAGAGCGAGTGCTATATTTTAAGGTACCAATACAAATAACATGGGTTTTGTCAAAGTTAACTTTTAAACCTGAGTATTGGGAAAATTGATGTAAAATATATAGAGCGTTATTAACTGTGTGTTCACTTCCATCTAACAACAATGTTGTGTCATCTGCAAATTGTGTTATTTTGTATTCTGTGCCATTGATAAAAATACCTTTAATGTTTTTGGTGTTTCTGATTTTTATGGATAAAATTTCAGCACATAAAATAAACAAATACGGACTTATTGGATCCCCCTGTCTACAGCCACGGCCTATGTTAAAGAATTCGGAAAGGAAGCCGTTCAATTGCACAGCAGTAGAAGTATTGTGAAAAAAAAGTGATATCCATTAGTAAAACTTGGACCAAAATTGAAAAAGGAAAGTGTTTGGAATATGAAATCAAAAGATAGAGTATCGAATGCTTTTTCAAAGTCAATCATCATCAGCAATCCAGGTATATTTTGTTTTTCAGTATAGTTCATTATATCATATACTAAACGAATGTTTTCCCCAATAAATCTTCCTTTGATAAACACTGTTTGATCTTTATTTATCAAAAGATCTAAAACAGACTTCAGTCTTGCAGCTATAGTTCCGGAGGCTAGTTTGTATACAATATTTAATAGAGTTATAGGTCTCCAATTTTTTAAAAACTGCTTTGGTTTATTTTCTTTAGGAATACATGTGATAATTCCTTGTTTCTGAGTTATAGATAGTTCTCCTTTTATAAAAGCAAAGTTAAGTGCTCTTACTACAAAATGACAAATTTTCCCCCAAAAGACTTTAAAGAAATTAGATGTAAATCCATCAGAACCAGGACTTTTGTCATGTTTGATATTTTTTAAGGTATTCGAAACTTCGGAGAATAATAAAAACCCTTCCAATGATGAAGACTGTTCTGGACATTATTTATTAGTATTTGCATTTTCTAAATAGCTATCAATATCAAGATTATTTATTTCTTTGGACGTCATATAAAAAAAATTATAAAATAATTCTGTTTCATTCAGAATTTCTGATTGATTATAAATAATATTCCCATCACCGGTTTCTAAAAAAGGTATAACTTTGTTGGTGTAGTTATATTTTTCTAAATTACAAAAGAAATTTGTTGGTTTTTCACCATTTTCTATCCATTCAGCTCTGGATCTAATTATATTTCCTTTAATTTTTTCTTCTCTTATCAACTGTAGTTCATTGTATAGAGTGATTAAGAACGCATTATTATCCTGATTCAAATTATTCTCAATCGTTTCAATTTCCATAATTAACCCCTGTTCTTTATTAATTTGACACTTCTTTTTATGTGATGAATAAGAAATTGTTGAGCCTCTGATTTCCATCAATAATGTTTCCAGAAAAAGTTGGTCGTCAATTTGAAACTGTATATCTGCATTACAGAATGAGGATATATTTTCTAAATTATATACTGGCAATGCATATTGTATTTTTATTTGTTCGATTGTATCATTAATGTAAGCAAGATAATCTTTATCTAGAAGAAGGGAGTTGTTGAATTTCCAAAGTCCTTTTCCATGTGGAATATTTTCAAAATCCAAAATTAAAGTAATGACTGAGTGATCAGAACGATAACTAATTCATATATTACAATCTCTGATATGAGGTATGAAATCACTAGTAACCAAGAAAAAATCTAGCCTTGCCTGTTGTACGGGGTTTGTCCTTCGCCATGAGAACTTTTTCAAATTTCCGTATATTTCTCTGAATGGGTCGTGTAAAAAAATTTCTCCAATAAAATTTGTTAAAATGTTTCTTGCTTTTATGTTATTATTGTTATATTTGTAATTACTGTGATCAAGATTTGTATTTAACACCAAGTTAAAATCACCACACCATATAAAAGATTCATTCCCTATATTTTCAATTATAGTAAAAATATGCTGATAGAAAGTAGGGTTATCATTATTTGGGCCATAAACGTTAATAAGTGTTAACTGTTTACCTTGAAAAGTAAGATTTAAAATTATATAGTTGCCTTTATCATCTGTATAAACTTGGTTAACCTTGACATCTAATTCTTTGGTAAACAAAATCCCCACCCCTTGGGCATTTGATTTTGCAAAACTAAAAAAGGCCTCTGCATTCCACAGTGAATATAATTGTTTTTCCATGTCCGATGTAAAATGTAAATCTTGCAAACAAAATATATGTGAATTTGTTTCTTTTAAAAAATGAAAAACATCTGATCTTTTTTTTTTTGGATCATTTAAGCCTCTGCAATTATATGAGATAATCCTTAATTTATTCATCTATGAATATATTTGAAAAAAGACGTTATTAGGAAAATACTGGCATCAACAAAGATGCAGCTATTCATCAATGTTAAAGTTCGCAGAACTTTCCTGATTTTTATGTACAGCATGGCAAGCATAGAAGAAAAACAACTTGAAACTGAGAAAGAAATCGTGAAAATTTAAACAAAATACAAAGTGTACAGTACAATTAAATTGCCCTAAATGTAAGACTAAGCTATACGGTTGCTAGTTGGGGATATGATATTTTTATTCATAATACAAAATGATACTGTATTATGCCTATTGTGGACATATTTGAATTAAATTAAGTAATGATAGGGCAAAACAAAATCTAAGGCTATATATCAGTCGAAAATATATACAAGATGAATACATTTACTGACATTAAAAGTAATAATATAGCTCACACACACACACACAAACTAAGGCTATCAAAAAGATATACAAGCTGAATACATTCACTATGTATCTTCATTTATAAAAACGATCTAAAAGAAAGCAGACAAACATTGCAATGAATTGGTTAGAATATAAGACAATTCAATGTATTCGCAATTTAAATATTAAATTTTAATGTCGTTATAAGCAACTTAACTAGGAATATACATACAAAAAACATACATAATGTACACAGTTGTAACGATACATTGAAACAGACAATAAATGTGTACTTTAAATTAAACTTGTAAAAACAGACTATAATTATACCCAGTATACATACAAAACACAGAATATACACATAAAACATGCACTATGTATACACTTACATTGACAATACATTGAAACAGAAAATAAGTGTGCACTATAATTTTAACTTGTACAAGTAGACTATAGTTATACCCAGTAAGCATGTATTATAGGACCTGAAAAATGAAATACGAAACTGGTTATAAGTCCTACAAATCTCCTTTATTTATCGGCAGACTATAAATAATTGTGGTCCGTAGGGCATTTAAATTTTAATGTTCGTCTAATAAATGTCAGTATAGTCGTGTGTTATCAACATTTTATAAAGACATTGGTACAGCCAATTGAAAAGACATAAGTAATTATAAACAAAGCAACATGTTTTACTGTGAAAAGTTACTTTAGTGATCAGAAACTGAAAAAGTGATTTTGAGTCTGTAAATTGCTGAATGTTTTATATATTACCAACTTCAAATACTGTATAAAATGTTTCATAGACAACCCCCAAAATGACTAGTTCAGTTTATGACAATTTGTATTACTGTTAAAAGTGCAGATATTAGTGAAAATCATGGGAAAGCAATTGGTATTAATTTTTAAGAGTACAGTTATTTATAAAAAAAAAAACATGGGATTTGTGCAGATCACCACTGTGTTTCCTGAATAGACTGATATTTGTCTGTAAACCTGTCTTACATCACAAAACTATATAAACAAGACATAAATACTCCTTATCGGAACTGACCAAATATTACAAAAGTAAATATTAAGTGACGATGAAAGATTTAATACGATAATACTTGTGACTGTTCGATTTCGACTCATCAATACATATAACAGTAAGTGCAATTTCCTCCAAGTTTTATTTCTCTACAGCAAACACATCACCTTCGTAATAAACATATAAACAATGTATAATGCAGTGCATAGAGGCACTATGAGACATAAACCTAACACGTACGACCATGACGATGCTGAACGAGATTAGAGTGGTTTAGGTAACCTATCCATATGTATATACGAATTTACTTTCATGACACTAGTTAGAAAATACATATCTGAGCGGATTGCACAGGCCTATCCGGGACGTCACTTTTTAAGTACATGCATTAAGCCCGGTTTTTCCACGACACACCATATTTATTTTTGATTAAGTAGTGATGGTCTGATCAATCATTTAGTCAAATCATGACGATGAGTGCCATGACGTGACAATGACGACTGCAAAAATTATTCAACGAAATTTGTACATGTCACTTGTAGTACTTTTGGCCAAACTGTATTCTGTAGTCAAAAAATTAAATAGTGTTTTGCAGTTCTACACTGTAAAAGATATTATTAATAAAATACACAGTGCATCTATTGCAATATACAATGCTGTAAAACATTCCTTGGTAGGTTGTCATTGTGTCCACTAAAGGTTTTTCATGATATTATATGCATTTTAATATGGATTAGTTAATGATTTATTATATATCATTTATGTAATATAAATTGCACAAGTAAATTCAAGCATGTGATTTTAAAATCGTGAAAACAGTATTCTGCTTGTATTAGCAAGTAATTCCTTATATATATAAAAAAACCTTGTAGTTTCGAGAAATTATGTCTTTTAAATTACATGTATTACCGACAAATCACTACAATGTGTAGGGGGTGTTATTGTTTTACACTACATTTTATCTATTTAAAGCCTTTGTAGTTATAATTGTATAATGTAAATATTAATAAATGTTAAGTCTAATTAAGCCAAGCAGTTAAAACTCCATTATTTTGTGTTTCAACAATAGAAAATCTGCAAATTGAAACCATTTTTGTTTAACCTATAGGAGCAAGTTTAACCATATAAATTGAAAAAGTTGATAAAAAAATGAGTCTACTGAACAATATCAATCCACATATTTTGTCATGATTATTTGATTAATCAGTCACTTTTGGCTCTGATTAATCAACAAATATTCTAAGGACTGATTCCAATCACTACGATTAAGTAATTTATAGTAAAGTCCATGTTTTCCACAGGTTAACACATTTTCAGAAAGCCAATTAGTGAGTGATTTACAAGCAAATGAGATTTCAGGTAACATAGAACTTGAAATCTAACATGATATTCGCTAATTTTTCTATAGAGAAAAACAAAATTATCGTTGTAAAACTACCCAATAAATAACGCACAAAGAAGTCCCGATTCTGAGCGGAGCATAGTAAAAAATAGTTCCAATAACAATTGCAAAACTACGTGTCGAATCATGTTAGAATCGGACGAACTTTTGCATTATCGTTGTTTATCGGTCAATAAAAAACTCTTTGTCGTTATGATTCGTGTTTGTTAAACAACTCGGGCTAACGCCCTCGTGGTTAAATTTATACGCATCAGAACTCCAAATCGTTGTTTATTGGCCGATAAACAACGATAACTTGAAAATTATTTCTTACATTTATTGCAAACATAAGATTAAGAGTTGACGTTCAGTGTATACACAGGAAAATACCATTTGCATATATTTACTAAATGTACATTTCGCATGAAATGGCACATAGGCAATGATCAAAGTTTTCATTTGACAAATACAAGTCACATCTTCATTAAATCACGTGCTTCAGCGCAGAACAGACGACAATATAAGCAGAATTAAAAGACGACAGGGCGCGATATCTGTGGCGGAATTTCCCACGTCGTCATTTTGGTAATACCCTGAAAACAAATAATATTGGTGTTTATAACTATGTCTTTTATGGATGACGATTTGATATGAGTTAAAGTACAATCTAGCATTTTGCTTGAACAAGTAAAGATGTTTACGTACCTTTTCGGTTTAAATGTATGCCTTTAGCGTACGCCTTTTTATCTAAAGGCGGTTGCCGATCGAGGGGTTTTGGGTTCGAGTCGACAGTTTTCTGTCGGAAACTGGACGCATACCGATCGTTGTATTCGTCTTGGTAATCCGTGGAACTTCTAGCCCATAACTTCGGCGCCCGAGTAGTAGATGGACTGGGTGTCGGCTCAATATACTCTAAAATATGTTCAGTTGTGTCTTATGAAGAACAACAATCAATTTCAAGATGGTTAATAAGTTTCAAAGATGGTAGTCCATTGGTACCGTTCATACACTCACAATCTGGGTAAACACTGTTTTAATAATATATGTCCTTGGGTATATTAATAAGCAAAGTATGAGAATTGAATATACAGTACAAACATTAATTGTATATAGTTTGCTCCAATAAATTATACCAGACATATATTTCACAATTTGCAGCGGGTAACAAAACATAAGGGCGAAGTCGACTTGTTAACGTTAATAGATAGCTGTTGATACCAATGTAAAAAGACACCATTGTTATATGAGTATTTATACTGGTTTCACGTGAACCTACCATAAAGTGTCATGGTTTCTCTACGTGCTCCCATTCGGTTGGTGGCCTCGCAGGTATACTCTCCAAAGTCATGTACATTTATTGTATATATCGTCATGGTAAGTGTGTGCGTGTCATGTTTGCCAGCATACAGCTCTAGTCTGTTTTTGTAGCTGTGTTGTATGGCCATGCCATTTTTTATCCACGTGATTTTCGCGCGCGGGTATGACGTAACTGTACATTCCAAAATGGTCTCCTTGCCTATTATTTGCCCAAGTCGTGTGTTGAGCAATTTCACAACAGGAATGTCTGAAATTGTCAAAGATATTTTGTTTGCTTTCAGAGTAAACAAGGATAACACCCACTGTTAGGCAAACCACATAAAGCCATTGCCATAATAAAAGCTTAAAAAGTCCGAATGATAATTTCAGCACTTAATTCATAACATGATGATAAACTAGCATTAGATCATTAACAAGAAGTATTACATAAATATTAATTTTATTTCCAAATGGCATGTTTGACAAATGTATTACTATGATCGCTATACACTGATACCCATTTCCATTTTCATACCGGATGAAATATAAGAACAAATTCAATGGAAAACAACCATCGTGAGTGTAATATTGTGCATGATGTTCCGATACACAAATTGTACGTTTGCGTCCATTTCTATGCCTAAATGACATTTACGAGGAAATGCATGAAAACAGCCGACACTCCTGCAATGCTATTCATGCTGTTGATACACGTACATTGTACGTTAAACAGCATTCCATTGGCGAAATGATATGAAAAATTACGCAAAAATGGAATGTTATAGGCATCGCACAAGTAATATGCTATGGTTGTCATACGTACATTGTACGCTGACCTCCATCTCCCTGGTTACCGCCGGTGGTACGCCGTTGAAAGCCAGACACACGTACACGCCGGCCTGGTAACGCCGGATGTCGTGAACCGTCAGAACCTCTCCCTCCGTGCTCAGATCTGTAAAAGGACCTACACTGGGTTTTAATTGATAACTAACAACCGTCCGATATGCATTGATGATTAGTGCATATATTCGTTATGAATGTAACAAACTGGCATGAATTATTTTTAAACCGAACAGCGTATTATGCATTAGTTCCTTATGTGTTGTATATGTTATTCTAGTTCACCATCAGTATGCACATTTCCTTTAATTTCTCAGTGTATTATGAAAAGATTGCTAAATTATAAATAAATAAAATGAATAAAGACATGTAGTCGTATAAAGACTTGGAAGCGATAATATACTAGACCATAATCCATCATAGTACGAAATGAAAGATTTCAGACTATGCTTACATTCCTTGTTCTCCATGGAAACGAACGGTTTCCTAAACCACGTGATGTTCGGCTGGGGCACCCCAGTTGCCCTGCATCGGAGTGTGACGTCATTGCCTTCCTCCTCGTCTGTATTCCGGCTTGATTCCTGGTTCGAAATGTGAGCCGGCACTGGCAATATAACCAATAACCAATATAGTGTACATGTTTCAACGTTTTTGCCGTGTAAGTAGTTATTAAATATGTACTTTTTTAATATAAGTGGGTTCTAGTGATTATATTAATTATTAATTTAAAGGCAAACTAACAAATAAACCGTGGCCACTGGCGAGCATGCCAACTATCCGGTAGGCTGGGTTTATCATACACTGAAAGCGAATAACAGCTGGATAAGCATTTTGCATTAACGTCTAATGTCTGAGCAAAAAGAAAAACATTTTTTTTATTTTAGTGCAATAATGTATGGATATTTGATTCATCAAGACTTTTTAATTGCACTAAAAATAAATACATTTTATCAATAATATATTTAGCTGTTTGAAATTTTCTGTCGCAGATCTACCTTGTACAAACAAGAACACCCTCTTAATTTTCACAGGTTTTGTGTTCAGCAGGCACGAGTACTCTCCACTGTCGTTGTAGCGCGCATGCTCTATGCGCAAGTTCCAATCGCCACTTCCGGAGACCTCTATACCCACGCGTTTGTCGTCTATGACTATTTGTTGCTCGTTACTGAACAGAATTCTCTTCGGATTCATCCATATTATCTGGAATATAACATTAATCACAGACTATTCTACAACTGCTATTAACTATTTAGGTGGACAATGTCTCCTAGTAACGTCCTTTTCTGAAGCATCTTACACGATTACGATGTAATAAGGTTTCAATACATCTGTGCAATTGCGTCATTATTTGCCAATGGACGCTTGTATGCAAATTAGAACAGCGCATAACCTAGCCTTGTACAACGGTTCGATGTCAGATTCACCGTCGAAGTTCATGCCTAGAGTAACAGCCCGGGCTAACTAAGCCACGTTTTGTTTGTATGTTTTCCTTGCATACAATCCCACTAATGCTATCGCACAGCATGTAATTTAATATAATGGTTTTATAATACCGCATTCTTAAAATTAGTTTAATAAGAATTATATTCTTTTTAAATAGTTCCAAACGAATAGAGTATTGATATAATTTTAGTACTCCTTACCGCAGGTTCAAATTGCAAATTAGCTACATCTAAAATTTGACTTCGTATTGTGACTTTTTTGTAATGGTGCTTTAACATCAACGGAACAAATATTAAACGAATAACCCTTTCTTCAACTCGTCGAATAAATGCGAGAACACATAAGCATTAATTTAATATTTTCTATATTTTGCTATTAAAATGATAATACTATATAACATAACGTTCTGAAAACAGAGCCATCATAATCTGATGTATTGCCTTTGTTGGAGTGATAAGCAACAAATTAATCAATCATACCAAGATGAGGCTGAGTGCACATCGTGTTATTCAATCTTACCGATCCTCGGGGTCCTTAGGCGAGTCATAGTCGGCATTTAGTCGACCTGACACACAGATCTAATTTAAATATTCTATGAAATATTGGACGCAAATGCTCGACAACTGCACAAGCTCAAAAGAGTAACAAAACGGCCGCTTTTTCCCTCGATTCAAAAGGCATTTCTCCAATTTGAGGTTCGCACGAGGTTTCTCGCGGGAAATCGGGGAACGAATTAGTCGCTAGCGTACCCGACTGTCGCTCTAAATGTGCGTAAAAACGATGTATACATTTTGTCCCCATAAACGTTTCGCTTTCTTAATATATTGTTTTCAATTATAGAATCTGAGTAAGCAATAACATGTCATGTCAACTGAATATTAGAAATTATCGATGGAAGGAATGCATACACCATGATATTACCAACGGTTTAACTTTTCTTCACGAAGTATGTAATTACTCAGTGTATAACATAAACTTTCCATTTACGAAATGATAGCCTTCTCGTTAATATAGAAGATATTCCTGAAAGTAATTCACAAAAAAGTAGATTGTATTCAGAAGATTATTTCTTATACAGGGAAATGTATACGTTAGTTGATTTTCAAACGTCACTATGTTAATGTTATTCGTTACTGTTCTGTATACGTTTAAAGTTTAAATGTATGTTCTTGATTAGTATTAATTAATCAAGGTAAATACTTACAAAGAAACTTCTGTTACGCTGTACAGTCTAATTTACATTAAATAATAACTGCATTAGTAAATGTAAAATTTAACTGGGAAACGTTTATTTAAAATTATTACGCAACTGAAAACAGTAACAGCTCCATTAATCACGTACGAATACAATCTAATTATATACAGTTTTGAAGAGATAGAAGTTTCACTCAGTCTGTAAATTCACAGCTGTTAGCAATGGTTTTAACTATGAGCAGGCATATGTAATTACCGTGTGATCGCCTTTATTGAGCACGTGACATGGCAACATAGCTGTGGAGCCTGCTACGACCTTGACCTCTGTTAGGTCATCGTTGAACAGGGGCTCGAAGTGCACGGAATACACTGAAATATATCCGTTTTTCGTTTTGTGTCATGCTTTTTTATGCAAGAAATGTATAGAAGTATGGGCCGAAACGTAACTACGAAAGTTAAGCAAGATTTAAGATGGTTTCTTTTCAAATATATATAAATATACAAACTTTCAAGAAAAATGGGTCATATATCACACTCAGTACCAGATGAACGAAAGTTGACAGTGTATTGTGAAATGGGATAAGTGGTACAAAGAAAGAAATTAATCTCGCGTGGTGCTTATTTTAATTTTATTTTAAATGCACCTGTTCCATTGTGGGTGTTTGCTATTGTGCAAAAACGGCAATGTTTTATGTTCCACAAGAAATGCCGCGGAGCATATTTTATTATGCAAAATATACTTCTACAAAGGATTGCATATTAAGAAAACGGAAACTACACCTGATGTTTATCAAATGCAAAATTATTGATTGAATGGACACATTTTTTTTTCATATGGGTTTAGCAGTCGACTCTTATTGCATTATTTCATTCGTTTTCGTACATGTCGTAAGCTGGTATTTTGTCTGCTAAGTGCTATAAATGCCAATTAAGCCACATTAATACTTATTTGACATAGGAGTAGAGCGTTAAGAGTGTCAAATCTCTCAGTCCCCAACTGTGACTTATTAGTTTTCGAGTGGTATATATATAATTTCTTATGTTGTCCAGAAAGTTAAGTCTCTTACCCACTTACTGGTAAATGCGGTTAGAAAAGTTTATGTTCAGAAATATTAGCCAGTACATAGAGATTTGTGACGAAAGGCAAGAGAAGAACAAGAAAATTTATTGTTCATTTTGGATTTATATAATAGATCTACATTGGAATTGATAATATTCTATAATATTTACTATTTTATAAATAGTTTGTATTGATATATGTTGTTCGTATATTCTAGTTGGTGTGTTATTCTTCTTTATTGAATTTTTAAAACATGATCCCTATTATAATATGTAGCTTAAATTCCATCAGAAAAAAAAACACTTTAATGAAGTCAAATCAATATTTCTATAATCCATTGTCGAACTTATCTTATTTACATACTGATCAGTAAATGAAGAGTGATCTAATGTTAAACGATGCGATAACTAAAACGAGAAGAAATATACAATCCTCTATGCTGTATAAAACGTTCAACAAAGATAACGAGTACACTTTCATTCCTAAATTTAAATAGCTATGCATTTCGTGTAGAATATTATGGGTGATTGTTGGACACGATTCGTCTTTCGTTGAAGCAACATAAAGCCAACTCACAAGAACGATGTATAACACTAAGTTAAACTTATTGATTGCTTAACCATATCTAGTAAAATGTCAAGTGCTTGGTGTATAGCATTGTTCTCGTTTGAATTTCGTGTGTGATATTTGGTGTAAATAAATTGTAACAAACCTCGACGCTCACAATGCGTCTATTAGATCCATATCATATCATCAATATTCATAGCATTGGCCTATCAAATAGCTTGTTAACAATGGTTAATTATTTGGAAGTGTAAAAAAAATAATATGTACACATTTTACCCACTGTGTATTCGAACACGTGTGTTTACTACGACGTGTGTTTACAAATAAGAACAGTTCACCAACATTCATTATATGACACATCAACCACCGATGGAACTACAGATATTAACGTTATTTCAGGCGATCGGTGTACATTGACACGTATAAAATTGCGTCTGGTCCAAGCAAGTTCTTTTCGTTACTCAAAGTAACCTAATACATAAACGTAAAAATGTATTTAAAAAAAGCAATTAAATATTCTGTTCTGCATAACAATTATCCGTCATTGCTATCGAGTCAGGAGTAATGATATTTTCCAGCCTTTTACGGAAATGCACAAATACATTTAAGATGACAATGAAAAGAACTCATGATGATTGGATAGACATCTCATATTTTGTTTCCCTCCAAAGGTTGGCTGATAACGCAAAACCTCAAAATAACAAGTTACAGATGTGACACGAATTTTCATAGCTTCACTGTTGTCAAGTAAAGGGCTCCACAATGTCGATGAAATGCGCACATTTGAATTCAATAACTAACAGGAAATCAGTATTTGTCTCTGAAGTTTTGTTTTGAGATTTAGAAGTCTCAGCAATTTTGAAAAATGGTCGGTTGCACATTCATATAGTATCAAAGAATGTCATTTATAAGATGGTACCAAGGACGCTAAATGGTATTGTACTCGTATATACACGTCTGTGCGATAACAATATTGTAACAGCTGCAATTTTGTTGTATTTTGTTCAAAGTATTTATATAAACGTCGTGTTTGAACATAAAACGTAGCATGACGTAGCATGACAAAAATTATTAAAGGAAATTGCCAATATATGAGAACGCAAGAAATAATTAAATTGTCAATATATCAGAACGCTAAAACAAAGAAAATATAGAGGTAAAAGCAAGGCATCGCATTTACCGTAACTTTGATTTTATTTAATTATTTTAATCATTTTAATGCATTTATTTATTTTAGTACATGAACTTATTACTACCAGCTTGTTTTTTTCTCCTTATTATAAAAATGTTGTATGCATACTCATGGTTTTCAAACACAAGTCTGGCGTCAATGGCGAAATTCAGGCAATTAAATTAGCGCGATGATTCCATCGTCCAGTATTATATTTGTGATTTACAATTACAGTAATATTGGGGAAAGCGAATCCGTGTGAATGAAATAAGGGAAACAATGGCAAACTAAGTAGATGAATGCTGCACATACGCCAAAGATAACAGTACTTAATATTTCAGAAAGTGAAGATTAGCAAATTCGATCAATAGCAACAATTTTTCATTTGGCTTTTAATTTTAGCTCTCAATATGATAAAATTAATAAACTTAATCTTATATTCACAGATAAGATGCTAATGACAGCTTATTGGGATATTTTATATTTACCAGTGTATTGACTGTATGGTGTAACAATATAAGTTTTAATAGTTTTAATTGTTTTGTTTCTTAGATAAATTACAGTGTACGTTTATTGGTAATTTAATTCATTGTGTAACATGTTTTAATTGACGGATTACAATCAGGTTCAAGTATTTCTTATATATACAAGGCATAAAATAGACAACATAAGTAAGTCACTTAGTTAAGGGTTAAAACGTGTTATTCCTAAAACATCAAAAAGCGAGTGACATGTACACCACGGTTACTTCTATTACTGTGCTTTTTGTCAAGTGACTTTGATTAATTAGCTGTGTCATGTAAATCAGTATTGATTTCCATTGTTTTCGAAATGCTTAAAGCATTGATTTTCATTTCGAACGTTTGCTTTTCTTGACGTGTCGGTGATAAATGAGAATGTTAAATATCGTCCAGCGAGGCAAATGGAGGTTTCTAACACGGTTTTACTTAGACAAAATGTGGGTTTCAGCTAATGGCCATTGTTTATGCTAATGGGTCTTTAGAAGCAGTTATTAAAGCCACGTGCAGGAAAAAGCAGGTTAATGTTTAGTTGTTAAATGTATAAGCATTATTATCAACTTAGAAATGGCCATCTACGGGTTCATACGTTTTTATGAATGCAACGCTGTACATTATAGAAAAGTGTACGCTTTAAATGACCTAAATATGCATAAATATGTATGGTTTGTAATCAATGTTATATGTACATCATATGGGCATTGAGTTCATGTTTTAGAACTATGTGCTTATCATTTAGTAATAGTACAGAGTGAAGAAAAAGGAAATATTGATCTAAACAGGGGAAGTGCGGCAAATACTTGCCCACCAGTATGCTAAAAAAGCCATTGTATTCATAAGAATATAATTAAATATGCGATTGAAGACTTTTATGCACAAATGTAATATTTCACATTGTAAAATATAATATTACATCTTAAGGGTACGATCTTACACTGACATCAACACATGTTCTTTTTATTTCATGCTTGGATGATAAATATAAAAAAACGCGATATATGCTTAAGCGTCACAAGTTTGTGTATTATGACGTCAGAAATATGAAGTCATAATGATTCCTAAATTGTCGCTCACTTTTGTGAAAAAATAGTGTCATACTTTCTGCGTCGTTGTTGCTTAGTTGTATTTTTATTGAATTTTAGTATGTGTTTTATGATGTTTAAAAAGGCTTATATTTACACTGACGATTAGGTTATTTACATACTTTCAAAAAAACGTAAAAAGTAGTTCAATATAACCCTGAGTGAAATGATCAAATGTTATCATTTCACTTGACCCATAGTGCAATGATCGGTTTATAAGTCACTGGTATTCTCCACTCATTCACCGCACAGCATGAAATAAATCTTATACACGGTGAAAACACAATTCGGAGAAACAAAGAGCGAATAGCGTTAGGCATTTATTGTCAGACAGATAATTAAGCTCATGAAATAAGTGATAATGTACTGTTATGTTGAAAACTAAAAAGTTGTCGCTTTGTGTTGATGTTAAGAAATAAAAAGAAGTGTTCACACATTTATTTCAGTGTAAACGAAAACCATAATACAAACTATTCTCTGACAGGTGTGTCAACATTTAATTCGAAATTTAAAAAAAGCTACCCAACGCATATTTGATTTTTCGATGGAAATATACTAACTTGAACAAATTATAAAACTTTTTATGCAAACGAATAAATAATTATCTTGTGAATAATAAGAAGAGAACAACGAGTAACTAACACTGGAACTAAAAAACGTATTACTGTGCACCATCCATTATAACACGCTTACATAACTTGATATGCTTCACTATGCTTGACGTCAAATAACGATTAGTGAACAGCATTTATAACCCATTTTCATTCCAGTGCATATTATTCCAAATATAGTGCGTTCACTAAAACGAAATGAGTCATTCGATGCTTCATAGTTACGCCATCAAAGCATTTTATTCATGTAAATAATCTGGTTCATTTAAATAGTTCTGTCAGTAAATTTCCTTATATAAATCTGATTGCCTTGTATTAATATCACGTGATGGTAATAACAACAGTGAATAATCTGTTCTAGTGAACGAGTACCGCATGTACGAGTAACAGTCCACACAAGAATTGTCAAAGCACATTCAGACATTAAAAGCGATTGAATATGATTACAATCAATTAATTCATCACGAAAAACCATTAAACTCTCTAATAAACATGGAATGGCAAGTTATTGATATAAAAGATCACTTTTATCTGTATAAACAAATTAACATCAAACGAGATCATAAGAAACAATTTTGACAAAGATATTTTCAATGAGAAAGAAATATGACTTAATAATGCACACCCAACATTGAATATTTTCCAAAAATATAATAATTATGTTTTTATGTATTTGAAATCGTAAATCTTTAGTTTGACGATGTTCAAGGCATACTCATGAATCTAGTTAAATTGATTCATCTTTAATAGTTCGATTTCCGCAATACAATCATTTCAAGAGTTTCAGTATTACTTATTTATTAGGCAAATTTAAAATGTACTATTAATTGATGCTTATTAACATATTGTATATTCATTGTATTATGTTTGCAAAGAGGCAACACTTTATTTGCCTATTTATAAATATTTGCCAATGACGAAATGACTGTCAAATGTCTTAACATAACATAACGATACAATTAGCCTACAAGAAAGTTGTGATTTGTTCTATTGTATTCTACAATTTATAGTTAATTGTGAATTATGTTTAAATAAAGTATCATGGACTAAAATAATATAATTATAATAATTTATATTTTTATTTAAAAAAGTGTAATATAATTCAAGATATCTTATAAGTTATGACAATGTTGTCCACGATTGCGTATTTTAATGAATGTAATGCAAATGTATATATTGGCACAAATATATACTGTTTAAGTAACCATCCATCCATGCTTTAGTGAGTTATTCTTTGTTTCATTGACTCAGCCATTATCATCTGCTGTCTAATAAATCCATATCTAATGCACATTTGCTTTACTTGAATAAGATCCGCAGTGCAAAGTCTATTACAATTTTAAGTACCAAACCTAATGAAACGTAATAAGAAGTGATAAGAATTCATTGTCCATGAAAACAGCGGAGACAAAACTGGAGCCGTTAACGACGACCCTGATAATTAAGGTCGTTAAATTAGTGCAACATTCATCCTATAGTTGGTACAACATTGTTCTTCATTTGTGAATCAGTAATTTCAAAGTAGGGAAAACGTGACAATAACACACACTAATATTTATAATTCCCTGTTCACCAAAAACGTCTACGTGGTTCTTTGTTTCGCGTAATCCTACAAGATTATCTAGCTTTTTAAAGTTATGAATTACCAAAACATTGTGGTATTTAGATCTTTTCAGCCCCTTATTCTTTGAACAGTGTGTATATCTCTATTATGTTGTAACACTTGTCATATTTATGATATGTGCTGAGTGAAAAAAAAACAAAAAAACTTATAAACTTGTAAATTTGACACATGTGTCGATGTTTACTTTAAGCTACATAACGCGTGAGGCGTTGTGACAGTTAATTAACATAGAGTACATTAAATGTTGTGAATTGTTAATTTAAACAATATTTGAAAAGTGAACATGTAATATTTGAGCATGTTTGTACATGTATACTAATTGGAAAGTAGAACGCTGTAACCCTATTATATCTAGCTATTTAATGCCACAACCTCTTATAGAAAATGTTAAATTTAAAACAGCTCACAGAATGAAATGTTAGATGAACGGTCTTGGTGGTTAAGTGATTTAGACCAAGAATATAAGGCCATTACTTAGATGGTGATGAGGTATGTGTCTTCAATCATCACACACTAAATTGTGTCATAATTGCTAAGGAAGCATGCACACAATAATATAGCAATTTAACTCACTTTAAATGCAAGGACACCAAAGATAAATATTTAGATGAGAAATACGCTAATGCAAACATTAGTCACGCGTGATAGATTTGAATGCATTTGTATCAGAAACAGTAAATGCCAATCAATAGTAATCACTTGTACTCTATTTAATATGTGGCATGCTTACATCGTGTCTAAATATTTATAATGACTCAATAACGAACACGATATTCATTTTACTTAATTTATAATTACATTAAATGAAAATCTTTTTGAAATATTTGCTTTTGGAGTGGTCTGGAATCAAACGACTTCTTTCGGAACTGAAATGTAATATTGCCTTGCACCAAACACGTAATATTCTGACTAGTATAACAATCCAATCATCTTTTGCTTTAGCACAATGAAAAGGCCTGTCCCATGCCCGACAGCAGAAACGTACAGGAAAGTTATGCTGAAAGATAAACGGATTATAAGCAACTATTCACTGAATAATTTGCTAAAAGTAATTAAATTCAGCAAGGAGTAAATTGTATATCTTATGTGTAACACCTGTATTTGTTACTAAAAAACAATTGGTATAGTCTGATTGTAACTAGGATAAATATTAGTCCTAGAAAGTAAATGTGTATATAGTAATAATATCCTCATCAAATGTAATATGTTAATTTGCCTAATGTATGTATCGACGTAACAAATAATTTACATAATAAAATGCCATTGTTTTGTTCTTTATTAAATTGAAACACATCTGAAACGTAATATCCAAACCGTATTCAGATATACATATTTCATTATATTGAAAACAGGTTCATAAGACAGTTTAATAAATATAGACTTAGGTAATATAAGTCAATTCATCCCCAGTGAGAACGATAACAAACATTCCGAGATTAGATATCTTTATCAGCTTTTATTTCCAGACAAGAGAGTGCCGTCAGTCAGTAACAAACAAGAATCCAAGTAAAACTGAGACTGTGTTATTTACTTCGCGTATAGCGTTTGGAATCATATAAAATTATTAAACGTAAATGTGTATCAATACATATACATGAAATGATCATGAAGCAACATATCAACCATATTACTATCATACAACCACGACAAGAAGTTTATTTCAATGAGTGGATTTTTTTCTAGTAGCAATTCTTGATCCGTTCAAAGAACTCCGTCCAGTACTTTCTGCTCCTTTCCAATTTTATCTCATCTAAACGTGCATTTAACTACAAATATCAAGTGCGGTATCCTCAATAATAAAGGGAGTATGCAGCAGACTTATGATTAAGTGTCACATTACAGTTTATAGCAATAATGGAGCTGACCGAATTTCATACAAGCTTCAAAACTATGAAACGATGGAATGTTCAGTGCGTTAGTCATTCAAATTAAACAGTACTCTGGTTGAAGGGAAATTAAAATATTTAAATGGTTAATCAAAATATGTATATTGATGTATTTTTTATAATTATAATTCCGAATGATTTTAATAATTATAATTTCGTATCACACTGATAAGTATATTTAATTGGTTTTAATGCTTACAAAGCTGTACACAACGGAGAAATTAAATATAACAACAAGAATTATTTTTGTTCAATCGTGCATGCACACCAAATCAAATAATTAAAATAAATAATTTAGAAATAACTTGACATGTACACTCGGCAAATATTTAAATATAACTACTTAACTCCATTCAATTGAACAGGTATTCTATTTGCAGGTAAATTGATTCGTACATATTTTAATGGTTAATCAAAATACGTATATTAATGTATTTTTATAATTTTTTAATTCAAAAGTTCGTATCACCCTGCTAAGTATATCTATTTATAAAGGATGTTGATGCTTAAAAAGCTGTACACAACGGAAACAAATGAAATAAAAGAACACACATTATTTGTGTTTACTCTGACATGCACACACATTAAAAAAAAAACAATAATAATTTCAATTAGTTAACATTATCTACTTAACAGTGTGAATCACTTACCAGTTGCAAGAGACAATAGTAGTCCTACAAGCGCTCCAGTCATCATAAGTAAATTGCACAAATGTCAATATTAATTCCGTATATCGTTACAAGACACATGCGAATATATATGTGTGCATTTATAACTTCTTCTTTGTTTTAGTTCATGCAATTATTTTAATTAAATAATGTCCATAATTTCTACCGCCTGACAATGCAGCAGCGCAAAGTTTGCCGCATAGGGGCAGACGACTGAGTGCGCAGACCAAAGGTTAGTGCTGGTATTAGCCAATGGAACATTGCCGTGGAGAGGCCATGTCAGACCGTATTAATGGCAAAGAGGTGTTAATTCCCCTCACAAAGCACTCTTTGCTTGTGTGATTAATATACGCCAATTGGTCATAAATGTCTCAGAAATGGCAACAGGCTTTCATGTAAGATATTTTCGATGTCATTCTGTATCGGCTGTGTAGTGTAAACCGTTGCGTGTTACGTCTCTGTCGATAAATGGTTTTTGCATTTAACTAGTTATTATTTTTTGTATAGTATTTTTCATATATAAACGAGCACAGTTATTATTCTTCAGGCTGTGATACAGTGTACATAATTTCATTTTAATACAACACATTGAATTTCGTCGAGTTCTTTAATGTTTCCGCATTTTAACAGCATTCGTTCGAAGCTCTCAACAAATATAATATGGTAAAACTGGCTATATGTAATTCAATTATAATCTCAATAAATCTCTTAATGCTCCATACCTTATGACTATTATACGTGTATAGGCTCTAAGTTTCTAACGTCAATCGTGTTAAGTAAATACGAGTTACGTTATGTATCTTAGTATTTAATTTTTAATAGTTCAAAACGTTTTTCGTCTGTCAGTCAGTCTAGCTGTCTTTGTGTATGTCCTTTCGTCCATATGTCTGCGTGTATACATGTCTGATAAGCAGTGATAAGGATGAAAAGTTACATGAAAAATTAATTCTTTGAGTATACCCTTATATAACAATTTTACCATACAGTTAGCTCGAATATCACATCGTATACCAAACAATTCGATTGTGTTAGGATTTGTCCCTGAAATCTCAAACAATTTGTTAAAGTTTTTGACTAATAAAGTTATTCTTGAAAATATATTAGTTTGTAACTGTAAACGTTAAACAGGAAAACTTCATGATTTTAAACCATTTGTTCAGTCTGGTAAGAAACCATTTCACGCCGCAAATTGAATTTTGGACATGGCAATAAGTTTCCAAAATTGAATTATTCAATGAGGACTCGACTAATTGCGGGAGACATGGACTATTTGCGGAAAGTATAATCGACACAACTCGTGTCTTAAAGGTGTTAAAAAATGTCTGGCGACGGACGAAGATGTTTCAAGCAAAACTGTGGTTTGTAAATGCGGAATGTGATTGTCGTCGTAGCAGAAATGCAGATTACGTTGAGAAATCATTCAATTGTCCACAAATTTCAATCTATAGCTTTACACGATGTTGTTATATCATTAAAATTATTTAATGTCTATATTGCATTATAGTTGCGAATTCATTGGTCTTTCTATTGATTTAAAATGTGTAAAACAATTTTCTAAATTAGCACAAATAACAGGACGATGCGAATTTAAATTTAGATGTATATTAAACATAGAAACAAAACAATAAAACATTAAACAAAAATATGAGAAAAAAAATTATGTTCATAATCATCTTCAAAATATTATTTCCAAGCAACTCAAGCCGGTAAAAGGTATTACTGGCTCGGTCTCTGTTCCTTCGTGTATGGCACGAAATGAAGTTCCTCGAACTGTAAATTTTCTGTGTAGTAAGCTTTACAAGCAGGGTCGTTGTTCAAATAAAACAACGAACGGAGAATTATTAGTCCTTCCAGTTACCTTTCAGAGCATATATATTTCAATTCATATAATTATTTCGTTTTCTATTTCTTTACGTACAAACGCAATTTGCCGCTGTGGAACGTTGTTCATAAAATGCCTGTATTATTTAAGATTCCATCTATACGAATGTCAGCGGACAACGCCAAAAACTGGTCTCAAAGATTTCCCCGAGGTTTATGCCTTTCAGACAGAAATTCCTTTACGCACTTTATGGAGATGTTTTATTAAATAGAGGAGAAATTAAATAACTCAATGACTGATTATATAATGAAAATTATCTTCGTTATGATCTTGATTAAGATTAAGTGGCACCATAACTGTATCAGCGATCAATAAACATATATTTTATGAGTGAATCGTACATGGTTATTGGAGACTTGGGGAATTTTCAATAATCAGAGCTGCGATGTATTTAGTTTCTGATAATAGTAACAAATGCAACTCCAAACTCGAATAAAACAGTGGCTTCGGTAAAGTACAGTTTCTTTTGCATTATTAAAAGAAGTTTTGTTACGTAATAGCATAGCTTGGTATAATATTGGTATTAATAATATTTTTTATAAATGCCAACTATAATGCAAGCATTCCCAGACAAGTACATTTATGGCTTGCGAATGATGCTTGTGCTTTAAATATTAAATTATGTTAATAAGACGTGCATCAAAAAGTTGCTGTTTAGCTGTTATGGTTAGCGTTCGTTGAATAATGGAATTAAAATTTAATTGTCTGTTAAGAATTGAACTGAAATTGCAATAATCTGTCGTTAATTTTCGTTAACATTTTCACATTTGTGGTTTATTTTTGCGTGCGTAAAAACAATTTTAATCCAAATTGTTTGTATATAATGTTCCAAGGATCATAGTTTGAATCAGGTTTGTGATTTTTGTTTGTATCGTTTAGTTCGTATTGTGAACAGTTTTATATGTGCAAATTGACGCATACATGAAATCATAAGCAATAAGGGATTCTCTGCTGCTGGAAAAGCGGCACTTTTCAGACAGACGAAATTTAAAGTCGTTACTTGGTGACTTCTTTTGTAGACGCTTTTCAAAATTCAAATACAATTCCTTGGTGTCGTCCTCTTATTCACTTAAATTTCAACATTAATGTTGTTTTTTGTTGAATTCTCTTATACTTAAATACATTTAAAAATTTCAGTCGGATACTGATATAATTGGATTAATCGCTGAGCAAGTTTAGTTCATTATATTGATATTGTCTAGAAATTTAACCATGTTATCACAAATGTTTTACGTGTCGGGTTAGGAGTGCTGTTCAGTGTGCATATAGTGTTCATACAATATCCATCACATGCATTAGGGAATCTAGTCTTAAGCTTGAAAAGTATCAATATGTTTACGACGACATTATGTTATCCTGTTAATAGTATTTCGTATAAATAATATATTTTACTAAGATAGTTAGATCTAGCGAGTTTTGAGAATGTTTTAGAATACAATATTTTATGTAATAGTAGTAGTAGTAGCAGTAGTAGTAGTAGTAGTAGTTGTTGTTGTTGTTGTTGTGTATCGTTTAATGTGTATATGTGTCTGCTAAAATTACATTACCTTTATTTCAAAGAAACTAGATTTTACGAGTTTTTCTGTTAGTATATATTATACAAAATACGGATATACAAAAGTCACACACACGAAACAATAATCAAAGAAAACGTTTTTTTTATATAAATATGATATAAACACCTCGCTCTTTTACAAAATCGTACAGTATTATCAAATGATCACATATATAGTGATCGAAACATCGCATGTAAAATGACCGGTTTATCACATCGAATAATAAAAACTGATTGCAACTATACAACTCATATTTTCCTACCAACCCACTATCAATTGATATGGGGCATAGAAAGTAATAGGAACACTACTTTTAGATCAGGCTAGTCGTCATTTCAGTTTCCGCTTATTAAGTCAGGTGCATGCAGGCCGAGGACCCGTGCAGACGCCAAATGTCGTGCATTTCTTGCATTTTTTGCGCGCTCCTCTGCTGAAGGTCTTCGATATGTCTCAAGCAGATACCAGCTAGTTTAATGGCTATGAGCAATACGCCAATTGCCCCTGTAATAGAAATTAAAATATTGACCAAACAAATGGTGTCTATACAGGTGAAATCTGTACAAAAATTATAAGTTTAAAAATAAGGCTTTACATACCTTCGTTTTATGCATGCGCAGAAATTGCAACGTATACGATTGAAAACACGCGACAAGCAGATGAATTCAACAAGCTGTGTCGTTTGTGTTCGAATTCTAAATATGCCAATAGTAAGTCCGTCCCTTTAATAAATGCTATTATTTATTACATATGATGCATTACACTTTCCAATGAAATGTTCATAAAGACTTCCAAGTACTATTAAATGAAGTTACCTTATATAATAATAATATAAGAAAACTACAACAAATATGTTTTACCTGCAGTTATCATATAATTATACGGCTGAATCCAACGGAAAACCGTTGGAATACACCCATTCGTGTTGGTTCCAAGAACATGGGCCACTCTGTCGGCTATACATGTATTTATATCAAGCATATATTTTATAAGTATATAAGTTAAGATAAATTTGCAAAACGTTTTTTTACAAACCGGTATTTACGTATGATAAAAAATAAAACTTTTATCTATGGAATTCAACTCCGAAATACGCATACCGCATTTAGCCAATTAACACCGCAGTCATCGCATCGACCTGTAATGCAAGCCAACGCATCAATTTATTTAAAGCATTCTAATAAGAATTGATTAAATAATTTCTAATATTTCAAAGTAGATATGTTGCTTAATGTCTCCCTGACGGTTACAACGCAGAAAGAATAGATCGCACACCTATGGAAACGTTATTTCTATGCAAGATGGAGAATAGCTTGAGACTTTTATATTAACCCATACATGCCTAGCATCCCATTTTGGGGAAGCTGATGATTTCTGGCCGGTATCTATACTAGATGTTTATTGTTGTCAACGAAAATTCACAAATAAGTACTTATAACATTTGTTATCACCCTCAAACCAGCTAATTGTCAGTTATGTGAATTTTTCTTGGCTTTTTATACAGAAGTATAATTGCAACAGGTGGGAAAAGTGAATTTTGGAAAATATGAAACACAAGTTTAGCTTCAATTGATTTATTTTACAATCATGTTTGATTATTTCAATTGAAAAGTAATGTTGGCAATATTTTATCATTGCTTTATACCATAATATGTATACATTTTCATTATTTAATATTTTTCCTTACTAAAAGAATCGTACAAGGTATATCCCGAATTTGGGATGCTAGGCTCCAGAGAGTGGTGCATTATTTTTTAAACATATGAGGCGCGTCATGGGAAAACCGGTCTTAATGCATGTGCGTAAAGTGTCGTCCCGGATTAGCCTGTGCAGTCCGCACAGGCTAATCCAGGACGGCACTTTCCGTCTACAGTGGATTTATGTTTAGAAGAGACTTCCTTGAAACAGAAAATACCATAAAAGCGGAAAGTGCCGTCCTGCACGACGCGCCACATATTATGTTTATAAAGAGTGATTAATCCATGAATCGTGTGTATAATTAACAGTTCACTGAAATACTGGTGTATACACATATGTACATGTTATAATACATATCTACACATAATTGTATAATAGTTATAATAAATATGCGCTGTATCTGACAGGAATCACAATAACAGAATACACTCTACACGAAATACGGGAATTGGGGGTACAGGAACAGTGTAAGCAAAAAGGACTGAAAAAAGCCTCTTACATGTATAAACCCTGAATAACTACAGGAAAAGTCTACAACTATGACAATCATTCTTTATTACTAGAATGGAATGCTTCTAATACTGTGTACATTGAGCAAACTGATTTTCACTGCGCCAACTCGCAACGTAAGAAAGGAGATTTATTCACATTGATCGTTCTCACGTGGTTGTTGATTATAATCGCTGCTTGGGTGTTGTCGAGAGAATGGGACAAAACATCAGCACATACAGAATAACACGGTGGAGGACATATTTGCTTTCATACCAAATATGGTCATACAAAACGCTTGAAATGCGTATAAGGTAAGTCTCAGATACTGTAATTAACCATTGTATCTGTTGCAATTATGGCACAGCGTATGCAAAACATACCTTGTAGGGTATTCGCAAAGAGTGTACTGCTAGAATGTTCATGGGCAGACCATCGGTACTGCAACGAAGAGTGCCCGACCCGGTCAGACGTGACGGAGTTAACCATTTTACTGTGTCTGAGTGTCTTAGTATTGTAGAGGGAAGGAAATTCTATAGCATTTGTGCAAAGTGTCATGTAGGACTTCATGAAAAGTGCTTCACAGCATTTCACTTGAGCTGATGTGTAAGCGGGACACAATAATTTGATATTTCAGGCAAACAGGATGCTGAAATATACTCGTATTTAATTAGACTTTGTAGTACACACATTAAACATTATTAAATAATTGAATGACAACAAAATCATAGTGAAATATAGGTAAAATATTGGTACTTGTTATAAGAACAGTAGATATAAACGGCTTCAGTCACATTTATGCATTTAATTATATTTCATATAGCACCCCCACTCATACCTAGCATCCCATTTTTGGGATGTGAAAATAAATTATCACAAATCACTTATTGTTTGTTGTTTCCTAAATAGACATATAAATTCCTGTGTTGTATGCTCAAAGTGATAAATTTTGTAATCTAAGTACAGAAATAAAAATTCTGGCATCAGTGGGTAAACTATGATAACTCTACTTATGATTAAAGACATGTTGATCAGCTATCAACGAAGACAATTTTCCAACAAACGACGTATGGATCAGTCGAGCTGGTTGTGTATAGTCATATAATCCGGAACACAACTAACGAGCCGATACAAGTTATCATAGTATACAGTATTTTTTTTATCATTTTATACTGATCCTGTTATTTTCCATTTTTCAACCTGGTGCTGCATATTGAGGTGTATTTTAAAATGTGTGGTCTTCTGCAAGGCAGCATACTCCTCACGCATTCAATCTAACGCGAATACATCAGGTAAAATAAATTGTCAATGTTCTTATACATTGGCAAAAAATATAAACATGCCGTGATGTACTTGGAATGAAGGCTGAACTTCTAAAAATGCAATAATGACCAATCCTGAGAAAGCATTCAAACAATATTCAGCGTGTCTTTGTCCACCTTTCATCGTTGTTGCATCAACGTTGAGTACAGAACGTTGCAATTGCTTTATTGTGTCACTGTCATCATTAAACTTCTGACAAATACTGCCTGTAAATGAAATAACTAGTCGCATACTAACATTGGCTGTATCGATACCGATGCAGCAAGAGAGCGGAACATGACATCTTGCTGGACTTTTAATCACGGGTATATCATAATTTAATGTACAACATATCATCCCAAGATTTACATGTAAAATAAAATATTGCAATAAAAACTACCGTAGTTGTTTTAATATCATCAAACCTTCAACTGAATTATATCCACAAAATTTGTCCGTGATGTAATTTCGTTCTCATTATAGTCTTTCAAGTACTGCGCTTTTAGCACACGGCTGAGTGCGGTTAATGCTGGATTCTTAAATGTGAACGCGAGCTCGCAAAAGTTCCCTTCCAAAAACAGTTTGCACACTAGGCTCCAGATAAACTAAAAAAGGCCAAAAAAAATATATGAGTAAACAGTAAAAACATAATTAAGTACATCTATCAGAAACTGCATAACGGCCATTACACACCTATTTCTTTGTTTCACGTGCACATAAGACCAGCGAACGAGAGCTGTATTGTTCAATAAAGTATACATAGACTTCTAAAATATACGTGTACATAGCCATTATATAACACTCTCTGCTCGTCTGGTTTAGCTGTCCTCTATGTTAAAAGATCATTGCCGATAACAACATGCAGAAATGTAATATACGTGTCAATGCAGATAGAAATATGTTCCTAATGAAATACAACTGACATACATTTACGACAAATTGTCATTGAAATAACACAACTTTTTTAAACTGCAAATCAAATTGTGAATATATATGCATTTGTTTAAAGTACATAAGAAAACAGTGTTCATTCTACAATCCTAATTCTGTGTGTATTACATTAATCACAATACGGATCTACACTCGAAAAACCGTTAAATCAAGAATGACTCAAACAAACAAACAAGTTCGAAAAGTGTGGCCCTCGCCTGTTTACAAATCGATATGTTATTTTCGAACGATACTTTAAACTATCGAGTTACACAATTTAAAGGGACTTGTTCACAGATTTTAATATTTTTGAAAAATGATCTTTGATATCTTCACTGCAAAAAGTAACGCAACTAGGACTAACAAAAACAAATATTGTATTAAGAAAAAAGTAGATTAAAACATTTGTCCTCGCCGGGACTCGAACCTGCAATCGTCGGGATCAAAACAGACTAGCGCCTTAATCACTCGGCCATCCGGACATTCGAATGTATGGGAGTATTTGAACGCTATGTAAGTACTACACGAGTTTTCCAAAATACCGAGGAAAAGCGTTACAAACGCTTATAATTTAATCTATTTCAAATGATAATTTTTCATAAACGACAATATTTCAAATATATTTCATGCTCAGGAGTGTCATTTCGCTTGTATACACGTGATGTATTTTTCTTTTTGAACTCTATGACAAAAACATCTGAAAATCGCCAATCTGTGAACAGGTCCCTTTAAAACAGTAATTGCAGTGAACAAACAATACAGTTTAAAACAGATATAATTCAGTCCTACCGCGAAATCTCAAAACATACACTCATGATGCATGTTGTAGTAACACTTGCGCACGCGATGCATTCACGTGCGCACGTGTTAGCTATCACGTGCGCACTTGTTAATCATCACGTGCGCACGTGTTAACTATAACGTGCGCACGTGATGATTAAAACGTGCGCACGTGATGATTAACACGTGCGCACGTGATAGCTTACACGTGCGCACGTGGAAACATCACGTGCGCACGTGTTTAATAAAATAGTTCTCATGTCCGCTCTATGCCGCCGTAATGTTGTAGACCATAAAGGGAGTTTTCTGGCGAATCTTCAACATTTGTGAGTGCCCATTCCCCCCTACCACTATATCACTTCTTATTTTGATAAATAAATAAAGTACAGAACAAGGTCACCCAACGAATGTGACCTGATTTCAAAACCACAACTGTACGTACAGTTTTTGTGCTTAATAAAGAAACGAAACTCATTCGGTAAAATATGTGTATTGTCAATGCAACATCGAAAATAAAAAACAAAGACAATTCAGTAATACATGTATGTACTAATATCAGATGCTTGAATTATATATTTACAATTTACCGATTGCATCATATTATATATGTGTTATACTTAAATCTAAATTAACTGATGAATAAATAATCACTTACACGTGCATTAAGTTCAAATGCTCGTTTGGCCTCTTTTTCAAGGTGTAAGAAGTTCTATAAAAAGTATAAACTTTCGCTTAACAATTGAATTTGCCGCTGTGGAACGTTGTTCATAAAATACCTGCATTACTGAAGATTTCGTCTCTACGGTTGTCAACAGGCTACACCAAGAACTGGTATCAAAGATTTCCCCGAGGCTTATGCCTTTCTGACAGAAATTCCTTTACGCACTGAATGGAGATATTTTACTAAATAGAGGATAAATTTAATAGCACAATGACATATTATATAATGAAAATTATCTTCGTTATGATCTTACGTAAGAGTAAGTGGCAACATAATTATAAAAGCGGTCAATAAACAGACATTTTATGACGGAATAGTCGAATATATTAATTGAAGACGTGCGGAACGAACAACAATCACAGCTCTCGTAATTCAGTTTCTAAAAATAGTAACAACTGCGATTTTTCCCATACAAGAATAAAAGAACATGTTTTATCTTGAGATTTGAACTATTACGTCTTCAAATGTTATGCATTACTGAAAGAAGTTCAGAATTGTGGTATATGCCAGGCATGGTTTAGTATATTTTTATCAATGGCCAGATGCGTAGCCAGGGTTATAAAATGTATACGCACACGAGACAATTCATTTAGGGGGAGGGTTTTGCTCTCCCGCTTGTGGACGTTCTGGGTGTCTTCCTAGGGTAAAAAGACAATAAGGAAGGAAATTGTGCATTTTGAGGCACCTTTTGGTGTTAAGAGTAATTCTTTTCTATTACATAAATTTGTTTTCATCACATGACATCGATGGATTCTTGTCGACTTTTATCGACAGAGTCAAACACAATTTAATATGGGATTTATAAAAACGAAAATTGTCACTGTTTGAGCAAATCCTATAACATTTTAATGTATGCTCCGCTTTTTTTGTATTACGCATGTGCGTGTTGGGCGTATAGGGCTCTACGCCCTTGACGGTTAGTTAGTTAATTCAATAATATGTAAGTATTCTTAAACAAGCTAAGTTTAGAATTGCGGAATATATTGAATTCGTGCCTGTTCGTGTCACGGCTAGATTAGGTAATATCAACTTTAAAATACACATTAAATGAGAGCACAGAAAGTCTAAAAATGAGAGAACTTATAATGTATTATGTTTAAGTTTATAGTTATATAATGCCTCAAAATGACGTCTTACATGGGAACTATCGTTAAAACTTCCCGCACTATTTTAACAGCGCAATAAGAAATACTTCAGTGTATTTATCCAAGTTTAAATTCTTTAAACCGATAAAGCACTACCTAAATTGAGGAGGAACGATAACATAAAACGGATAATAGTGTATCTCATTTCAGGTTTGGCATTTGAATACAAAATGTCTGTCAATGTAAAAAGATTGTATTCTTCTTATCGATTATACAAAATTCGCGTGTGGCTATTTATATAAATAGAACAATGAAACTAATCGTATTAAGTAACAACTAATATGGTTTTCGGGATGTTGATTCATTTTATTGTGGATACAAGTCTTATAGGTAAATACATTTATTTAAACATTGATATATTTTTAAAATAGTGTCCAACGTTTGTTATGGTGTATATTTAAAATAATCGAAGATACACCTGGTATACACGTCTATAAAACGTCATAATGTGCTTGAATACAACAAAATAAAAACTGGGTATGCTTATGCTGTTTACAGTGGTCTTCTTGTAGTTAAAACCTGTTTATTTTACCTCTATTGTATCCAAAGCCTGCGCTAATTGAGACACTTTCGATTACGTTTTTGGGGTAGAACCAGTATTTCGTGTATTTTTAGATAAACCATTCGAAAGCTCCGCGAGTATGAATCAAAATCACGACCTCGCAAGGTGGTCACTACATCCATTACATCACTGCGACTCTTATATGTTTGTTCATAATTGTGTTAGTATCCCGACAACACCTGCTTCAATAGTTAAATGGGTTTGGTTTGCAAAACGGATCCAACGTATGCATACAGCTGCGCATGATAGCAGTGTTTTTGTTTGCTTATAACGTTATGCTACAAAGGTTACGTTCATTTCTGTTCCGAAATATACATATATAACATTCATTTTCAAAAATAATTACAATAAATCTTGAACAACGGATATATTTTTTTACTGTTTACGTGTTCTTTTTGTGTATGTTCTGCCCTCTCGTAGGTGTTGTATGGACCCAGACGACAAACACAACAGAAAACCAAACCATAACATCCGTAACGTCTCCAACAGAAGATAACGGGTATGGCGTATTTTATAAACAAGCATAATTGCACAGTTCTGATTATTCCTTTATTCAAATACTTATTGTAATTTAATTTTAATTATGTACGATTGTAAATGTAAGCTTAAGTGTTATGTCAGGTAATGTCAAGAGCGACTTAAAATAAATACATATTGATATCGAAATGCAAGATATTTCTGCAACTTGAATATAACGGAGATGGCGTTCATGTAATCTCTCTGTAAAATGTGTTTAATAAGTGGAAGTTGTGATTTAACGCAACATTAAAAAGGCTAATGTAACAGTTTTCTATTATATTGATGCTCTCTGTTACCAGCAGTTTACAACGTGTGTCACAAGTGTATGACTGTTTTCATCATTCACATTAAACTATATACAATCATTGGTGATCCATTGTTTCCAATATATCAAAGGAGTTTCTATATGTATAATATAAACTGTTACTAGACGCGTGCAACAAAAGCAATATGTAGCTTTTTATAATTCCTTTCGGCATCTAAATTTCTCAGTCGTGTCTAATGTAAACTGCATGTGGTATTTTGGTGTTTCTAGGTTTGACTGGATGGTGTTTGCGGTCGTCTTATTTGCTGTCCTAATTGTCGTGCCACTGGCCATCTCCCTCACATTCGGCATTTACAAGTTCCGGCGGTACCATTTCAAGCACGGAATGTATAAATGTAAGAAATTAAACTAACGCTAACAGTATTACCGCGTGTGCATTTCGTTGACTTCGGCTCATCATTCAATATTGAACATGTAAGTCCAGAATGCTTTAAATATATTATTAATCTTTGTTGTGTTTGCTTTGTAGCAATTCATATAAGTCATGGTGATTGAATATTAAAGAGGGTATGTACGATCTCATTAAATTTTCATAGAAAAATATGAAAATAAAATAAAACCTATAAAACATTGATGAATAACAAACGAAAATAAAAGTTCAGAAGAATTGATATTCAAAAATCCTCGTAATTAGAGCTTTACACCGTTTAAATACTTTTTGTCTTCCAGTCGAAAACTCATTCATGTACATTAGACATGTACAGTTTTGGGAAATCTCCAATATTTGTTGGGCTATGACTTAAGTTCTGTGCAGATTGTTCATACGACACATGGACAAGTTTTTTGTCTCTTCCACAAATACGATTAACGGTGTTGGTATCAACGTAGCACTAGGAATAAATTCGTCGTTATTAGGGAGTTCATTAAAAACAACAACATAAAATATGGTACACATATCTGTTTATTTGTTTATATTTTAACTTTCCTCGATCATATTCGTCCTCTCATTTGTGTTGTTCAAATTATGAGAAGATGGAATGTTGAACTGAAATCGTAAATATCCCCTTAAAACAAATTTTCTGGACATAGTTTGTTTTTAATGTTTCAAAATAAAATATATAAAAAAGCAAAATTGTACAAATATCGTTTTTAACGAACAACTTTTTTTTCAGCAAAATCCAAAGTGGGACAGCAAGAGACAAGGGAGAGGACTCACGATATGTCGATGTTCATTGCGCAATCAGAGTATGCTCCCTCTTCTGATCAACCCGAAAATTAAACGGAGAACCACAGACATATCAAGGACGTGATCTGGAGATTGAACACGCATCCTCGTCCACCAGTTAGCTGTACATTAGTCAGATTTGCTTGCCAAAGTACTGTGTAGGGTTTAAATTGACTGTATTTGAAGAACTCCATTTACGTCACTTATATTCCGAAACGAAATCAAAGCATAGGCCTATACATTTTATTATAAAGTGAGCTTATGAAACATTTTATGGATGATGTAATAACAATAGTTTATTGTACTTTTAATTTGCCGATCCCACACCTATACATATGGTATTTATACACAGTTAACGTGATTTATAAAGTTATTCAAAAACATAGAAGACAAGGGACATAAACACTATATAATACTAGTATAACTAGTTACAATAAATTATGAAATTGACCTATTATACTCAATAATCTAAGCGTAAAATGTGTACTAGAAACAATATGTTCAAAACATCTCTTGGTTACTGTGTCAAGCCAACTAAGAAGCATATTCACTCGTATTTCGAAATGTTCGATTTTAACCGTCTTTGTATTTGTTCTATATTCCCATTAACTTGTCTTCATTCCCGAAAGAGCATGATTTCCGTTGTTTGTCATGGTCATCTTGTCTTCATTCCCGAAAGAGCACGATTTCCGTTGTTTGTCATGGTCATAACGTTAGCCATTTTATGCAATTAAAATTAAATAGTTCAAAACTTGTATTGACTGTTTCGTGTAAAAGTTGTTATTCGCTAGAAGAAAAAAAACGTGTTTTACAAAACTGTTGGTCCGTAGATGAATAACTATGAAATTTACTGCAGTATATGGACATATTGTCGGAACAAACCTACTTATAGTAGTAACCATAATATAACATAATATGCTACCAGTAAGGATAATATAACATTGTTACCAATAGCTTTATAGAGAGTAGTGACAATTACTTCATCCAATGTATTATTTATGAATCTTGATATATATCATGTCAACAGCTGGCTACTAAGTTCATTTGATTGAACTGTATACGACGAAGATTTCTCATTTTAAGGTAAAAAAAATTGTTTTGTTTGTATTAACAGAAGAAGAATACAAGATACACACACAAATAATAAAATGTTTCACCTTTTTAGTTAGGAGTAAGTGATGACACAAATCACAAAATGATCATCCAAGTATTCATGCAGCATTTTGTTCGGTCTAGAACAACAAATAGATCTATAGAGAATACTAGGTTAGTGTTGAATATAGAGAAGTTTATCTTGCGAGGCTTAGAACGCCGGAAGCGCGAGCCTTGGCGAGCGCTTCCGGCGTTCGAGCCGAGCAAGATAAACTTCTCTATATTCAACACTAATCCTAGTATTCTATTTATCCCATCATATTTTCTTCAAATAATAATAAAAATTACCAGTCAACAAAAAATCGTATCGACTATTTTAGTAGATTGTAACCAAAACGAATTTATGTTGGATACATGTATAAACTGTTAACAATAAGTAGTTCCCACGTTCTCGAAGAAAAAGAAACGAAAAAATAGCTGCTAACAAATTGTATTGTTGATGGTTACTTTATAACACTAGAAACATTACCAAATGCAATGAAAATGAAATTTAAAGTAAACAACAAAACTCATTTTACACTGCGGAATAATGTGTCAATGATATATAAATAGATCAATACTCAACTTACAAGTCAAGCGACCATGACCTTTCAAGCCATTTTTCAAAAAATCCGTTACGAAACGTGTTTGGATTTATGGTGTGTTTCGTGGATTTTATTCAGTGCTTATTGGGAATAGTGTGCGTGTTAGTTGCTGTGAAAATGGAAATTGTCGATGTGGAGGGTTGCGCCATAGAAATGTGATCGAAACGAGTTTGACAGAGATTGGTGGAAGTTGTTTACGTTGCGATGGGGCGAGACATTTTCAATTTCATGATTTTGCACTGCCACTGGCAAACCCAAACCAGGCTGAGGCATCTGCTCAATGTGCTGCATTTCGGATGTTGCAGTATAGGTGGCAGAGCTACTTGACGATGGTATGCTAATGGGTTTTTTAGTGTGTGATGCAAGAATGTTTGAGCATTTTTGTTGTTGTTCTTCACTCACACATGAATAATTCAATATTGATTGTACATTTTTATGACCCGTAATGGCCATAATGTCTGTTGGCTGGACATTGTGCTCCCTCAGTTTTTGTACAAGATGCTTCCGGGTGGAGTGGTTTGTCAACCGCTTTTCAGGCGGCAGTTCTGCGACTGATGCCATAGTTTTTAGCATTTTCCCCATTTTGTTAATGCCAATTTTTTGTCGCATAAACCATTGGGCATTTGACTCTTCACTCTGCACGGAAGCATTCTGTACAAAAACTGTGTTCGGTGCTAAGTAGAAAGTGTCTTCAGGCCCTGAAAAGTTGGCTGGACGTTTTCGGGCGTATATTTTGTACAGTCCCACTGGATCTCGAGGATCATTTTCCCCAGTGGAGAACATTTTAGGCGCCACTCTTCTCACGTCTGCGACATTTTCGCCCGTTCTGGTCTTCGTTTGACGCTCGTTGAACTCTAAATATTCTGTTCCATCTGATGCCATTTTCAATTTAATATCCCCCCATCTGTAAAGATTGCGTTGCTGTATAAAATTTGCGGACAAACAAAATTGTCAAAAACCACAAAATTAAACTTAGTTAAATGTAAGAAATCTGTAAAAGATTGTAAAACAAATATAATTTTATTATTTTACTGTAATTGTGATTTTTGCTTTTAATACCAAAAAATAAATCAACCTTCACATTTTGCTTTGTCATTACTTCGCAGAAAAGTTCTAACATAGTAATGATAATTGGAACAAAAAATCTGGGAATAAAAAGCAGAAAATAACAATAATTTTGTTTTCATCAAATATTCGTTAATTCTTGAACATAGAAAAGCAAAAATTTTGCAGATGTGTATTTTGTGACTGCTGAAACAATTTTGACAACCAGATTAAAGTTTTATATCAATTTGTTGTTCATTTTAAAAATGATATATTTTTCATTGTTAGAATAAAATTCTTTTTGATTTTTCAGATTACAGACATCAAAAGCATTGTTACCTCAAATTGTACTGCTCTTTGGTTCCTCTTATACCAAAGTGGAGACAGTTGTTCAGCCATAGCGTGTTCACCAGTGCTGCAGGGCTTTGAGATCCCAAGACACCCTTCTGCCACATGACTTGAATTTCTGCATCGGTAAGTGTTCCTGCTTCACATGGCCTATTCCCTTTTCCCTAATTTAGAGTATGTTTTGGTTAAAAAAAATTAAAATAATTCTGCTTGTTGGTTAAAGTTTAAACAGGTAAATATGTTGACTCAGTAGTTGTTTTAATGCAACACAACATTATTACACAATGCATACTAGTAGTATTATATTAAATAATCTACTCTTTATTGTTTATTGCATTTTTATAAATAAGTGACTTGTTTATTCATTTTATTTGAGTTTTAAACTTTATGTACCGGTACTTCAAGTGCAATTATGAAAATAAGTTATGATATCCTACGTTAATTTACTTTTTTTTTAATTGTCACTCTTATCTGCTTATTTTGACAATAATTTATTTTAATTTAAATACGTATCAAAAATGTAATAAGCACTACAAATTTAAAACAAACATTGTGTCAATGCATTCGCAATTTAATACCTGTTTTTTTAAGCTTTTTTTCTTTGCGTTGTAGGTCTGACGCGTTAGGGAAAATTGGGGGCCAGTGCCAGACATGATGGAGTACGGATACCTATGACGCTTCAGCTTTCTGTCAAGACTGCCAAGGATCCCTCGAATGCTAGTGGGCTCGTACTCAGTTGCGTTCGACTTTTGCAGCGACGATATGAATGTCGACGCATAGTCATCGAGGAGATCAACATCAATCTGATGCATTTCCCGGGATTCGCCACGAGAAACGAGAAACCGCTTGAACTTATTTATGTCGTTTAGGGTTTTCCTGGCAGTATTTTTATTTTCTTCACTTTTAATGAATTGCTGTACATCTGACACATTGATGTCCTTAAATTCATTTTTTTCCATAGGGCTTGCAGAACTGACATTTGAAGGTGTTTCTTGATTGCTTGTTGAAATTTCATCATATGTAGTATTGGTGAGCAGTGGATCTGAATTATTAGGTTTAAACTCTTCAAACATTTCACTTGCATCAAAACCAAATTCATTTTTAAATTCTTCATAGCTCATTTCTACCACATTTTGAGGCTGTTCTTCACCTAATTCGTCCCAAACAACATTAAAACCAAATGTGTCTTCTGACATTTTACCATTATTTTTTCAATTCTCTTTTTATAAATATTTGTTGCTTTAATTTATTAAATTTGTTGCAGACAACTTATTTATTTTCTGCCCACCCGTCATTTTATTTAGATTTTATAATAAATAACACAGTACAGGTTGTTTATTTTAGTATTTTATGTAAAAGTACAAAATGGCGACCCAATGAACCGTGTCGTATGACGTCACATAAAAAGTAGTCCCTGCACGCGACAGGTGTATCTCAACAGTGTTGAAAACAGCAAAATTTATCAGATGGGGTGTTATTCAATAATGAGTGCATCAGGATGGGATAATATATAAATAACACATGGCTGAGAGGGTGATATAAAAAATAATATCAACCCGAGAAATGTTATATCAACCGAGGCGGTAGCCGAGGTTGATATGACTTTTCAAGGGTTGATATTATTTATATCACACTATTAGCCATGTGTTATTTATTTTATTACACCGAACAATCCGTATAACACTTTGAAATAATAAGTTTGTAATTTTGTTTCACCATAACTTTAATGTAGACTCTATTAATAAATGCTACGCAAGCCAAGGCTTGACATAACCATTTCACAATACAATACTTATATAGTTAAAACATTGATACATGTAATCGGATACAGGTTTGGAAAGAAAATACGAATTTATAGATACGTTCTGACCAGTCATGGCGATTTCGAAAACACATCGCGTTTCTGATTAGCACGGTTCACATGAAAAATTGAAATAAAAAATGTTATTAAAAGCTTTGTGGATACAAAAAAGAATTACAAATGCTTGTAGCTGGATATTAATTGTAAAATGACGTGGATCGACGTCAGCACTGCGGAGGTAAAAGTTGCATAGTCGTTCAATCTTGTTTTGTTTTGAAAAAAAATGCGCTGTTCTATTTTTAGCTCCGCGCGAGGGTGATGTGACAAAATATTACCCTGGGATATAACTTTTTGCCCATGGACAAAATACACAGAGTGGTCACGTGAGGTGTAATAACAAATAATATCGACCCGAGAAGTGTTATATCAACCGAGGCGGTAGCCGAGGTTGATATGACTTCTCAAGGGTTGATATTATTTATATCACCCACTCAGCCATGTGTTATTTATTTTATTATACCGAACAATCCCTAAAACACATTGGAATGATAAGCTTCGTGGTTTTTTTCACCATAATTACTTTAATGTAGACTCTAGTAATAAATGCTACGTAAGCCGAGGCTTGACATTACCATTTCACAATACAATATTTATCCAGTTAAACAATTGAAAAATCAGCCTTCCGTACAAGTTTTCCAATTCTTAGCAGACATGACCATAACATTTTACCGGCATGACCATTGAGTGTGTAGAGCTATATTTAGACGTGTCCATTTTAAAGATGGCGTGATCGATATGAAGTTTCTACAGCGCGTTAGTTTAAATCGGTTATAAACATGGCGAAATACGGGCGAACGTTATCGTGTGGTTCAAAAAGGAATAATATACAGTTGATGGAAAGTGTTTAATGGATATTCAGATCACATAACGCATAATTGTGTGGCATAATCTGCAAAAATGTGCAGTGACGACACAAACCAGTTTTCAATGGACCGATATTATTACATAGTATTGTGTTATGTCGTGTTAAACACATAATTAAAGAAACCATGCTAAAATTCTGTCTAAAATTATTTTAAACGCCAATATTGATAATCGGATACAGGTTTGGAGACAAAATACGGCGATTTGGAAAACACATCGTTTTTCTAGTTAACACGGTTCACGTGACAAATTGAAATAAAAAAGGTGAAGCTTTGTGGTTTCAAAAAGGAATTGCACATTCTTGTAGCTGGATATTAACTGTAAATTGCCGTGGATCGACGTAAGCACTTGAGGTAAAATTTGCGTAGTCGTTCAATTTTGTTTTGTTTTGAACAAAAATCGCTGTTCTAATTTTAGCTGCGCGCGGGTGTGATATGAAAAAAATTACCCTGTGATATTACTTTTGGCCTATGGACAATATACACAGAGTGGTCACTTGAGGTGTTATAAATGAATATATACGTTAAATAGTGTTAGAAGTCCTAGTACTCGAACAAGATAATAAAGCTTTACTAAAACATAGAATAAAGATTATCAAACTGTCAGTAATGAGATTGTGTATCATAATACCAAAGCTATACCTAAAATCTGATACGTTCTTTCATTTTGCGGCTTTCTTACATATTGTGTTAAAATGCCCTATTGTTATGTTCCTAGGCTGGTCCTTTATACCGTGTCAGTCTGAACTTGTTTGACATT
This sequence comes from Congeria kusceri, assembly GCA_027627225.1. Classification (NCBI taxonomy): domain Eukaryota; kingdom Metazoa; phylum Mollusca; class Bivalvia; order Myida; family Dreissenidae; genus Congeria; species Congeria kusceri. The sequence continues at coordinate 22,936,912 of CM051025.1, forward strand.
TCAAAATCCTTCTTTAAGGTACCCTCTGCATTACAACGTTTTTCGGTATCAAAATTCATGCCATGCCATGCCTTACCGTACCAAACCGTACCGTACTTAACCGTCCGGTACCGTGCCGTACCATATCGTACCTTACTATTCATATCGTACCGTACCGTAAATCACCCCGTTTTTTCGGGCACATCCAAACGTACGTACCAACATGTACGAAGGTTCTAATAAGGTCATTATATTACAGTCAATGTATACGTATATTCTAGTTCGGGCGGACACATGCATGGTTATTTTGGTTTTAATAATCCTATATAGGACGTTTGTTTGTACGTACGTTCGGATGCGTGCATTGGTAGATATCCCAATAAAACAGTGTACTTTCGAATGGACGTACGCGAGTATGCGTTTCTATCTCCTAATTAGACCGTACAAACGTATTGACTAACGATAACGCGCATGTATACATTAGTAGCTCCTAAATAGGTCTTAGTTTTTCCATAGTGATCACAATACTGATGACGTTTACTATAATGATAATAATGGTTATGACGAGAATAATTATTGCTAAAAATGCAACCTGTTTCCTTTTGCTCCCGGTTGTTCCGAGAGCTGTGAACATCTTATATATTGATGAGGTAGGAAATCCTGTACATCCCACTTATACCAGGACAAGGCAAGCACACCATCCCTTCTGTTGACATGTCTGCATCAAAAGTAACTACTTTTCCACTGTTCTTTCATGGGCCTCTTCAAACCTCGGAAACACAAATTTCTTTCTTTACACTTGTTCCATCGGTCTGGAGAAGACATTGACAGGCACGCGGGACATTTCCACACGGCATGACCGCCAGAACAAACTGCAATTCCTAAATGCCGTCCTAGATGGTTACAAAAGGCTACAAAACACTAAAATGTGTTTACTTCTGTACACCTCGTTTCCGTAGGGATTGTCAGTTCTATGTCGACAATCTGCTTGCATGGGCTGAACCACATGACCACACCTAATCGTAGGTTTTTGTGGACAACATTGGGAAACATCATGGAAGTTCTTTTCTACGTCCACCGTCACGTCCCGTGAGTCTATGGTTCCATCGATTCCAGTTCTTTGGTGCGAAGATTTAACCTTCATCCTTTCTATCGGCTCGGCTTCCGCCTCGGTTGATGAAACACTTCTTGGGTTGATTTTATTGGCTATCATTGTCTTAGTAGTGTTTCATATACATGTACTTTAAAACTTTTCAAACTGTAAACATACGGTTGTCCAAAATAGGCAAAGAAACGTTATTTGTCCAATAAATGACATAATTATTGTTACTATTGTAGTAAAATTATGTTCAAGTTAAAAAAAATTACAATAACACAATTAAAATCCCGTATCAACTTGCGCGTTTTATTAATTGGTTGATGGGATGAAACGTCTTTGATCGAAACGTCTTTCGGGACCAACAATCCCAGGGCGAACTATCTCTAGCTGCAAAACGTCCCATTAGTTTTGCAAATACAACAAATATAAACATATTATGGTCTATTGAAATACTCTCAAACTCTTTCAAAGCTATTTTTGAGTATCCTTAGCACCAGAAATTGCGCCTTGAAATCTGCAGATAGAGCTAAAGGCACAGGATCCGCTTTAAACTAGAAAAGCACTGAATTGAAATCATACTTTCATATCCAGTTGTTCTTTCCACCATCAGTACACCGTGACATTTCTAAAAATTGATATAGTTATAAATTAACTAATGAAAGCACGTGAGTTATCATACGGTTGAAAATGAAATTTATTCAAAACATTCGAAATAGAAAACTTGAAACTGCATGTATTTAATCAGTGTAGCTATTATGGAAACACTTGTCGAAAAGTTATCTAACACGAACAACACGAACAACTTTACTACTAGATAATTCATTGTAAAATATATATATATGAGTTGGTCTTATGTATTAGTTTTTATATATCTAGATTTCTTACGCACGCCAACAACATGTTGGATATATAAGCCTACAATGACACAACGCAACAGTAACATTATAATTTATAAAAATATGGGTATATATGCGGTATATTAGCTCAACATATAACAAATAAAATATATGCCGATTCATATCTCAGTAATGCATTTATGTATCACTTAATCGATGACCTATTCTACCACCTTCTTTGATACTGAGCCCTCCTGTCATGCACATCTTGAAATGCCCTATTGTCATGACCCTTGTCTGGCCACTTATACAGTCTGAACTTGTTGGGCCTTTCAAGATCCCCTTCGATTGGGTCCCTACTCCTGCGACGGCCCCTAAACTGCCTGTTCATGAAATATCGGGAGCGTTGATCCTCTATCTGGTTCACTAAGAGCTTCCCTAAGCAGATACCTAACAACTGGGGGACTGCTATAGCTATAGCTATGGCTCCTGAAATAAATCACATATTACTATCTACTTTTGTAATAACTATTTTGTACGGAATCGTGATTCGGCAACTTCAACTTCGTCTATGTTACAAGACAGCAACGATGCGACAACACATTTTAATTTTTATTTTCTTCAGATCTAATAATCGTCCAAATTTCGCATGTCTGTGAAATTGCACACAGCCATAATATCGCCCAAAAATCGTATCTTCGCATCGTCGCAGTCGTATACACAGCGATAATTATCGCCCAAATGTCGCACCGTGTGCTAGACCGCGACGATGTGAGAATAAAAGTGTGAGATCTACAGAATATAAAAGTTAAAACGTCGCAGCTGTCAGGATTCCGTATTTCACGACTTCAGCGATTGACAACATCTTGTTTATTCCGGATAACGCAAGTACATGTAGTTAATTACAATGTAACTGCGGAAACCTGATTCCGCCAGTTAAAATTCGCCCTGTGCTTTACAGCGGGGATAATTATTTTTAACCATGCACAGAAATTACTTTATAATAACAAGATACTCATTTGTTTCGTTTAAGAGATTGCAATTACGACCATACATTCACTATCGGACATCATGTGCCATTGTTCTTACTGTTGTGCAAGGAAAACAACTAATTCATGTAACCGGCGTCAGCACAGGTTTTTAGTCCAGATAATAATTAATCGCGGGGTGACGATACGACGATACGCAGCGCGAGATCTGGGAGATAATTGTCGCTGTGTACAATTTCATAGACACACGAAATTCGGACGATATTCATCGACCAAATTTCGTGTGTCCACGGTTTTCAAAGTGCGAGTTCTGCAAAAACTAAAATTTAAAGAGGGTATGTACGATCTCATCAAATTTTCATAGAAAAATATGAAAGTAAATAAAACCTATAAAACATTGATGAATAACAAACTAAAATAAAGTTCATAAACATTTATATTCGAAAATCCTCGAAATTAGAGCTTTACACCGTTAAAATACGTTTCGTCTTCCAGTCGAAAACTCATTCATGTACATTAGACATGTACAATTTTGGGAAATCCCCAATATGTGTTGCGCGTTGACTTAAGTTCTGTGCAGATTGTTCATACGACACATGGACACGTTTTTTGTCTCTTCCACAAATACGATTATAGGTGTTGGTATCGGCGTAGCACTAGGAATAAATTTGTCGTTATTAGGGAGTTCATTTAAAAAAAACACATAAAATATATACACATATCTGTTTATTTTTTATATTTTAACTTTCCTCGATAATATTCGTCCTCTCATTTGTGTTGTTCAAATTATGAAAAGATGGAATGTTGAACTGAAATCGTACATATCCCCTTTCAAGCGTCGCTTTGCCGCATCGTCGCCGTTTTGTACATAGCGAAATTTTAACTGGTGGTATTAGGATTCCGTACGTAACACCCAATCCTACTTATTAAATTATTTTTGAATGCTTTAACTTCAGAAGGACTACAAATCAAACATAAAATGCCCCAGTTTCAGTCTTACCTATGATTAGCATGTTTCTGTGAAGCCACTCGACCACGGTCGGCACGCACCCGACATTGTGCACTTTCATAGCTGACGAGTTCTGGTGAATATATTACGTGGTAACATGTAACCCAATACATTAGCGCTATGATGTATGTACTTATTTATTTTAAATTTATTTATTTATTTATTTATTTATTTATGTTTATGTTATCTGTGAATCTGTGTGTTTTCTTTGTTTACATAAAATAGAAGTTTTATCACATTACATTACAACGTTACAAAACGTAAAACATTACATTGTACATTTATATAAACATTACAGTGGCATCTTAAATTTATATTCAACACAATGTTATATAAATCTCAAGATTATTTTCGAAAATAAATGCATGCTCACATCCAATGGGAGACAACTCCTCTTAAGATAATATTATGTAATATGCATATTTGTAATAAGACTTACCGGGGACAGCACACGGGCGCCGCACAAGATGTTATGCAATCCTGGCTGTAATTCACAGAAACACACGTGACACAAACTGTACTCATACATACACGTAATGGACAACTCTATAAAGGCTATTTCGTAGTATAGGCGAGAGCTATTCACTAATATACATGTTCACGGGAATCAACGATATATTATACTATGCCCCACGTCAACAAAATATACATGGGAATGCTGCGGGGTCTAGTTCACGTGCAAAAAGTGAAAACAGTTATCAACCTCAAGAAGGCTTTTAATATTATTTCAAAAAACTACAAAGGCCATATCGATAAGCTCAAAACGAATACATCGAATTGGACAAAACAACGGAATGTAACTTGCCATCATTTCGTCAGGCTTTTTGCAGCAAGAATACGGGACCGCGCATTTTATTCGACTGGGGTTTCCGCTCGTGCAGTTGTAGTAGGCGTTCTTGTTCCAGTCCCTGTAACCGTCCACGCCACAACATGCGAACTGTGAATAGAGATAGTCCCTGTAACCGTCCACACCACAACATGCGAACTGTGAATAGAGATAGTCCCCATAACCGTCCACGCCACAACATGCGAACTGTGAATAGAGATAGTCCCTGTAACTATCCACACCACAACATGCGAACTGTAAATGGAGATAGTCCCTGTAACCGTCCACGCCACAACATGCGAATTGTGAATAGAGATAGTCCCTGTAACCGTCCACACCACAACATGTGAACTGTGAATAGAGATAGTCCCTGTAACCGTCCACGCCACAACATGCGAACTGTGAATAGAGATAGTCCCTGTAACCGTCCACGCCACAACATGCGAATTGTGAATAGAGATAGTCCCTGTAACCGTCCACACCATAACATGTGAACTGTGAATAGAGATAGTCCCTGTAACCGTCCACGCCACAACATGCGAACTGTAAATGGAGATAGTCCCTGTAACCGTCCACGCCACAACATGCGAATTGTGAATAGAGATAGTCCCTGTAACCGTCCACACCACAACATGTGAACTGTGAATAGAGATAGTCCCTGTAACCGTCCACGCCACAACATGCGAACTGTGAATAGAGATAGTCCCTGTAACCGTCCACACCACAACATGCGAACTGTGAATAGTTATACAATCATAGATAGGTACGTGGGTATGATTATTAGTTTATATAAGTGTAACCTCTGTAAATACCTACCACTATGTTGTGAGTTGTCATGTGACGATAAGAATTTTTATATTTGTGCATTTGTCAAAGGGATCTCAAACGTACTCCAAGTCACAGGTATTTGAAGCGTCGCAATCATAATAAAACACATAAACATAATTTAACATTCACCTAAAAGTAGAACCTGCTTCTAAAAGAAATTGTACCTTCTCCTGAAAATAGAACCTTCTCCTGAAATAAGTACATATTCCTAAAAGTATAAACTTTCCCTGAAATAGAAATTTTTCCTGAAAAAGTACATTTTCATAAATGTAGTATATTCTCTTGAAAGAAGTATCTTCTCACGAAAATAGCACCTTTTCCCAAACGTAGAACATTTTTCTAAGCAAACACCATAATCCTAAAAAGGTATCTTCCTGAATGTAGAACATCCTCCAAAACGAAGTACCTTCTGAAGATAGTACCTTCTCCTGAAAATAGTACCTTCTTCTGAAAGTGGTACCTTCTCCAGAAAGCAGCACCTTTCCTTGACCTTTTCCTGCCATACATGTAAGTAGAATTCCTGAACGTAGTACATTTTCCTGAACGAACTACATAAACCTTCTCCTAAAAGTAGTACCTTCTCTTGAACTTCTCATGCAATAAGTGTATTTCGTTAAATAAAAAGTACATTCTCCTGAACGAACTACATTTCCTGAACTAACTTCATTCTCCTGAACCAACTACATTCTCCTGATAATAGTACCTTCTCCTGGAAGTAGTCCATGATTCCCTCCTCGTCGTCTTGGTATTGGACGACGTACACCTCCTTGAGGACCGCGCTCAGGTGGCCCACCGCCTTGTTCTTGAAAATGAGCACCAGACAACCGCCCACCACCTCCACCACGAATATCACCGCCAGGCTCCAGTAGAACTTGGGGAGATAGGAGAATAATGTGGTATATGCTGTTTATAAGAATCAGGGCCCATATCAACAAAGGGAAAACTTAAGTAAATTTCTTTAAATCATAAAATTTCTTAAGTCTTTGGCTGGTTCATGAATTTTTTTTATTAAATGCTTTTAATTTGTCAAAGAGTCAACATATATTTATTATGTTAGCATATTTCTAGTATTAAATAATGATTTCACGAGAAGAATTGTATTTGAAATTTTCACTTTAATATGACCGGGTTAAGATTTCCCTTAGGAGCTTTGTGGATATGGCCCCTGGACCATTTAGTTTTGTCAAGAAATGTATATTTATTTGTATTTTGTTTTTGAAGAATTTTGGACAATTAAACTAAGCTTTGTCAAGAAATGTTCAAAACTTTGTTGTTGTTTTGTTGTTGTTATTTTGTTTTCAAAGAAACCCCGGATCATTTAGGTTTGTCAAGAAATGAAAAATAATATGTTGTTTGTTTGTTTGTTTTTAATTTAACAGATGTTTTGTCCCCAAAAAACATTTTAATGTTGAATGTTCCACATTAAAACGTCCCACACAAAAATTGTGTCTTACAATTTTCAGCAAAATCGTGTTTTCCCTGAGAGCTCCCACGAAGCCGCACATTGTAATTACAAACATGACCGCTCCGAACGTCATGAGGACAATGGAGAGATCAAATATGACGTCATACACGTTCTGCACGGGGTTGTAAAACAACTTGTTCTTCTCCACGTACGCCCAGATTCCAAGGGCAACCATCCCGGCTCCGCATATCTGTGCGTACAAACATGTTACTGTATGCAGTTTGTGCCTTGAGGTTTTCTTAGAGAGGGTATGTACGATCTCATCAAATTTTCAAAGAAAAATATGAAAGTAAAATAAAACCTATAAAACATTGATGAATAACAAACTAAACTAAAAGTTCAGAAGCATTGATATTTGAAAATCCTCAAAATTAAAGCTTTACACCGTTAAAATACTTTTCGTCTTCCAATACATTAGACATGTACAATTTTGGGAAATCCCCAATATTTGTTGCGCGCTGACTTAAGTTCTGTGCAGATTGTTCATACGACACATGGACACGTTTTTTGTCTCTTCCACCAATACGATTAAAGGTGTTGGTATCGGCGTAGCAATAGGAATAAATTTGTCGCTATTAGGGAGTTCATTTAAAAAAACTACATAAAATATGGAACACATATCTGTTTATTTTTTTATATTTTAACTTTCCTCGATCAGATTCGTCCTCTCATGTGTGTTATTCAAATTATGAGAAGACGGAATGTTGAACTGAAATCGTACATATCCCCTTTAATACTGAGCGAATATGTATTTAAATAGATCAATACTATCAACAAATGTTGCATGTAATATTTCATGTCCAAATTCATTCATACAAACATTCTATGATTTATTAACTAGCAAGATTAATATTCAAGTACATGTATTTAAAGAACATAATTTTTACCCAAACGATAGGTTATCCAGAAAAAAGCTTCATATTTATCAAACGTTATTAAACCACTTTCACATTCAAATCGTCCGCACAGGCTAATCAGGGACGCTTACAGTGTATTTTTTGTTTAGATGAGACTTCCTTGAAACAGAAAATACCATAAAAGCGGAAAGTGTTGTCTTGGATAAGCCTTTGCGGACTGCACAGACTAAACCGGGACGACACTTTACACACAGGGATTAAGCCCGGGTTTCCCAAGACACGCCTCGTATCATGTACCAATAGTCGAATGCGTCAGCACACGTGACGTAAATAATAATAACGTACGCTACATACAACATGACAGAGATTATAAACTGTAATTGACAAGGCCATACATTTTACGTCATTAATTTCGACTGCACAAATTAAGTAAGATGTTTAAACTGATCACGACATTATTGTGGTGAATCAAAGCTGCGTATTTCGTAAAAGCTACATGTTTTATGAGTTTTGTTTAACGCTATTTATTTTAGCCCTATTGTGCCGAAAGCCAAAAACGTATTGCGTCACTATCGAGTGCATTTCCTGGATCGAACCAGTACTTTATTTTGAGAAAGATTATTGGAACGCCTCCGGAGTCGGGATATTCCGATGGCAAATGCGGGCTCCATGGCCATTACACCACTGCGACTCGATGTTCAACTTAAACTGTATATCAACTCATCAACAACAATAATATCCAACCATCAATAAAGATGCGTGACACCGTTTAATGTACATGATATTTAGATGGTCTGTTATCATCGCAGTTTATATATATCGAAACTACAATGAATATGATTCGTAAAGTCATCAATTCCCCAGAGTACCACGCACCTGAAAACCGGTTTGCAAAAATAAATAACGAAAAATAGATGTCATTTGATATTTATTCCTTAAGTCATAAAAAAAGTGTCCAACAAAATTTTAAAAACAATCTGTGAGTCAAAAGTATAATTTTCAAGAAGTATAGACGAAAAAAAATCGTGTTCACTTTTTATAAAAGGAGCTCGTAATAAAAGAAGGCGGCGTTAGAACAGTTAAGTCTACTTATGAGGATCAGCGCGTTCCGATCACCGAGATTACGACACCAGGACAATATTCAAATGAGCTGCATCTTAATATCTAATTGATTACATTGAAACGAGCATTAAGGCTAAAAAAAAAATTAATGATTTGTTTCTCAGGCAGCGCCGCAAAGTTTTCTCATGGCCCGCCACGATTTAATGTCCAAACAATATTTATTTACTATTTTGTGACGATCTCGCCCGGGTTTTAAAGGAGCAGTCAAGAGTATGTTAATACAAATAAAACTTTGCAGCAAGTGTTTCTTATTGACATGTTACCGGACAAAATACAAAAACTAACCATTAAAATATGTGAATTATTAACATTTTGGTAACTCTTGGGTAAACCAGCATGTATATTATAGTATATTCCGTTCGTACCAAGTGCTTTTGAACAATGCCTGTGGTAAATAAGAAATTTATTTCGGACGAATAAACACCATAAACGTTCATAAGAACTATTACTAAAATTACGATGTATTGATTTAGATCCCGTGGACAGCGGCTTAAAATTAAACGAATCAGCAGTTTAGGATAGCGAGAGAAGAGTTACCCGGTAGAGATTTCGGTATTTCCAGTAACTTTCTTCCTGTCTGATTTAATTATATAAATCGGATATACAAAAATGGTTAAATACTGTGTAAATTTTGATATTAAATTTTGATATTAAAAAAAAGTCATATTCGATTAGGAACCGTTATAAATATCGTCTATTTTTGACAGTTATAAAAAAATGATTTACAGAAAGTTAAATTCTATGAAAAGGAGTACTTTAATGCTTTGCGAACCACCACCAGTTGGATTAGCGCTTGATAATTCGCTGACTAGAAGCGCGCGTTGTTACGTAAATATTAATACAAAAACAATGTACAGTTTAAAAAATGAAGATGACAAATGATTAACTGTTAACACTTACTCAGTTTATTTAATCTCGATGGATCGTTAGATAATTATATTTATAAATTTGCAATAATAGTCGATTTACATGTGTTTTGACATTGTATTTTTTATGTAATAAGTATGTGCATACACTAAGAAGCACGTTTACTTTGATTGTTAACAAGTTTGTGCACATCTTCTGGAAAATTAAAAACACTATCGTGAGTTCAGCAAGCGTCGGGTTACAAGTGCCGTTCGGTGTAAAATATATATTCACTATGGCTGTATTATTCATATATTTCAACTGTAATAATTAGTTTGGGAGTGAATCAGAAATTCAAATATATTGCAGATTACAATCTCAAAAAGTAGTCTCTTTTTGATGAACTAAACTCGCATACCATTCGGGTGAACAAAAATACTGACTCATATATTTCTCATGTCCATGAGTAAATGTTAAACATCAACACCAAACCATTGAGGCATGATCCACTATCTCATATTAGCTGTTAACTAGACATTGTGTTTATTTCGTATTTTTGCTATGCATTTGTTAAACCTTACTACTTCTAGCACAATACCGGTCAGTTATATGATATTTTGAAAACAGTTCTTTTCAACTACATGACATTATACAATGATATAACATGTAGTTTGATTGTCCGTATAACAAAAATGTGTTCTTGAAGATTGATAATGACGAGGTCAGGACAGGGCATTAAACCGCGGCCATTATATGCCAATGGGCGTAGATCTACACCGGGACACTTGAAGATTGATAATGACGAGGTCAGGACAGGGCATTAAACCGCGGCCATTATATGGGGCCAATGGGCGTAGATCTACACCGGGACACTTGAAGATTGATAATGACGAGGTCAGGACAGGGCATTAAACCGCGGCCATTATATGGGGCCAATGGGCGTAGATCTACACCGGGACACTTGAAGATTGATAATGACGAGGTCAGGACAGGGCATTCAACCGCGGCCATTATATGGGGCCAATGGGCGTAGATCTACACCGGGACACTTGAAGATTGATAATGACGAGGTCAGGACAGGGCATTCAACCGCGGCCATTATATGCCAATGGGCGTAGATCTACACCGGGACACTTGAAGATTGATAATGACGAGGTCAGGACAGGGCATTCAACCGCGGCCATTATATGGGGCCAATGGGCGTAGATCTACCTGGACAGAATGTGAATATGTATGCGCAGTAAATGTTGCAAATATCGGTGCCGTTTATTTAATACCTAAGTTTATTGCAAAAACTTAAATCCAAAACACTCTAATAATACTCGTATGTACTACTACAACGTTGTTAGGAGCAAAGTGTAATATCATGGTGCATGTATACTAGTATGTATTACAAGTCTTTTTTGTACACTTTCCCACTGCCATATTAGCGTAAACGATTTACCAGTATAGTCCGTAAATATGCCTAGTTACGTCCCCGAGTAACGACTTACCCAGTGCAATAGCGTCCCGACCAGCAAGATATACTTCACCACTGGGCTGACCAGGGTGTCGCCTTTAGGGCAGAATCCCATTTTCTTTAATCTCGAGGAGACTGAGTTCTTGGTTATCAACAGTGTAGTCTTTTATTAAACTGTAATAGTATACGCGTGTGAAAGACGAACGTCAAAGTTTCAAACCACTATCTTCCTTATGTCATACACACATTCTCATTAAAATCATTACCAGTCTGGCCCCACGACTACGAAAGTTCTCAATCTCAAACTTAGTCTTAACTTAAAATATTGACCAATAAGAATGCTTGTAACATGTAAGCTTTGATTTCCATTGGTTCAATATTACAGATTAAGGCTAAGATTAAACTTAAGTATGTTCGTAGTCATGGGGCCAGGATGTTGCTATCTATATATCCTAAATATCTATCATAACAACGACAACTAATGGAGCGAACATAAGGATATGTTGCTATCTATATATCCTAACTATCGATCATAACAACGACAACTAATGGAGCGAACATAAGGATATGTTGCTATCTATATATCCTAACTATCGATCATAACAACGACAACTAATGGAGCGAACATAAGGATATGTTGCTATCTATATATCTTAACTATCGATCATAACAACGACAACTAATGGAGCGAACATAAGGATATGTTGCTATCTATATATCCTAACTATCGATCATAACAACGACAACTAATGGAGCGAACATAAGGATATGTTGCTATCTATATATCCTAACTATCGATCATAACAACGACAAGTAATGGAGCGAACATAAGGATATGTTGCTATCTATATATCCTAACTATCGATCATAACAACGACAACTAATGGAGCGAACATAAGGATATGTTGCTATCTATATATCCTAACTATCTATCATAACAACGACAACTAATGGAGCAAACATAAGGATTTGATTTGAATGAGAATGGACAAACACGCTCTTCTGAACTGTTTAGTTAAAATAGTGTAAACATGTAGCCTTCTTTTAGCTTACTAGTGCCGAATGTTGATGGTTGAGAGACGCTGTCAAGTTAGTTTTCTGGGCAAAACTAGTTTGTTGTGAGTGTGATATCACAACCAATACCACAACCTAACACATCCTTATATTTTTTTCAGACATTTCATCTATAAACTAATACCGTTTACTTTAAATATATTTTATTTAACTATTTTGAGTATTTTAGTTATGTTTAAGTCAAGTTAACTTACAGACATACAGTTACTCATTGACACATAATCCATAGCAATAATAACAAATCTCTTTTTGTTAAAACGAATTTACTAAGTCCATTTATTTAACACCACGTTCTGTTTTCTAATTCATGTGACACACATTAGCAAGACACCAGCGTGAGTACAATGGACGTCAGCAGTGAACAATAACAAGTCTCAACGTTGCAACCATGTCTACTCATCCATGGGCAACAAACCATAACAACAGATACGGCAAGGTATGTTGTTTGCCGTTAACCATCAATTAAACCTCACCGTAAAGAGTCACCATCGTTGAGGCTTAAGTGGGGAACAACGAATGTAAGACCATGAACTAAATGGTATGCGTTCGTTCAATCTCGCCTTTTCTCGGATGTTCGTATGTATTTTCGAAGTTATGAGGTCCTTCCGCTCCGAAGCTGCATTATGTGAGGACCCGGGGTGTGTCCCAGCAACCCTGCTTAATTTATTTTTACACTCATCGAAAGTTGGGACGAACTTTTCATCATATATGCAATTTTCAAATATTTATATTTTACTGAAATATTTTTAATATTGGGGTGGTCTTGTGCTGTGGGGGGAGGGGGGAGCTGCAGTACCCGGCCGAAACGCCACCTGTCCGGTATGGTGACAACCAACCAAATTCACTTGCGCCGAGTGGGGTGCGAACCCGTGCAGCCTAGGTGAGAAGCGAGTGTACCAACCACTGCGCTAGCCGGACAGCCGCTTTTTTCGGATGTTCTTTAACTAAATTTTACATATATATATATATATATATATATACGTTCGTTCATATTATCTGAGGTGGGATAGTGGGGCTTGGATAGTGTGGCTAATGAAATTCCATAAACTTCACACTTATGTTTCTAAGATGCGGATATGTGCTTTTAAACATCGATGCAAATGTAGCATGACCAGTTTTATTCATAACAACAGCTTCAAGAGCAGCAAAATCCAAATTGTCACCACCCTCATTAACATCATCATCATGATCATCATTATCAACATCGTCATCATCATCACCATAACAATCATCACCATCATCATCATCCGCTCATCATCATTTTCATCTTCATTCTCATCATCGTCACCATCGTTATCATCGTCATCGTCATCACTGTTATCATCATCATCATCATTATCATCATCGTCGTCATCACTATCGTCATCATCATCGTCAACATCGTCATCATCATCAGCATCTTCATCATTATCATCATCATATTGATTATCATTATCGTCATTATCATCATCGTGATCATCATCATCATCATCATCATCATCATCATCAACAACAACAACAACAACAACAACAACAACAACAACAACAACAACAACAACAACAACAACATCATCATCATCATCATCATCATCATAGTCATCATTATCGTCATCATAGGCATCATTATCGTCATCAGCAGCATCGTCATCATCATCATAATCATCATCATCATCATCATCATTACTACCATCATCATCATCCGCTCATCACCATCCTCAACTTACCATGAGCAGCATTATTATCATCACCACCATCATCATCATCATCATCACCACCATCATCATCATACGCTCATCATCATTCTCACCCTCATCGTCATCATAATAAATTTCATTTTAATTAGCATCAGACAGCTGTGTTTGCATTATCTAGGGTTATTTTGTTTTATTTGTGTATGGCGGTAGTAACGGAGGTGATGGTGGTGGTGGGATAGGGTTCGTGACTGTGGTTGTGCTGCTGATGATGGTGGTATCGATGTTGCTGGTGGTTCTAGACGTGTAATCGTTGAAGTAACCCTAGTAATGAAAGACATGTATACATGTAGAAGAGCAAACACAGGTTGAAGTAGGAGTTTTAAAAAAGTGTCAGTATTGTCAATTATTTGATCTATCATAACCACACGGATTGTCTAGCGGGGGTGAAAACGATTGTTTCATTTTCTACTTAGATAAGGAATCAAATGCGTTTAAACAAATAAACCTAAACATAAATTATTTTAATTGATAAATTGTCTCTTCAACGCGACTGATTTAGATTTTGTATATCTTTGGAATACATTCAAGTCTCGAGCTAGTGGGGGTAAATGTATTTAACATTTACCGATTGTTCAACATGTCAACGAACTGTTCGCTCTAATCCACTACCTTATTAATAAGCGTTATATATCTCAAACAATGATTGCGTATTTTGATAATTGAATAACGCGTCAACACCCTTATTATGTTAACAAGTTTGCTTAAGATTACGGAAAAATCAAATCGAACACTAAACACTCGGTAACGATCTATCAATCTGTATCGATTCGCGGCGGTCAGAAGGGGAGGGTGCAATCCAAGCGCGGAAAAGGGTTTAATAGTATTTGCCTTAATTAACTCTCGGATCAATTGAACGTCAATAGCG